>JAWMAG010000029.1:4942500-5300000 GCA_037013455.1 Ceratitis rosa
GAAAGCAATTACTATGCGCCACAAGAGCGCTATGTGCGATTGTAAACACATACATATGTACATATGTACATTGATAAACATATTGTATAGAGTAATGTACATAACCGCATGTTTACACTCAAATCGTTATAAAAAACCAAACACTTGACGGCGGCTTGATTTGTACGATGATTCGCGTTTTTAATTACATATAAGCACATACATACACATAGCTAGGCATAAACAAGTATGTATAAAGAAATGTTTGTGCTCATAGTATTATACGTGTAAATGATATATAAAAATTCAAGCAAATTACACTTTGACTTTGAATTGTGAAAGAAGTGAAAGCAAGTTTGTCGCTTAAGTCTTTCGTTTTATTTTCCTGGCTTTTTTTTGGAGAAGCTAAAAAACCAAAAGAGTGCCTATATGTATATACAGTTATACGGATTTATATGTGAATATTTGTGTGTTTTGGCTAAAAATAAAGAAATTAGCATTTCATTGCTCTTTTGTTGCTTTTTTTACCAAAAACATTGATATTAACCCTTTTAGTGCCATACATATTTTACCAATATATGCGAAAAATGCCATTAAAAAAGTGAATTTTTTATAGATAATTTACATGAACATTTTCTTTACAATATTCATAATTTTAATATTTATTTTAATTAATTTTAATTTAATATTTAAAAAAATAATAATCACGATTAATTAATTATGTAAAAAATATGCGTTCAAAGATGCAATATAATGAACAAAAAAACGAATGCGGTAACACGACCGTCCCTGTGCGCGCCAAAAGTGAACTGTAAAAAGCAGCGCTGGCATTTTTCGGAACTAACGATAGCAGCACGACGGCGTTCCGTAGCAGTAAAAGGGTTAATACAAGAAATTAGTAAAAGAATAGAGAAAAATTAAAGAGCTTTTTAATTTAAAGCGAAAAATAAAAATTAAATAAAACAAATAAAATAAAATAAAAATAAAAAATAATAAAATAGAATTAAATAATATAAAATCAAATGCAATAAAATAATAAAAACAAAATTAAGTTAAAATGAAATAAAACAAATTATCTCGAATTAAAATAAAATGAAATAAAAAATAAAATGGAATAAAAAAGAAAGTAACTAAAATACAAAATCAAAAAAAAAAAAAACAATAAAATGAAATAAAATAAAAAAATTAAATGAAACAATACCTAAAATACAATAAAAAAACAAAATAAAATAAAACCAAATAAAATAAAGTAAAATAAAATAAAAGAAAATCAAATACAATACAGAAAATTAAAACGAAATGAAATAAAATAAATTAAATTAAAATAAAAAAGGTGAATAAAAACTGAATAAAATAAAACAAAATCAAATACAATAAAAAAAACAAAATTAAAATAAAATAAAATAAATTAAATACAAATAAAAAAGGTAAGTAAGATAAAATAAATTAAATCGAAATAAAATAAAATTAAATAAAAAATAATTTGAAGAAAAAAAGTTACAATACTATGTTGCATAAAAATAAAATAAAATAAAATAAAATAAAATAAAATGAAAAAAGATAAAAAATAAAATAAAAACAAAAAATAAAAATAAAAACAAAAAAATATAATAATATAAAATGGACTAAAATAAAATAAATTAAACTAAAATAAAATGAAACGAAATAAAAAAAATAAAATAAAATAAAGTAAAATAAAACGAAATAAAATAAAAAAGTAAAAAAAAATACAATAGAATAATACGAAATGAGATTAAACGAAATAAATAAAATAGAAATAAATAAGATGAAATGAAATGAACCAAAAAAAAAAAACAAAATAAAAAAATTACAAAAATATTATAACATTTTATATTTGTAATTTTTTTATTTTATTTATTTCTTTTTTGTGCGAAAAATATAATAATATAAAATTAAAATAAATACATAATATATATGTATATACATATATACAAGTATATATCTAATTATTTGGCATCAAACATACCTCCATGTATTGCCCAAAATGGGTATCGGCTTTGGACCGGGTATCTCATTGTATGGCAGTGCATTTTGCCATTCACTAGTTCCATGTACCGCAGCAGCGCCACCAGCGCCAGCATCACCGCCGTTAGCCAGATGTGGACAAACCATTTCGGGACTGTTAGCCGTGGCCGCGGCCGTTGCAGCACTTGAATTTTCACGCACATTACCTTGAGGCGCTGCACCAGATTGGGTGGCAAAGGTCAGCTGTTGAGTGATTTCAGGCGATTTTGTGGCGCCGCTAGCAAGCGCTTGACAACCACTCAAGCTGTTGCGCCACAAACTGACTGAGAGTACGCGCATGTTGTTGTTCATTTTATTTGATGTTTTATTTTTTATAACTTTTTACTTCTATTTCTTATTTAATTTTTTAAACAGAAAATATAATTTTCGTATTTTCGTTTTATATTTTGTGAAATTTTTTTATATTTTTAAGCTTTTCAATTAAATAATTTTCATGCTCGATTATTGCCTGCTCATCAAAATTCCCAATTCATTCGCTATATCAATAAATCGTTCACATAACCGGACAAAGCACACATACAACTATTGTAAAAAAGAAATTAAAAAATAAAATTGAAGAAATAAAGTTTCTGCGGCGTACACGTACTATTATGCACACTTCAGGCGACAACGGAAAAAATCGCCTAACAATTTGGCAACGAAACGCAGTGTGTCACTGTAACACTCAGTAGACGTCACTAATATTACAAATACAAAAATATATTTACAATTTGGAATACACTTTACATGAATATTTTTTTCTCTTTCACTTTTTCGGCATGATTGCTTCCGCCAAATAAACACTTCGCCGAATGCCCTTTCGATGCTTCAACGTTCCATGAAATGAGCACTTACCAACAACCGCACTTTTCGAATGCCTCTCGCCAACTGATTTAAATTTCTTTTACCAATTTTTATGCTGGCTGAAAAGAAAATTTCTTCATTGTTGCGCGGCAGCTTTTTTACGTGATTCACTCGAAGCTTTTATCGTAAATAATAAATAATTAGTTCGGTTGAAGCTCAGCTGCAGTGCTTGCCTTAGCTTTGTGGATAAAGTCGTGTTTCTTACCTGACAAAAGACAAGAGCGAGCAAATTTGTAATGACCGGCGATGTGTATGTTCCCAAAAAGAAATTTTTCGATATTAAGTTAGGGCATCAACCAGCTAGACAGCGGCGCCTTCTCAGTTAAGGAAACACACTTTCCAGGTGAATGCCGTAATCCAGGGACTCATACCGAGGATTATTTGTATGATTTTTCATTTGAGTAAATTTTATTTTTTATATGGTGGGACGCAAACCCTTCGAACATACAAGAGAGATTCGCTTTCTCACTTTACCTCGCCACCAAAGGGATATATGATGGCTTACTAGAGGATACTTGGTCTAATTCTGGAAGTCGTAGGTGTCTTAAACCATTTGCAAAAGTCTTGTCACTTTGGCCTTGAAGTAATAATAAATCTTACTCGTGAAAACCAACGCTGACAACTCCAATAGCAGTGGTCACCCAAGGTGATGCTTCTTTGTCCTATTGCATGCAAAGAGGTGGTGAGTGTTCTACGAAGACTCGTTGCATGAAGGACATACGTTGGGTAGGTCAGTGTCAAGTCGGAGGAGGTAGAAGTTTACTCTACTACCATATCCAGATCAATCTTGCGCCGATATTACGCGTGACTCTAAAGTTTTTCGTCTGCCAGAGTTGGTGGTTTGACTCCGAGAACGCCATTCACTGGAAGAGAGTTTAGGAAGGTGTTGACGTTTAATGGCTGTCAGTAAGCCGTCCTGTCCAGCAGTTTTTCTAGGTGGTGCTGAATGCAGAAGGTCTAGTACTCCCTTTCTGATGTGCCTGGATGGTGGTTCGGCTTCAAGTAAGTGTCTATTGGGGTGCTTCCTACGGTAGCATCCCAGCAGGAATTGTTTTCATAGTAAAGCAGAGCTAGTAGCATACATGCTTTGCTGATTAAGTGATGCTATGGCAACATCAGAAGGTTTCCGGTAACGTTCTTGAGGGAGATATTTTGGAAGGCTTGTAGCTTCTTCATCTGCGTCTCGCTTGACCTCGGCGTCCAGATCAGAGCAGCATAGTTTACGGCCGGGAGACCAATTGCCTTGTATGTTGCCAGCAATGTTTCTTTGTCTTTACCACAGGTGCTGCCGGTTTGTGGCAATTACGGTCGTATGCAGAGTGAAGGAGTGCAGGCTGTCGAATGTGACTCCGAATAACTTCGGAATGTTTATAGTCGGAATTTTAGCGCCATTGACCTTCACATCAAGTTCGAGCCGGTACTCCTTCGTTCAACTGGTGAAGAGAGTAACCGAGGATTTTGTTGGTTGTAGTCTTAATTGCCTTCCAGTGAAGAAGTGAGAAAGGTCGTCGAGATAGCAGTTCACTTTTGACCAGAAGTCATTAGACAGACCAGACGCCAATAACGAGCCATCATCGACACATGAGATCAGTGAAACGCCTGCCGGTGGAGAAGGGAGTTTCGAGACATGAAAGTTTAACAGCCTGTATAATCTTTCTGAGCTTGGATGTTTGACCTCGAAATTCTACTAATAAATGATGACTACTCAGGTAGCCCATGGTCTACCTCTCCAACCTCGGCGGTAATGAGGATTCAGCAATGTCTGATGGTAGCAGTGAATGATTGGCAGTGTCAAAAGCTTTCGACAGATCAAGTGCTACCATGACAGTTCGCTAAGGGCCGGTTTTGGTGGAGGCCATTGACTATCTGTGTTTTTATGGCGTTAAGTTCAGTTGTGGCGCTGTACACTTTACGGATGGAAAGAAAATTCTCTTCAGATTTTCTCAAATTCCTGGCAGGAAGATGAAGCTAGCCTCTGATGGAGAGCTAGATTACGTCTGTCAGATTGTGTGATATTTTTCTAAAACTACTGAACTGAGTACGATAAAATTTTATACGCATCAACTCGTAAAATATCTACAATAGGAAAGTAAAGAACTATTAAAAAAAATTATGACGAAATTTTAAGTTTAAGTTCTTTAAATTTATTTGTTTTTTTTTTTTTTTTACTCAAAAAACTGCTATCACGAGATTAGTTGTCGAGGATATGCTTACGCCTTCTTTGGAAGCCACAGGATGCACGTCACGATGGCAAAAAATCTTCGGATATTTTAAACGGGTATCGCGGAAGAACAAACTCATCAAATATTTAATTGTATAAATTATATATTTATTTTACATATTAATTTATCATATTCTTCATTCTTTCTTTCACATTTAATTTCACAATTTCTTTGTTTGCATTTACTTTGTATAAGTATTATATATTTATTCTTTTGTATGCATGTATGTAAATTTTGTTTTTCGTTTTAAGTTATTACAGCTAAATATGTTATATATGTATGTATATGCATACTTAAGTAGAGTACAATTCTTAAATATTTATATTATGCATATTAATTAAACATTATTTATTAAAAAAATGCATTTTTTAATAAAAAATCCACATACACATACTTTATTGTATACGAATAAACACTTGATTAAAAAAAGTAACAAAAGTCTCCATGTTTTTAATTTAATTCATTTTTTTAATTGATTTTTAATTTATGCCTAACATACGCGGTAATTATAATAATAATAAATATGTATTTATAGACAGATAATGCAATGATTTTATTTAGAAATGGAGTTTAGAGGATTTTTCATTTTACTTTTAGATATACATGCAATACATACGTACATAGTAGAGTATGTAAATGTAATTTGTAATTTTTTTTAAGGAAATAAATGGACAAGTAATGTATGGCATTTATCAATGTGTATGCATTCGAGTAAATATGGCTAATGGCTTATTCCAAAAGAAAAATACCATTTTGTAATAAAAATAATTTTAACTTAATAGGACTTTTTTCACTCTCTTTTTTTTATGTTGAAATATATGTTTTACATGTATGCATATAATTTTTTGATTAATGCACATTTTACTTTAATTATAATATATTCAAAATTATGTATGTAAATGCGTTTGTCTGGATTTAGAATCATACATTCACACCTATAGAAATGGCGGATTTTTGCATATAAGTATATACACGTATGTATATATTTTTTTTTAATAAAAAATTGTTAAATAAAAACTAAATATATGAACTTTTTATATATGCATGTTTTTACAAATATATGCATGTTCGTGTTTATATGTATTTTAGTAATCATTTTCCAACATATAGTGCACTAATGTTAAAGTTTGCTAGTAAGTTATTTGTGTTAATACAACATCATGCTTTTTAAATAAATAAAAAGTGTGTGTGTTTTCCTCAACCTTTTGCAAATTAATGAACAAAATAATTAAATTCATAAATAATGCGAATGGTTTTTATTTTATTCAAAAAAGTTCAGAGAATTTAATTTAATTATTTTTTTTTATTGTAAAAAGCTTAAGAAATAGCAAAAGGAATTTAGAAAACATTAGATTTTTTATAGAAACTCATTGTTTTGTTTGTATTAGTTTTTTATTTTCTGTTAAATTATGTTATTTTAATTTATTAATTTTTTATTTTATTCATTTTGTTTAATTCAAAAATTTGTAATTTATTTTATTTTGTAGCAATTTTCCTTATTTTTATTACGTTTTCCTTTTATACTTATTTTGTGCATTTGATTTTCTTTTCAAATATTGCATTATTTTCGTTTTATTTTTATTTAATTTTTTTCTATTTTCTTTTATTTGCTATCATTTCAATTTTATTTTTTTTAATTGATTTGTTTTATTACATTACTTTTAATTTTTTCTAATTTTATTTTACTTTATTCTATTTTATTTTATTCTATCTCATTTTATTGTAATTTATTTTATTTATTACTTTATTTTAAATATTTATATTTTTTGTATTTTATTTTCTTTTAAAGTTTTCTATTATTTTCGTTAAATTTATTTTGTATATTCCTTTAACTAATTTTATTTTATTTTTAGTTCTCATTTGTTTTAATTTATTTTATTTTGTTTGATTTTAATTTAATTTAATTTACTTATTTTGTTTGATTTTAATTTATTTAATTTACTTATTTTATTTCATTTTATATTATATTATTTTATTTTACTTAATTTAAATTTATTTTATTTTCAATTTATATTATTTTAATTTATTTTTTTATCTTATTTATTCCATTTTATTTTATTATATTTTGTTTTATTTTACCTTACTTTATTTATTTATATTATTAATTTTATTTTATTTTATTTCATTTTAATTCCCTTTATTTTATTTTATTTTATATTATTTTATTTTATTTGATTTAATTTGTTTTAATTTAACTTAATTTAATTTAATTTACTTTATTTCATTTTATTTTATTTCATTTTACTTTATTTTATTTTACCTTATTTCATTTTAATTAATTTTTTATTTTATATTATTTTATTTTATTTTATTTGTTTTAATTTAATTTAATTTACTTTATTTCATTTTATTTCATTTCATTTTACTTTATTTTATTTTACCTTATTTCATTTTAATTAATTTTTTATTTTATATTATTTTAGTTTAATTTGTTTTTTATTTTGTGTTATTTATTTATATTTCAATCTATATTATTTTCTGTATCTCTTTCTGTTATTCTATTTTATTTAAATTTGTTTATTCTTTTATTTTATTGTTTTTATACATATATTTCTAATACATTTTATTTTATTTTTATTATTTTTTAATTATTTTTGTTTTCTTAAATTTTTTTATTTATTTTAATTTGTTTTCTTTAATTTTTAACTTTTTTTAATTCATTATATCTTAATTTAATTAACTTAACTCTATCTTATTTTACTTTGTTTTATTTTATTTTTTATTATATTTCATTTTATTTTAATTTATTTAAATTAGTTTCTTCAATTTTTCTTTTATTTATTTTTGTTTTTTATTTTATTTATTTTTTATTTATTTCATTTAAACATTATAAACATTTTTATTATTTTTCATTTAATTTTTTTATTTTTTAATTATATTTATTTAATTTAAAATTTTTAAGTTATTTTCTTATCTTCCTTTTTTATTTTATTTTGTTTTTCTTTTATTTTTATTTAATTTATTGTTAATTTATATTTAACAATTTACTTTATTTTTTATTTTAGTTTATTTTTAATTTTTGTTTATGTCTCATTTTTATTTAATTTTTTATTTCATTTAAGGAGTTTTTTATTGAGTTTTATCTTTTCATTTAATTTAATTTTGTATGTGATTTATACAATTTTACTTTAGCTTTCGAAAAAATTAAATTATTAAATGGCCCAGTACTAATTCTGGCCTTTATCTTCGACACGCATGATTGTAAGTAGTAGTTTCGTAGGCAGTTTTCATTTTTTTTTAGATTAATAAGTAGTATTTATGTGAAATTCTAATAGTTTCGTTTTATCTCAAAACATAGTATACTTAAAGTAGAAAGCAAAGTAGTAGGTTTTCAAAATAATTTTTTTTTTTTAAATTCCCAACTAGATCTAAGGAGTATACAACCTATTAAACTCCATTCCTTTAGCTTACCATTTAATAAATTAATTTATGTATTATTTTTCAGTGATTAAATGGCACTTTTGTTATGAGAAATTTAATAAATATTCAAAATAAAAGTGCAAAAAAAAAATCCAATAAAGTTAAAAAATTAATGTATAACAAAGAAAAAAAAATAAATGGATAGTATGATTTTACTAAAAATAAATAGTTAATTTGTAATGTTGTTAATAATTTAAACTTCATTTTTCCGCACAAGAACACAATTTTTTCATACATGTATGTAAATGCACCTAATATTAAATCTAGTCTCTTTGTTTATTCTGTTAAATTATTTTTTTATGTGAAAATTTTCAATAGCAAGTATTTAGCATATAGCGGCAAGTAGCTTCAGTTGTGCATATTTATGAGAATATAAAGTGCTAATACATACATATGCATATGTATATATGTACATAAGATTAGTTTGAAGTGGTTATATCCATATTTATGCTGTTTGCTTGTATCAATAGTCGGGCAGGAAAATCGTTGCCGTTGCAAAAGAGTAGTGCATATATGTACCGACATATATTCAGGCTAGAATTTTCAATATTCTACGGAATGTTTAAAAAAAACTGCATGCTATGACTCGGCTGTATTTAATTGATACAAAAATATGTGTGAAAATATTGAACTAATCAATAGAATTTTTTTGCTTTTTTTTTTTCAAAATAGAAAAAAAAAAAAATTTTAGATAATATAAAACACTTCTAAATATTTTTAGTAACATTTTATATGTGTTTGAATTAATGAAAATAGAATTAAGAAGTGAAAATTTGTCAATTTTGCAATAATTTGACCCGACATATTGGGGCACCCACTGGTCGCACGACACACCACTTTTTAGACCTATCTAATACACATGCAATTATTTATGTAATCTATGTATATAGATGTTAACATTTTCGTTTTTTTTTGCACAATACATACATTTTACTCCAGTGTTTCTTGCAAATGTTTTAACAATTTTTAATATTTGAATTTTTATAAATGCAATTTAAATTAATTAAATTTGTATAGTTTCGATTTTCGTTTTCGTTATTAATTAATACAGCGTTGCTTACACGGTATTGTTATTTTTTGTTTTAATTTAATTTTACTTTAATGCTTAAACAGTAATACGTCGTTAAATACATACATAAAACATAGATATAGGTATGATGAAACTCTTACATATAATGGTTATATACATGTCACGTCATACATTTTGTTTGCGCAAAAATTGTAATTAAAATAAACAGCACTTTTAAAACTTATCGATGAAAACGACACATCACTTTAATGCAAAAAAGTCGTCGCAGTCACCATTTTTTACTAACTGTACTCGTATGTATGGTATAAAACTCACAAATCAATTTAACTTATAAGTAAAATATTAATTTTAATTAATTAATTTTAATTTCTCAAAATTTAAATATTATTAATGCAAAAAATAAAAAATAGAAAATGAAAAAAAAAAATTAGCGGCCAAAATATATCCAAAATTCACTTAGCGCACTGGAAATTCATTAAAACTATAGAAAAATATGTATATGTCTATTTTTTCTTAATTTCATCAACATCTCCTCACGCTAAGTTTAACGAGGTTTTTCTGTCGTTTTTTTTTGTGTTATTTCTTCGTTTCGTTTTTCCTTGTTGTTTGTGTAAACCTTTCAGCAATTCATTTATATAATTCATTTCTATCATTATTAATTTTTGATTTTTTTCTCAAAATTTTTTGCGCTTTGAAAGAACTTCCTTCTTCGAAACACTCTACGCGCGCTTAGCAATACTTTTCATCCGTTTGGCGTAGTACTAAACTAAACTACATGTAGGTATGTATGTATAAACGTTTAACTTAACCGAATACATTACTGTTAAACTTCGAACTCATTCGCTGTTATTGCACTCAAATCCTTCATGAGTCCCTCCAGATTGGCCATTTCCTGGTTCAACTCCTCAGTTGATGTGCTTGGCGCTAATCGTTGTATTTCGTCGTTTGAGTGTGCCACCGATGAGCCACCCTGTAAGCGATTTGTTGGTGTGGCAGCTGAGAAGGAGGGTTTCTTGTAGGGTGATTGATTTTGTGGACGTATTGTGACGGCAGGTGCTGTGTGTGGGAGGTGGGGAAATAAAAAAAATGTGTAGAAATTATTCGATTTGTTTTAAATAAAAATTACTACATTTTTAAAATTTCAACTTTATATTGCAATAAAATTATATTCATAAATGAGTTAGGGAGACTATCAGTAGATACTAATACTTGCTGATATTGACATTACAGATCGGTCAAAAATGGAAAGTCTGTTATATAGGAGTTAGACCTATTTCTGGACCTATGCCAGCTATTTTTGGTAGGACTTTAACGAGACGATACTTTCAGTTCTATACAGGGAAGTGAAGCAAAAGCAAGATGTAATACTATTTTGCCAGGCGAATAGACTCTGGGAACGAGCTTAGAGCCCTAATCGCGAAAACTTAGTGTAAAACGTATGATACTAAATTTACAAAGTTTGTACTATCTAAGAAAAGGCCAGATTCCAGACTGCTGATATGACTTTTATGTAATATAGGTCTGACTGGCGACAACAAGCGCAGGAAATGTAAGAAATGTGTGGAGACAGTGGAGCACGGAATCTGTGTGTGTCCAGCCCAACATTCGGCAGACGAAGGCTATGTTTACTTGGCGCAGAAAGGCTACAGAATTTTCAATCGGCAATTTGCAAGGGGCCAGAACGACTATTTTAATTTGCGAAAAGAACGGCAATGTTATTCACACTAGAGATACAATAGGAGCCTCTAGCAACATTATCGATGTATTACCGCCTATGTGAGAGTCAATTGGTCAGCCAGTTCAACCAACCTAACCATAGTCCATACCTACCTACCTAGTTTGGTTGAGTTCTGTTGATTTAAACTATTCGACTTTAGTCAAACGGAGGAGGAAAGTCAAGTTGATTTTATGAGACAAAGGCCTAGATGTTGTCGATTGCCCCCATAATCAATTCATGTTCATACTAGATCATGGGAATAAGTACCAAAGTGTGAGTACCGAATTAAGTTCTTTGTTTTTGACACACAAAAAAGTGGGTTTTGCTACGTCCCCTTGGAATTTCCATTTGCATTTTCTAAATCCTTACTTGAGTTATTGGGTAAACAGACGGATGGGGGGACGAACAGAAAGACAGTCAGACATTGGCTAAATCGCTTCGTCTATCTCATCAACGCCTAATTTTATACAGCTCTATTGCTGCACTGTTACGTTCCCAGACAGTCGTCTGAACTTCTTAACAGTTTTCTGATTAATTGCTTATTTTACATATGAGAGATTGTCTCAACAATGTCCGTTCTGTTTATGCGTAGTGAGCTCTTGTGTCAAAATCCAAAACAATATTTTAAATCTCTTACAAGGTCCACTGTGATTTTCATGATTTTCTGTACCTCTTCAATGCGTAATCAAGTTTTGGTTGCCCAAGAGTTTTCGAGTAAACTTAACGCAGGGTTCACATTAATTTTTGTTTTAAATAACGTGAATATGAGAGTAGCTGTTGTAGCTGAATTAGCCGAGCAACACGAGGTAATGTCAAGTTAGGTTAGGTTGCACTGGCTGGTTTCTATTGATCAATATTGGCCAATTCAATACTTGGTGAAGTTGCCAACATGCGTGAATTCTTCTCTGTGAAATTCAAGACCGCTTAGGCATCTAACTTTCGTACCTGCTTAAACTTTCTGTACCGCGATGTCGGCCCCTAGATGCTTAGAGAAGTGTTCTAAATAACATCGAATAGAGACACAAAGAGATATGCATTGCTCTGGAACCTTACAGTAAACTCGCTATTAACGCCAACGGAATGGGGGATGATATCGCCATTGCATACAGAGGCAAATTTCAACAAACCCGTTGTGACTTGATGCAGAGAACACTAAGAAAGGTCCTGGACTGCCCAATGCTATCAACCCACCAGTACTGCACGGCGTTCAACTTAGCCTGCGATCAAAAGCTTAATTTCTAGGAGTCATCTTAGACAAGAAGCTTAACTGGAAAGATAATATTACTCAAAGATACGGGAAGGCTGCTACTGCCCTCTATACATGCAAAAGAGCAATAGGTAGGAAATGGGGTCTAAGTCCAAAGATTTGCTGATTGATCTACATCTTAGCAGACCCGAGCTAGTGTATATAATTCCCGGGCGAGCATTCACAAAATTAGGATCAAAATCACGTAACTTAGCATGCTTCGATTACTTTATCTTACTAAATCACGAAATCATCATAAATGCAAACTGAACTACTTTACGAGAGCTCGAAGCCGATATTACTAAGGTCTTGATGGATCGGCCGTTTTCTTTTTTGAATAGAGGTTTAATTCATATTGTCTTAAAGCCACACTCTTTCAATGGACAATACTTACTGTGTTTATTGACGGGTGTTGCACCACCAGTTGGCGGTGGTCCTGGTACACTGAAACTCTTCAACGGATGACCGCGTTTGGAACTCTCAATAGTTGAAACGCCGCCATTATTAATGGCACCACCACCAGGACCAGCACCGCCACCAGCGCCGCCATTCGGGTAACCAGGATTGCTGAAAATATTATTAGAATAATACGTTTAAATTTTAGACTACAAATCTTAAAAAATTTATAAGAAAATAATAGTAAATAAAAGCCTTAAAGTTGCACTTAAATATGATTTTATTGAAATTTTTTAAAACAAAAATTTCGCCTTACAATAAAAACATAAAAATAAAATATTTGCCGCGCTTGGCGATATTAGACACAAACAAAATACGAGATTCGCTTTATGAAAAACAACATAAATTTTGCACTAAATTTTGTTGCCCAACCCATCCGAACAAGTACTGCTTGTATCGTCAACTTCATCGTATTCACCACATACGGTATCCACCGACGTGCTTGGTGAACGCATTTCCTTCTGAGATGGAGGCGCCAACAGAAAGCCACATTGTACTGGCGGTTTGCGTCGTCTACGTTTGCGACCAGTCAACAGGGAACGTCTACGACGCAATCGCTTCAATTTACGTTGTTCCATCGCGATACTGCGATACGGTTGTTTTTGTTCATCCGTCATTGCGTTCCATAAACGCCCTGCCGTCTTGGCGATACGCGCACTTTCACGCGGTGAGAGTGAGCCACAGCCGGGATGTGTGAATTCACCACCGCTGGCTTTCATACGCACTTCAGCGAGAAAGTTGAAAAATGGATTACTACAAGCTGAGAGTTTTGTGTGACGGAGAATTTCGCGATGCAATGTGCTTGGACTGAATGTGACGCGCGTCTTGCGGCGTGAAGGTCGTACAAGTGTGGTGAATACTTCACATATTTTGTCCCATATGCCTGACATGACACTTAATTTTACCGGTTGGATGGCTCGGGTTGGTTGATTTAATTCAATAAGAATTTTTTTTTCGAAACGTACAAATAAAAACACAAATATTGTTTGTTACACTGAAATTTCGTCGGCTGATGAAAATTTTTATTTTTTATTTAGACATTGAAAGATAGTTGAAGTGTTTTTCATGAATCACTTTGTGGTGTTTGGTGTGTCGACAGCAACCCCAAATACAGAACGCAATCGAAATAGGCGCGAAGGGAGGGTCCGAGCATACTCCATATAAAAACCCAGCAATTGAGAAGGGAATTCAGAAGTGATAAACTTCTTTATCCTCCGGATTCAGAGTTCTTTTAACTTTTGTTATTGTTGTTGTACCGGCCAGGTAACCCCACTCAGAAGTAGACAAATATCGGTGTCGCCAAGGTGTCACCTTTGATGTAATGCGAAGCCCAGGTAACGAGCTGTTGGGTGAGCTGGCTCTAGGGGGCGTGCAACGGATTATGATGGACATACGTACGTTAGGTCAACCCCTGATAGTTTGGAGTTAAATATGCTACACTATTCGTAGGGACAGAAGAAATCGGGTCTCTTGGAGCAGCTGGAGATCTTCTACAGCTATTGGTATAGATTGGATTCCGATGACGTCATTAAAGGTTTTGACTGACTCTATGTGAATAGCGTTCTAAGACTGTTGACTGACTGGTTACAAAGCCGAAATTTTTACGTCATCGACTTTGGACACTCAGATCTAGACCGTATTTCTAGTACTTGAAACTTTGAAAAAGACAGATCTAAAGATCTGATAATCTTTTTACGAGATATATTTCTTCGTCTGCAGACGCCACATACAGGCACTCCTAACAGTTTTGTTGGGAAGTATAAAAATACTTAACGTAAAAGATCTCTATTCCGATTCCTTGAACATTTACTTGCTCTACTAATTAAGTTTCAAGCTGTTGCTGGATATTTATTTGAAGAAGGGTATATACCTTTTTTTGCAAAGTGAAAAACTTACCAGAAATTGCCCTCATAGCCATAAGGATGTTCGGGCGTTTGCGCCAATGAACCCGGCTGTTGTGTTAAACTCTGTTGCGAATGTCCGGTGTCGACTGTCATATGCGAGCGATTGGCAGAAATATTATACTGTGTACGCGGATACTGGGGACGTTCCATAGTAGAGTTCATTGATGTAGCTGGGGAGGAGAAAAATAAAATAAAATTAAATATTTTTTGTTATACAACAAAGAAAAATGGTAGAAGTGACAGCTGTTTTGGAGATCACCACACAGTAGGGATGGTAGTGATCGAACCAAACTAAAATCTTATAACAAAAAATTAAATATTTGAAAAAAAAAAATTCTAAAGTTCCAGAAGAGTCGTGGATTATTAAAGCTCATCGCTTTGAGTTATTCTTGAGTTTGTTTTAAATACTCACTCATATAGCCGGGCACATATGAACGTTTGTCCAGCGAGTTCGTCACTGGCACTGGCGTATCGACATCGTATTCGTGCACCACCGAACGTGGCAATGTTAAGGCACCGCTACTCGAAGCACCATCGCTACACACTGCAATACAAATTAATTGGTAATTAAATAAAAATATCTTACAATACAAAACTACTATTGGCACTTACCAGGCGTAGTGCTGTGTATATTTTTATCAATATTCTTCAACTCCATTTGATCGTGATGTATCCATAGGTCTGGCGGCTTTGGTACGCCAACGTTTTGATAGCTATTTGGGAGAAAAATTAATATTTAGTAAATATTCTTCACACAAAAATGCCAATTTAAATAGAAAAGTGCACTCACTCTTCGTACCTCTTCTTGTTGTGATCGGGTGTGGATTGTGGCTTGCGACGGCACACAACAACCATTACAGCCACAAAAATGATTACCACAAATACTACACCACCTGCCACTGAGTACAGAATAATTTCATTACTAATACCCTTGGCAATTGGTTTCGGTTCCTGCATCACTACAGCCGCTGCAGTCGTGTAGGCCACCAGCGCTGAGAATGGTGCATTACTAGCACCCTTACCTACACGTGCCTGCACTTTGAAGTAGTACGTGGTGTAGGGTTTCAAATTGGGCAACATCATCATTGTCTCGTCACCGGCGAAAGCCTCAATAGACCAATCTCGGTCGCGTTTCGTTGTGTCTGTTGTGTAGTAAATATTATAACCGGTTATTTGACCGAGACTATGCTTCGGTGGCAGCCATTGCAATATGACCGTTTGTGGGTTCTGTTCATCTGGTCGCACTGTTAACTCGCGTGGTGGCGTAATGGGTACATTCTGGTAGGTACTATTCAATACGGACATGGACCAAGCCGACTCGCGGCGTCCTTTCACTACTTTCACAGCAAATTCATATTGTGTATTTGGACGCAGATCATTGATCATGCAATTAAGATCGGTAGTGTTGTGGTAGCGGAAGCGACTTGAGCCTGAGATACCATAGCGTACGGTGTAGTGACGATTATCGATAACATGCTGATTCTTACTCAACGTAGTATCGATCCAATAGACAACAATCGAAGAACTCGACATGGTAATGGCACGCAGGCCGACAGGCACCTCTAACGGCACTGGTATGTCGAGTGGTTCCTCATCACGTGTTTTGATATTATCATAGATGGGCGGTCCATCACCTTTACTGTTACGTGCACGCAGAGAAACCACATATTCCGTATTAGATTCTAAATTTTTCAATACATAATAACGCTCGGATTCTTTTAACTCGATCGTATTCTCATCAGGTATACCGCGCCCCCAACCCAAAACATAACTGCGTATTTTGATTTCATGCTGATGTGGTGGTCCCCAGTGGAGGGCGATGTTATCACCACCCGGTTGTATGCCAATCCAAACAGGTTTACCTGGCACTTGTGTTTCATCCAAATCATTTTCCAGTGTCATAACACGATTCCATTCGGTAAATGGCCCCGAACCATTAACAGTCATAGCGGCAATTTTTATTTGATACTCCGAGTGACGTTCCAGACCATTCAACTCAAAGTAGCGGATATTTGCTGGCGTACTTTTTACTTGTGGCGTATCCTTTAATTTGCGATAACGGATCTTGTAGCCTGTAATTTGACCGTTACGCTCCTCCTCAGCTGGTGGCTCCCAGTGGACGGTGACGGACTGGAATAAGGGAAAGATGTATGAATTAACTTTATAGACTTAAATAAAAACAAACATCTAAATGAAATAAAAAATAAAATTAACAAAATATTGTAATATAATGGAATATAAAGTACAAAAAAAATTAAATTAAAAAAAAATATCTCTATTAAACTATAAATGATAAAATTGAAATACGAAAATAAAATAAAAATTTAAAACAGAATAAAATAACAAAAATAAAAAAATTTATTATATACAAACTAAAAGCATAAAATAAATTAATTATACAAAAAAAAAAAAAAAAATATGTTAATATCAAGTAAAAAAATATAAAAAGTTAATTATAACAAAAAAAAGGAAAATAAAATCAAATCAAAAATAAATTATTTGAAACTAAATAACATAGAACAGAAAAAAAAACAAAATAAAATAACCAATAAATTAAAATTAATCAAGAGAATACATCAGAAAGGTATAATGAAATGAAAAATGTAAATAAAACAAAATAAAATTTATAAACTTCTACCGTCCAAAACTGTTGTTGTAATTTTTCACTATTTCGAAAAATTAATTGGTCTGAGACAGTTCCATAAAACTAAATACCCAAAATAAAATTTAATTTAATGCTTAAAAATAAAGAAAGTAAAATAATAAAATAAATAAAAATTAAATAAAAAGTAGATGGAATTCAACAAAAAATAAATAATATAAAAACTGAAAAAATAATTAAATTATATTGAAATAAAACACAATAAAAAGTGATTTTATAAAATAACAAAATAAAATAGAATAAATAATATAAGATAAAATAAAACAAACTAAAATAAAATTGAAAAACTAAATAAAAAAATTAAAATAAACAAAATAAAACAAAAATAAAATAAAAAAAATGAAGTGAAACAAAATAAAAAATTATAAATTAAAATAAACCAAAATAAAGAAATGGTATAATCTATTCTTTGATATAATATTTTATTTTATTTGTTTTTCATTTTATGTTATTTTAATTTAAAATTTTTTTAAATTTGTAGAATAAAAAATTGATAAAATATAATAAAATATTAAAACAATATATATAGGCTAAACTAAAATATAAAACAAAAGAAAAAAATAAATAAAAAATAAAATAAGAAACAAAAAACATAAAAAGAATTTAGACAAAAAATGACAGTAGAATAAAATAAAAATTTAAAACAGACTTAATTTAAATAGAATAAAATGTAAATAATTAAAAATGAAGAAATGTAGTAAATTAAATAAATCAATTTGTAATGAAAATTCGATTTAATATAAATCAATAAAACATTTGTATCTGTAAACTCACAGTTGAACTTGTTACTTCCAGCGTTACATTATTTGGCGGTTCAGTTGGCGTAGATGAGTATGTCTTAACCTTAATCTCATTCGATGGGTCGCCCATGCCATTTTTGTTGAACGGCACGACAGTTATGGTGTAATCAGTGTACGGCCGAAGTTCAGAGATGACAGCGCTCAGAGAAGTGCTATCATGATACATCTCAGCGCCACTATCGTTCTGAGAAAAACAAGACAAGGGGTAATTTAAAGAAAGTGCTTACATTTCGACCTTTGGCATCTGCTAACATACCTCAGAGTAGTAAATGCGATATTTTAAAATTTCGCCATTAGTTACGGTTGGTGGATCCCATTTTACGAAAATCTCGCGCTCACTAGTTGCATGCCCATCTACATTGCGTGGTGGACCAGAAATATTCTCCTCCGGCTGTGTGCGCTCCTCCAAGACCTGAAATAAAACGAATGGTGGCTAAGGTTTAGCGCGAAAACCGAGAAGTTGCATGGGTATATACCTCCGAGGATTCGCCTGGTCCAAAGTTCGTATTCGCTACAACGCGAAATTGATATGTTTTGCCGGGTAATAAGTTTTGTATGTTCACTTGTTGGTCATCATGTGATTTGGTGACAATTTTTTGTTCGCTAAATTTACGGAAAAAAACATTAGTGAGGTTAGGTTGCTTAAGTGAAGAAAATTATTTCTAAACTATATAGTAATATATTGAATTTAAAGAAAAAAATATTAACAATTTACATAAATTACAAACTATTCGAATTTCAATCTCCAACCACTTGAAGTCAAGCATTTCGCTATTAGTTTAATGTCTATGTTATTGGTATGGAATTGTTACTGGCAAATGCTTATTTATTTGTCGCCTACCCATTACAATTACAGTAAGCTTCTTACTACTAACACCGTTTGCTAATAATAGCACAGTGAGTGGAGACAAAAGCGTAGTGTCTGCTTGCGAACACGCTTCACTGGATTCAGAGTCATTCATGTGCCGACGTCTTTAATTTGACAAAGTGGAGGTTGCATTCAAAGTAATTGCGCCAAATAACAGTACTGTAGTATGTATGTATGTATGCATGTAGCAAGAAGTAAGGAGCGACAGGAAGAGCAGTAAATTGCGTTTGCCAAAATAAGGAAATTCTACTTGGCAATTTGCAAAAGATGTTTTCAAATAGAATTATTGTATTGAGTGTGATGGTCGGTGCCAGACAGAGCCGGTGTTGGCTTGGTAAGATCGTCTTTCATGGTACGAGGTGGCAACTTCCGTGGCTGCCCTTTTTGCTCACTCAGACTGTCCAAAATGAAAACGAAATGGCGTTGAAAAAAAAATTCTTTTTTATTTATGTATTTTCACTTTTCATCTTTGCCTTGGAAGGAAACAAGTGATTTTATTGGCTTTTTTATTTACCAATTGGAATGACGTTTTGGTGTTAGAAAGTGAGAAATGGCAAAACAATAAATTTTAGGCATTGAGTGGAAAAAACGAAATTGTATGTATCTAAATACAAAGTTTTGAAACAGGAAATTTAAATTGTGGTAGAGCTAAGGCTTCACTGACAGCAACCTGAGATCTAAAAGCTGATGGAACGGAGGTCGCTTACCTTTAAAAGATGAGTCGCATCTGGTAATACTCCTCTGCCAAATGTAACTCGAAGCTGAAGGAACCATAATGCGAGGTACGTCTAGGAACAAAATTTTAAACCGATTTTGGGAGAGGAAACGAATGGGAAAATGGAATCAAAGATTCAGACGCTTAAAACTTGATGGTAAAGTGGGTGGAGGAGTCTATACAGTGTCACCCGAAATCAATATGAGCAAGAAAAGGCACCAAATCCAATTGCAATAAAAGAAGTCATCTCACCAGACAGAAGTAAAATGATCCTAACCCCAATACAATGTTCGAATGACTCGGATAATCGGAAAAAATATCACCACTAGCAGGGCCAATAGCAGGTGGCACGAGAAAATTCAAATCTACCAATTGTATCCATATCTTTTTGGACAGCCAGGCCGCATTGCGGGCCATGGAAGCTGTAACAATAAAGCCGGAAACAGTAGAAAATTGCCGACGACCAATTAAAGTGACGGCGAAGATGTTCTCTACGAAGGCTAGGGGTTCAAGAATTTACCCGCGGTAAGGCATACCTGTCGTAAGAGGCGACTAAAATCCAATAGTTCTCGCGACAGTCGGGTATTTATACCGGAGCGACCCGGATTTTTTATCCGGCCAAGGACTGTCACTCCCGTAACATTCCCCAAAAATTACTTTGAGGAATATTTTGGCGGTTACAACAACAACAACATGTTCTCTCTGAATCTAGTTTGGATGCTGTATCGTGTAATGAGATGGCGGAAATGGCACCCTCCTTCCACTTTTACCTCCATGACAGAGTTTAAACATGTCAGTCGCCAATTATGAGCTCACTATAAGGGAATTATTTATCACAGATGCGAACGCCAAATGGAACTTTCTCACAGGGCATTTTCTATTCGGTAGGCATGCAGAGAAGTTGAGCATACAGAAGTTGTAAGGAGTAGGAAGAACTTTAAGGTACTTCCTTTGCGTTAGCGTCGCACTTTAGAGAAGTATATTAAAGTCTTTTGGATCGAAAACCTTTAGAAACTTGAACGAAATAGCAGGGGAAAATATAGATCGCATGCTCAGTTTTGCAAACCCCACGCACTGGTTTGATTAGCTATGGTAATGGTCAGTTCTGACTATTAGTTGTTCGAGGTATTTTGAAAACAGAACAAAGGAACTGCGGGTTTGTGGGTATTTAACCAAAGTTAGGGCTTAGGTGTATATGTTGATTGAGAACTAACAAAAGGTCAGCCCAAACTATTCAGTTGATGACTCTTCAGTGAGTTTCTGAATGTTACTTTTATAACATCGGCTTACGAATGGCCGAAAATAGCCAACACTAAAGTTCTTCACCATGAAACCTCGTCAAAAAAGTTGAGGGCTGTCAAAAATTTGTAAGGAACTGTGAAATTCTCTTTCAGAACATAATCGGCGCACCAAAAACACTGCTGTTCGGTTGGTTTTCTAACTAAAATGTATATCGTAAATATAAATTTCACTTACCGTTCACTGTTACTCATTTTATAGTACACCGTGTAAGAGACCACCTCCACTGGATTCTTCTTCGGCTCCATCCAACTGAGTGTTACAAAGCGTGGCTTCACGATCTGCGCTACCAAATCGTGCGGTGGTCCCGGCAAACGATTCAACAAAGCGCCATTTATATGTGTTACACCGCCGCCGGGTTGCAGAATGCCCGCAGCGCCGTCAACATCACCCACACCAGTGATGCCAATCGTACCTTCGAGTCCATCTAAATCTGAGGATAAGTAGGAGGAACTTGATGATGCCGCTTGTGAATTGGAAGTGGCTGAGGATATTTGTTTTTTATTTTTATTCTTCCAAGAGTTCAGTACTTTGTTCGGATCGTCACCGTGTTTGTAAGCGTCAATGAATTCCTGATTGTCATTCGTGTCGTCATATTCGTCTTCGTTTTCCTCATCATCATTGTCCTCGTCATCGCCCATATCGCCAGAGTTCAACTCATGCGTACTTGTGGGCAATTCCATTGAGGTGTCCATATCTTCTTCAATGTCTAATTGTTCGAGATCTTTTAGTGAAGCGAACTCACCGTAACTATTGTCATTTTGTGGTCGCTCTGGTCGTGGTAATTTCCTACCTCGCTGTGAGAGTAAACTGTCTAATGCGCTCTTTGAGAGACTGCGTGTCGAGCCCATTGAGTTGTCAAGCGCATCGCCGAATGTATCAAAAGGATCTAGTCCTTTAGTTGCGCCACCAACCTTTCGACGACGCATAGGCGCAGCTGAAGGTAGTGAGGGAGATTTGGGCGTTTGGTCAACATGGGTCGGGCGGTATTTTTTGGATTTGCCTTTGGGGATTTTGGAATGGTTGGGGTGTTGATGAGGTTTGGTAAAGTGTGACATGTTTTATTAAGAAATGAAAATTCGTGTCGTAATTATGAGGAGAGGAAGGAAATAAAAAAGGCAAAGAAAAATGAAAAGGAAAATTAATCTTTAAAAAAGTGTAAATGAAAATATTAAATAATTATTTTTAAATGGTTTAACTTTAAATACAATGAATAATACACATTTTTCAACATAAAAATTAATAAACATATTTATTCTGATAAATTTTTTTTATGAATTAAAACATTGAAAGCATATTTATTTACACAAATTAAGCTAAACAATAAACTAAACTAAGCAAAGTAAGCAATAAAACTTAAAGTAAAAGCGAGTTTGTCATGAGCGAGGAAAGTTGCAGCTAATTTCAGGGTTGATACATCTAATCAAATGAAAATTTAGACGGACATCATGTTGAAGCTGGTGTGAGCTTAACTGCATGGGCAATAGTTCTAGTTACCTGTTTTCGAGGAGATGTTGTAAGTATTAGCGGTCTTTAAATAACTGATCTCAAAGAGAGGGGAAAATACACAGTTGATAAATTATTTAGAGGTGGAAAAACCCACCCGCCTTTTTTAAGCAGTGGAAGCGTACTCAAACTAATAAAGATCCGGATGTGAAGATTCACTGATTTAATAAGAATTTAACCTAACGCATGGACAGTATTCTCTTAAGAAAGGACCAGAATCATGCTGATATTACTAAAGAGAGAATGAAGTAACCAAATAAATGTTTGTACAAAGTAATAAAAAAGAGACCCACCCAAACTCTCACCTGGTAATATTGACATGGGAGCCTTCGGTTACTTTATGGAACCTGTAAGAGGACAGATGAATGGAGTTATTCCAACAGAGAGGGATCGTAGAAGAAGAGATCAAAATGAGCTGAATCTCACAGGTGCAAGCTGCATCTGTTCTTCTGCTTAATTCTACCGTACAATACACCCATTGACGCTCTTAAATAGAGTACTTTCGGCTTTGGACGTGTGTCGGAACACATCGGTGACGTTAAACCAGCGCAACGGAAAATAACAGTAATGCCAAAGGTTTTGCTTCTTCTTTGAAGGTGCCCCAAGAGATGTTTACACAAATATGTTTTGATTCAGTAGCTATATTGCAGCTTCTAGTTAGTTCTCTCTAGGTTCGACGCCGTAAACCTACAATCACAACAGTCAGCCGAATGGATTACTACTCTACGGGCACTCCTGCTCTCTGAGAGCACTGATCAGCCACTCAGTGTAAGGCATGTTTCTTCGTAAAATATGGTCCGGTGAAAGCATGCGCCAAAATTTTTTGTGTGCTCTGCTCAATCCACAATATGGCGATTCCATAGTCTGCACCAATTACCGTGAGATAAGTCTCCTACCTGATCAGTGTGGCCTTAGAACTGGTAAATCCACCATTGCCCGTCGATTTTAAAACCGCCTCCAACAGCCCAGTTATACGGCTACGTAAATTGACGTTAAGTAACACCAAAATCCGAGGTTTCAGGCAGGGTGGTTGCTTATCGTGCGACGTAAATGTATTGCTGAAAAAAATATTAAGAGCTGCAGAGCTGAACAAAGGAGGTCCAAAAAGTTCTGCGAAAGAATTATAACCATCTACGAATTGGGAACGGCAAATACCGAAGCTGATGGAAGGATGAGCTGTAAGAGATATAATGCGACATTGATATAGTTCAGCGAATCAAGAAATAGCAGCTGTTTTGTAAACGCTGAAGCGATTTTGGGTCGAACTCCTACTCCAATTTGTGGTTTGCATCTTGATGTTTTTCCAACAAATGGAAGCCTTAAGTTTGTTCCAAGCTGTATTCGAGCGGCCAATGGATTTTTATTATAAGCTTTTTACTTCATGTCAGAAATACACTCGGAGGGCTTGATATTCCCTACCGAGGGGCGAACGCAATAAAAAAATAATTTCTTATAATTTTGGATGCAGGTTTGGCCAGGAATCAAACCCTCCGCATGGTAGTATGCCGTGTAAACTACTCGGCCACTGCGACCGACAGAGATTAATATAACTTCCCAGTCATTTTGTGAAGAGAAATGGGTTAGTAGTTCGTTGGAGCGTCCAGTGCTTGAGTCGGGCTTACTTTCATTTTTTTCTAAGCCTCATGGCGAACTAGGTTTGGCATATCAGTTGTATTCGAACTTTTAAAATTATGGAGTTCTCTCGCTCGATTTACTTATCTTCGACTGATCTTTAATCTTTCTTTACAAACCAGGAAATCCCTAAAGAGTGGAGATTTTGTTTGATAATTTGGCCCAGCTTCCAAGCTCATAGATGGCGTCAGATCCCATTTCAACATTTCAAACCACTGAAAGCTCATACACTAGTGGATAGATTTACACGGATTGGAAAACAGAAAGCGTTGTAACTTATATTTAAGAATAAATAAATAAATAAATAAAATAAACTAATCTGGCGTTTAATGATTAATTTTACTTTGGGAGAAGGCTGTTACGGGGATGATTAGTAAGTACTCTTTTGGTAGGTAAGCACAAGGTGTTAATGTTTGAAAGCTTTAGTTGCCTTTACGTCCAATTCACAGAGCTTTTTCAAATACAACAAAAAGCTGAATTTTGTTTAGATACTAAAAGCGTTTCGCAACTTTGCATTAGTACGTACATAACGGTTAACGGTAATAGTTGTTAGCTTAATATTTACAAATACAAGTCTATGTTATATTAACAAGCTTACTCACCCGTCTGAACAACACGCAAACGTGCCGCTGCCTGAACGCTACCCGCAGGATTCGTACCGACGCATTGGAACATGCCAGCGTCCGATTGCAAAAGACCGAAGATACGTAGGTTATGGCCGCCCACAAGCTGCATATACGTATTGGGTGTGATGACATCGCCATTCTTCAGCCATTGAATGAGCGGTTTTGGCTTGCCACGTATCGCGCACTCCAACTCCAGCTCCTCTTTCTCGTGCGCCGTCTTATCCTTGGGACTCTTGATGAACTTGGGCGGCACCAGCACCTGCACGGTTGCTTGCGCATCGAGCGAGTCGACCGTATTGCTAGCGCGGCACTGGTAATTACCGGAATGTGTATCCTCGGCGGAGGAAATGTGCAGTGACCCCGTGCCGATAATGGAGAATGGTGAGTCGAGATCACTGAGATCGAGTTCAGCGCCATCACGTAGCCATTTAATTTGTGGTTTCGGCAGGCCATTCGCGACACAATCGAGTGTGACACTATCACCCTCTTTCACGGTTTTCGGTGAGGGCCCGACGAGAAATGAGGGTGCTAAGCTTTCGCTACCCGCTTCTGTTAGTTTCTTGATATTCAAACTAGTTTTGCTACTCAAACGTGACACGCTGCCCGACGTGACATTACAATGATAGGCGCCACGATCTCCAACATCCACCTCGTCAATCTCCAAAGCGCCATTCGGCAGCACCACCATACGCAGTTTGTCCAACACCAACGGCATGTCGTCTTTGATCCATTGTACAACGTGTTTGATGCCCGGTTGCAGCTGTCCAATCATGCAGCGAAAGTACGCCGTCTGACCTGGTAGTAAATATGTTTCAATAAAGTCCTGATTCAAGTCTGGCAAGCGTGCTATGGACACCACTGCGGAGCGACTGACAATCGTGCCAATGCCATCGGCGCTGAGCAGGCACTGATAAGAGCCGGTGAGACCACGATTCTCCTCGACGGAGCTTATGTATAATGAACCGTTATTCAGCTGATTGCGAAACGTATCGCCGACGATACCCAGATCTTGGCCATCCGGACCACGCCAACGTATGATCGGTTGCAGCTTGTTAGACTTGCCGGTTTGTGCGATACCACCGCATTGCAACAACACCGAATGTCCTTCCGGCACGACTACGTCCTGCGGCTCGATTTTGAAGGTAAGCGCTGTGTGAGAAAGAAGCAGAAGAAGAGGAAAAGTATTAGTATCAGAGTAACATAAGGGACTTTTGCATATTGAAATTATTTAAATGAGAACGAATGAATTGTGAGAAGCAACAACAAAGAAAATAAAATGAAAGAATCAGTTGCACATATGTCAGCTGCGCAGGGCAGCACAGAATCATGATTTATTAATGACTTTAAGCACAGCAGAAGCATGAATGTGTGTTAACAGCTCGTGCTGGTGCTGAGAGGGGAGGGGGACCAACGAAACACCGACCGAAATGCATAAAGCTTAGTCAGTCAGTTTGCCTGCGGCTTCATTATGCCACTCAATGCGTACAGGCGCCATGGTAGGAGACCCCACTGGCTTGCCACTTGAGAATACATGCTCGACGTGTGTACACAAAAGAAACCCTGACCCCAATTTTTCCATGTGCGAGTTGAGTTATCCCATCTCGTCTTGTGCACACAACAGCAGCAGCAGCAGCGCGAAGGACGCGTACGAGAGCGTGAGTGCAACTCATTTCATTGCGCTGATGGTTTTGTGGTGGTTCCTTCTTGTTGCTGTTGTTGTCTACTTTGCTTTGTAAAGCGGTTGCGGCAAGCTTCGAGCCAGCCATGTAAACATGATGAAACAATTGATACAACACAACCATGAGTGCCCACTGTTGTTGTTGTTGATGCATGTGCCTGCAAGGAGTGACAGAAGTTGCAACTCCTTTAGATATTTACAAGTCCTTAACTCAAATCATTGTTGGCCTTTGTTCGTTGGCAGAGGTTTGCTTTGTTCGGAACTCACTGAAGATGATTGCAGTTGACATATTTTTCTGAGTACCATATTTCTATTAAACCGGTCCGGGTTCTATGATGGGAGTTGGGTTAATTTATGCCTCACTCCCTTGTAGCTTTTCTATAGGCCCGAAATATCAGCTATATTCGATCATTACATCTACGAACCAGTGAAAATAGGATTGCAGTGTGGAGAAACCCAACGTTCCTCGAGTAGTCTGATAGTAAATTATACCTTATAGATCGCTGGCTGACATAGAGCTACAGAACCTCCTAAGACCATTCCTACATTTTTGAATACAGAAATAGAAAATTGATTTCTCTGCCGTTTTGTTAAGAGTGAAGTTAGAGCCTCGATATCCTTATTCAGAAATCTTCATAAAGTCGAAATATCTGTGAACACCATTCTGGTGACTGAGGTTTTTAAGCGCTCCCTATAAGAGCTCAGTCAAAAACGTAGTAAACTTCTGATTTTTATGTCGTCCTATTTAGAGGGACCTTAGTGTCTAGGTATCCGTAATCAGAGAACCTCAAGTGGTCGAAATCTCTTTGATCTCCATACGATGGACCAAAGCAGGTGAGTTTAGGATCATGGTCCAGGGGGTAGAGCGACCCCAAATTCATAAGACAATCTGGTAGATATTGTCACTGCTCACACCGACACCGGAGGTTTGCTAAGTGAGCTCACTTGTGGAGTGCGCGCCTTTAGGTTGCATATCTCTTGAGTAGTCTCAGAAGTACCTGCGAAGTAGTGCTCTAAAAAGCTTGTTGTTTTACAGAGTTTTATAGACATTTAGATTCCAGTCAGATGCCGAGGTATACCAAATACGTATAGAGTGGGATACCTTCTTAAAATCATATAGATCATATAGATCTACAAATCCAGTTGAATTTCCCTTCTCCCACTTATCATTAGCCAAAGAGAGAGATTAAAAGAAATACCCGACCTAGGATACAGCTTTATATAGGAGGGCATGAATTTCCTGCTGGGTCTACATACAAATATACTGCACATATGTATGTATAAGTGAAAAAAACACAACTGCATTTTTTCTCCACTCTCAGTAGAACTTTGCAACCCCTAGCAAGGCCTCGTTAAACAACTCATTATGCACGAGTATAAGCCCAGTTAGGCGAGAGTGCAACGAAACACTTTACATTGAAATTAGCCGCACTTCCATCTACCACTGCAAGGATGAATGGTTCTCGTACCCAAGAAAAGACCTCCAACATCAACAATGATAATGTTAAGCAGGCTGTCTGAATAAGCCTCAAACGAATGGGAGTTATTCATACTGCACGCACATACACACACATACCAACGTAGACACTGCTGGCTACTTTTCATTAAAGTCGTTAATTTAAAACTGTTGATCCCGAAGATTATATTGCTGGTTGTAAGCTAAAGAAAAGAAAGGGGATTTACGCTTAATTAATGATTTGATGGATAAGTAAGGTGGAAGCTGGAGCGGAATAAGCACGGCGAAAAACAGGGTTGCGATGTATTCAAGTGTAACAGATTTTGTGTCAATATCGGCATCAAAGAGCAACATTTTAAATAGCAACATATGTTTTTTTTGTCGGAGGTCATGCAGGTGGGTGGGCGTATGAAATGTGGAGGCTTTCAAAAATAATTATTTGAAATGCATTTAAATGTGTATTAAAGCAAAGAGCTGGACGGAGTTTGGATGTTATTTTAATTTTTACATCGATGTGCTTTAAGTAAGATGGCTTGGATGAAAGAAGCGGGAAAATGATGCGAACAAGAAAACCGAAGCAGAGAAGAGGATTAGTACTCTTTACAAAATTTTTTTTTATATGGTTTGGCGTGTAAATCTAGGCTTGGGAGAACCAGGAATCTGACTTTCTAAATACGTAAAGCGGCCATGCTGGTGACACAATCATGATGAGACTTCTGCAGACCTCTCAACTTTCTTTTGAGATAATGAATACGCTATATAATGGGGAGAATTAATGCTATTTTTATATAAAATCGCTCCCTTCGATGTTAGTCTAAGGTTTGTCAAAATGATGCGACAGTCTCTTCAGGATTGGAACGTTGCGGAACCGCCAGAAGTATTCAGATCCGCTCTTTTGTCTGAGGACACAAGAGACTCCCCGTCAGAAACCCCTTCAAGTAATCTTCGTTCTATTTCTACAGATTTTGGATCAGTTATTTATTGTCCAACAACTTCCGAAAGTGCCCAAATGACAATACTTTTGAGTCGAAAACGACTTCAGTTATTGTCTACTTAATACCAATCGCTCCTTCTGATATTAGTCTAAGGTTTGTTGAAATGACGCGCTACGAGACGAGCAGATGTGCTCAGATCCATATTTCATTAAGTAGAATTGAGTGGAGGATGCTAATTTAACTCCTCCATAAGTTCTACAGTACGCAGCCTTTGGACAAAAGAGACTCCCATCAGGAAACCCTTCCAGTAATCTTAGTTCCATCTCTTTAGATTCACTTCTTCAGTTATTATTTCCAGAAACAGGCGGCGAGAACTAGCTCACTTGTGACCTTTAATCTTGAAGAGACTGATTTGAACATGAAGAATATTTCGGTAGTAAGCTCTGCTGCTTAACCATCAAGCGAGCTTCGTTCCATTCGTGGTGCAGTTCACTGCTGTTCACTGCACATCCGACCCATGTCACTTTACAAAAAACGAGGACAGGAGCGAGAATTCCAGGAGCGAATTTAGGGACACACTGAGGTCGTGGACCTGAATAATCTTGATTTGCCTCCCTTCACTTTAGTAAGTTTGGGAGTGAAACAGGTGCTGAGCTATTTCGAAAACTATTTTCGGAACTAAATAGAGAAGCACAAGCATCCATATACTCGGGAATTAATTCGATGACCTGAAAATTGTTCATATCTTCACATTTCAAACCGGCCCGAAACCCCAAACTCGTTGCGGCTACATATGAGGGCATAAGGTTTGTAGTACTATGGGCTCTGCAAATTCCTTCACGCAGTTTCAACTCCAATAAGTGACGAAAATAAAGTAATGCTTCTCCTTGCTGCATTTCGTTGCCGGTATTTTGCCATTCGTTTCTAGGTTAGTGAACGGAAGCGCGCTGGAGTCTCTTGAAACCCCCTTGAAACACAAGCGATATGTGCTCGAGCGCCTCTTTTGAAGGAAGTATTTTTGCTCAGTAGCATGTAAGACTTCAACTAAACTCAGACTCTCTAATTTGATACTTTAGTTTCGATGGACACATCGTGCGAATCACACATTCCACTAACAATCTGGAAGTAAATAGACTTTTAAAAGTCTTCAATAATTTAAATTACGCAAATTGTATGCAACCTTCCTTGGTGATGCGATCTCTTGACTTGACTTGCTCATCGCATATTCAACAGTCTAAAGCGTATCCTCGGCAAGGCTTTAAGACCTAAGACAAACTTAATCACACAAATGAAGCATAATTTAGATTAGTCATGCTGTGTTGTTGATGTTGTTGCTTTTGATGTTGTTGTTGTTAATGGTGACCACTGGACATTGCCATTGGACAAGAGGAGCGAGCTACGCCAGCAAACAGACAACTAAGCGCACATGCACACACGCACAAGGAGCCACACAGATGGAAAGTGCCCCGAAGAGATCAACTGACACCAACAAACAAGGCGCAACGACATACATATATACATACAAATGTAACTATGTATAAATGTTGGTAATCGAAGTCGGAGGTGCAGAGCAGAGTCATCTCACATGCAAATACACACACACACACACACACAAACACACACACCTATGTAGTTGTCAGCACATATATGCTCCAACGTGTTGAGCTGATGCTTAGATATCATCGGACGTTTTAGCTTGCGACCGCTGCAACGACGTACATACAACTGCAGGCGTTATCGTCGCACTTATACGTGTATATGGCTTTTTGTGTGTATGTGTGTATGTTGTGTTGCAGCAACAGTTCGAGTATGCCTGCAGTGGCAATTGCATTCGATGTGGCATGGCGTGGCGTGGCGTGGCGTGGTGTGACGCGGCGTGGACCTCCATCACTGATAAGTGGGCGTTTAATGAGTCTTGTATCAATATTTACAGCGCCTGCTGCCTCCAACCAAACAACGAGCCAACACAAACCACCAGCCAGCAGCGTACAGCTACTGTCGTTGATTTGGTTAGCTTCCCACATATACATACATACATACATAGATAACTAGAAACTAGGAATGTTACGGAAGCTGGAGTAGGAACTTAAGCTTTCGGCTCAGTTTTATGACAACCGGGTCTGAGTGAGAGGAGTGAAACCACACTCGGAACCTAAGTAATTTTCGAGTCTAAGTTTCTACAATATATATGGTAGTCGGTATAGAAGTTTTGAATTTATTTTGAAAGAGACTTAGTCGGCGTCGGAGTCGGAGGTTAGATCAATTGGTAATCCGAATAATTTCTAATGCCAGCTGATCTCGGGACAGGAGGATGCATAGCATACAACTCCTATACATCCTCCGGTCCCGAGCTGGTTGAAAGTTTCGATCTTGTGGTAGCGTTAAGAAATTATTTCACAGATTCTATTCAAACCATTATTGGTTTCAACTAGTTATTCGAGCCGCAGTTGAAATAACCCTAACCAGTTTGATAATTTACACACAGTTTAGGCAAGAGTTCCTGAAATCATATGGTTGCCTACGGATCGTGTTTTGACCTATGATTAAACTATGATGATATTACGATCCCTTGGAAAAACATCAAGACGCAAACTCGCTTCAGCGGTTACAAAGCGCCAATATATTACGATCCGTAAGGCGTAACATTATACGATTCACCTCCCACTAAAATATTTTTTCCAGCAGCTGTATAGGGTAGAATCGGCTGAGAGCAGAGCATGGACAATATTTCCGCTAATGCCCGACCTTCAGTTGATAGAGACGACTTCATATCTTTCTCGAAGCTCATAGCTCCAGCCTTATGGAGGTGAGTAAGCATGGTTTGTAGAAATTAAAATAGTTCATCAAATCGTACGTAATAGTTGAGATATGTGATCAAGGAGCACATCATATTCAATAGCTTAGTTGCTGCCGCTTGGATCAGGTCCTCTACGCCTCCTTTTAACCAACCAACCAGCCAGCCGAGGCTATACGAACCACCCAACCAATAGAGTTTTCAATGGTAACGAAACTACGATAAAGTCGTTTGATTCTCTTTACCAAAACCGTTGCAACTCTACCCTCACACGCTGTTTGCTGTTCGCTGTCTCCAGTGCCCATTGGCGTTTTGTTTTACATTCGGATTTGCATGCAGCTGCAGCTGCCATTGCATGCATAATACTATAGACCCTAAATGGGATTTACTTAGATTTCGATTAAATGAACGAACGTACGACAGCAGAATGGCGGGAAGCTTGCAAAAAGGGTTGTTGACCAAACTCAAGCCGCTGGTGCGGGTGGTGGCTCCTGCACCTCCAGCTGCTGCATAACTAATTCGTGTACACGAGATGAGAAGGCAAAACTTTTGCCAATAAATACGTTATCGAAGGGAGCACAGAATATGTTGGCAGGTTTCGGAGCTGGAAATTAAGGAACTAATTGCGAGTGCCACCCATCGCACCAAACCAAAACTATGAAATCCGATGCGAGATTTTTTTACTAAACAAAAGCGTCAAGGCAAATTAAAAGTGATATTCGAGTATGCATATTGTTTATATATGTAGGTACATACATACATATATTTAAAATAAAGTTTGCGCTACTGAAAAGTTGCAAATTTACATACTACCCCTGCTCACTCGATGGTGGAAATTCCAAAAATTTTTTAAGTCCAATGTACATTAGTATGTATGTATGTGGTGGTGGTATTTATTGAACTTTCCACTCGTGCAATATTTAAATGTTGAATACACATTTTAACTAAACAACTTCTAAGGCCGTTGCACCAACGAAGCCCGCTGACTACCCAAGCCACCTCCCGGTACCTTTGGCCTTTTTATACGCAGCTCATTGTTGTTTCATTGCTACCACTTGACCACGGCTTAAGCGTTTCAGCAAACTTTAGTAGTAATGAGTTTCAGTTTGTTAAATTAATTAAAAAACAACAACAACTAAAGCACTCGAAGTTGAAAATCTTGCAAAAAAAAAAAATAATATTGAAAAGAAAATAATAATAAACAAAAAGCAAGCGGAAGGCAGCCATTGTTAATTATTCAAAATAAATGGTAATTTAATAGCTTAAAGTATTACAACAAAACAAACAATTCGGCTTAAATAATTTGCAGTAAAGACTTTAAATTATTCCATGAACTTAAGAGACCGTAGCTCCAGAAGGAGCATCGACCATTAAACCTTCCCTAAATGTAATAAATAGACAATAGTTCGGTAAGTTAACCAGACAAAAAACTAATCGTAATCCTTGTCCTTTTTTTCTTCTCTACATAATCGCCATTGATTTCAATACATTTCTTAAGCCTATAAATCCACTTCTGAAAACAGTCTTCAAATTCTTGCTTTATAAGCTTGTCAAGTTCAACATTAACCGCATAACCTCGTTGCTATTAAAGACCTTTCCTTTTAATTTTTAGAAATAACCAGAAATCACAAGGTGCTATATCCGGAGAACATGGTGCTGGACGTATTTCTTCGTCCCCAGGTATCGCAATTACTCGTTATTCCAGCAGTGTGGGATGGCGCGATATCATGATGTAGAAAGTGTACCATTTTCAAGTTACCGTCTGACCCTTTTCCAGTGGAAAAGTTGGTTAAATTTTACGGGTGGGTTTGCTCCATCGATTGCTGTTTGGTTTCTGGATCGTACTTATAGAACCAAGATTCGTCACCAGTAACGACTTTACTAAAGTTGCTAGACTGACCATATTCGAATTTGTTTAGGAGAAAGTGAGCAAAATGCCCTCGATCCTTTCTTTGGGCCTCATTTAAAATTCGTTAAAAAGCAGATTTCTTCGTAAATCCCAGATTAATACACGCGATACAGCCATGGCATTTAAGACCAATTCATTAGTAATTATTTCTTGTGTCAATCAGAGTTACAGTGTCTTCATCTGTGGAAGATTTAGGTCGACATTCTCGTGGCTCGTCCTCTACGGAAAAATGTCCGGTCTGTAATACTTCGAAAGCACTTAGAAATAGTCTTTAAAGACGGTGCAATCGTTCCATATGCAATTCACTGGCATTCACTGAATATTTGCATAGGTTGTAAATTACGCCGAAACCCGAAGAGAATTACATGGTGAATTTCTGTTTGCGTTGGTGGTGGAATTTCGTTTGGCCTGTCTTCAGCTATGTTGCGTTTTCTAATTTCATTTTAGCCGATCGTTCTAAAACTTGAAAGTAAGACTAACAAAACAATTGCAAAAGACCTGGAATTTTTAAAATTTAACAAAATCAAATTGAAAGAATTTTTGTTAATTCGTATATTTAATGATTTTGTGGAGGGTCCTCCTGGCTTTGCAGTACTCAAACTAGAATTTCTTAGTTCTCGAAGTACAGATTAGTATGACCGTAGAACCAAGTTATAACAGATACAACGCAACGATAATCCTGCTCTCGAATAATGTCTTCATAGTTCACCGAATGTCCATATCAAAGATTATATATGGTATCTATATGTATCTATGTCAGTACGCAATGCAAACCACTCGGCTAGCGGCCGCCGGCGTAGATACCACGCGATTACCATACGTATATAGCGGTGTTAATGACAGCACGCCTTTAATTTCTTCTTTTCGCTATTTGAAGCCAATCGAAAATACTAAGTATATTCAGGCCCTTTTCTACCTGGTCACTCCAACGGAGTGGAAGTCATCCTCTTCCTCTGCTTCCACCGGCAGGTACTGCATGGAAAGCTTTCAAAGCTGAAGTATTCTCATGCGTGCGGACGACGTGACCTGTCTTTTGATTTGCTTGACTATATCAATGTCGCCGTTCCCAACTCGTAGAGAACTATAAATCTTAGGAAAAACCTTTCTCTCGAAAACTCCTAATGACAACTCAACAGATGAACATGCAAAAAATTTTCTAAGAATCGTTTGTGGGCAAAAATTATACCTCCAATCTAATTTCCCAATTCAATTTGTATTTTATTTATTTTAATATAAGTTATCGAGCGAAATTTTTTACCTTTGGAAAGGTAATGAGTAATGTCGTCATTGTACCTTTCTCATAGAAACCCTTGCCCTTATTGGTAAAAATTTCTCTCTTCATCAGCCAAATCATTCATCATAGGCTGAAACAGATGGTAATCACTTGTGGCAAGGTCTACAAGGTGGATGCGTAATTCTTGTACAGTTGCGGTTGAAGACTCACTTTTTTGAAAGTAAGTTTTCAATATCTACCAAAAATTTTCAAGAGTAAACTTAACTATTTCGTAAATGCCAAAGCTCAAATAGTTCAAAAAGGAAATAATAGATGGCCCACTCCCAAACTGGTTACCTACCCTAATTGTAACTTCTTAATATTGTACTTAATGACCAATAAATCCTTAATAGTTTGTAGAAATAATAGGAGTTCGCTGCATAATTTTAGGGGTTTTAGCTTTAAGAATACTGAGGTCCCACAATTTTGTGCGATAATAGTGTTATAAAAACAGATTTTCTGAATAACTCAATAGTTGCGCCATCTAGTGGGGAAAAAGCATGGCCCAGGGATCTCACTTATGAACCATACTAAATTGTTCGTGAGGAGTTAACTGAAGTTAAAAATTTTAATTTTATTGCTGCTAAATCTTCTATGCCTTTTACTTCTCTCTTTCGTTCTGTACATGTACGAGTATATACATATATATGAATGTACTCGTGCAATTGCAACCAGAAATTAATTAAAACGTTCTTTAGCTGCTCTTAGTATTAAATTTTCCACATAGTTAACCAAGATAAAATCTGGAGCTTAAGAATTTTTTTTTTTACTTTTTACCTCCACTTACATAAGTTCAGAGAAAAAAGGCAAAATCGCATTTAGAAAAGAATGTGTACAAAAAATATATATATATAAATGAAGGCAAATGAGCATTACAAGAAGCTGTAGCGCCTAAAAGCTGACATCAACATGCATTTAAAATACAGTGAAATACAACAATAACTCAAAAGCAACATTTTTACTCGTATGTATGCATGGAGTATTTCGTTTTTAGCACACATGCATACATTCATACTTACATCCTCTCTACAAATATACATATAATACAGATATCCAAAGATGTAGCATGAAGGCGGATGTTTCATTGCTTTGGCTTGCCGCTATTCACGTGTAATTTGTGGCACATTTGTTTGTATGTTCATATATTTAGAAACAAAAATAAAAATTGAAAAAGGAAATTTAATTAAGTGCAAACCGCAAAAACAAATGAGCAACCAAGCGCTGCCATTTTCCGAGGCCCCAACCCTATGACGTATCAACTTGGAAAATTGCAACTAGGTATTTAAATCACACTACAAAAAAAAACGGGTGAAAATCTTTAGGGAAATAATTAAACTTTATTTTGTATTAGGTCTAGAAAAAAGTGGTCCATTATCTTTTTAATAGATAACTTTAGTGATCTTTATCTCGAGTTTCTCGAGTTTCCAGCGATTCGGTGCTGAATCGGACAAATTCAATGATTTTCAGTTTGCTTCACATAAAGGCGATGAACCAGAGTACTACCTCCCTATTAACCGTGGATTCTTTATTCGGAAAGCCTTGGTTGAGTCTTAGATTCAATATCCGTAAACACGTGTTTTGTCACCCTTCATAACATGTTTCGGTAATTCTGTATCATTCATTTACGTTTGCTCTAATGAATAATGCGCACCATCCGCCATCGCGCGCAACAATTGGTTCTGTGTCCAAGAAGATTTTGCGGAAGAATATTGGTATGTTGGCTTAAAAACTCCAACTCGTGTAAGAATTAAAGCCGAACGACAAACAAGCGCGTCGCACATTCGGTGAATGAGTCCACTGATGACCACCAATTACCGATATTCACAAGAAAATGCTATTTCGCTATGACGCTAACTTTTGTTTGTATGGTTAATGACTTCTTCGTGTCTGAATCGGAAGATGTTGAAGTGAACGAGCTTTGGGTACAACAAGACGACGCTACAATGCCTTTCATCCAACGAAACAATTAATTTATTGAAATTAATTATATCTCGTCATGGACCTGTGGCCGAGACATCACTGGACCTATTTTTTGAGAGGTTATGTGAAGTCACTTTTCTAGCAGATAAGACCGAGACGATCAACGCCTTGGAAGGGAATATTTGGCGCGTTATTGCGCTGTTATTGTTAGTGGTCGAAAATTAGGTCTCTCGCTTGAAATTTACTTGAGCCGGCCGCGGCGGTCACTTGCCCGAAATCATTTTTAAAACATAATGGCGAACCCATTTTTTTTTGATAGGGCTAAATAATTGGCAATAATATTAAATTATATGCGCTTTATTTCTTCTTGAAAACTACATGTCTAAAAAATCTCTCTATACTCGTATATCTGTAGATCTGTAGTTGAAGAAACTGTTGAGGAGTTTGTAATATTTAAGGGCAAATATAATACTTTTCTTCTCAATTTTTGAAATTATTTTTAGAACTATATACATATATGTATGTATGTTTGTATATTTTTTATGGTATATACTCATTCTCCTACTTATTTTCCTTGCTTTTTCCACAACAAATTTGCTTTTATTTAAATCCTTTAGGAATTCGAAAGTTGAGTAGCACAAGAGCTGCCTTTTCATTTATTTTATTTTTTTATAACGGTATACTATAAAATTGCATAATAGATAAGGTTTCCACTAATGATGATTGACAGTTGACTCATTGCGATATGTGCGCCCAGATTAAAATTCCTGCAGTAAAGTAACCATTGTCATGCCATTACTTTCCAGAGTATTTCAAACTGCAATAGAATATCTACATATGTATGTTTGTTTGTATGTATATACATATATAAAACCTCTAAGCAGCTAAAAGCTGTGACATAAATCTGATGACATGAGAAACCAATCAGAGTCACATTTGCTACAAACTAATCAATTGGATCAGTCAGTACAGGTCAGGAAAATTAGAAAATACATATTATATAGATATGTGTGATTTGATACTTACACATACCATATGCTTCTGTGTATATAAGTAAAATCCTACTGGCTTCTTTTGATTGTAATCGAAGCCAAATGAAATGATTTTCCAACCAAGCAACCTGTCAGCTCTGCGACTGTAAAGGATATTCAACAATCGCCGCACCCTTTGCACATGACAGACCCAACAACTGCCAGCAGCCATAAAAGGAAAAGGTAAAGTTATTTTAATTGTTGATTTAACAATTTGTCATGTCATCTACACCCACCAAGTCACGTTGACGTCTTCCTTTAATCATTTTGATGTCATGTATGCCAATATTATTGCTTTTGTTGGGTGCACAACGGACTGAGTATAGTATGTCAGTGATATGTGGTTTCATGTCATAGCTGCAGTTGCTGTCGTTGTCGCCGCCGCTGCTGCTGCTGCTGCTGCTTTTGATGTGAAAGGTTATTGAATGATGTTGTCGATATGTTGCAACATGCTTTCCCCTTTACTTTCTGTTGTTGTTATTATAAGCTTAATTAATTACCAATTGCAATAAACTGTGCAGGCAATGGAAATCACAGGTTGTTTTATTTAGTTGTGGTCAATAATGAGCAATGCAAAGTAACCGCAGTAATTACTTATAAATATAAAGCAGGGCATTAATTGAAATCTGAGTAAATGCAACATACATATGTATACGATTGTACTATTTGCACGAATACCAGACACAATAAATGAAAATTCATTGATTATGTAGCTGAATGAATGGTGATTTTTCGGAAAGCCATTTTGATTCTAAGATCAAAAAAAAAAAAGAGTAATAAAAATTAACCAATATTTATATTTTTTAATAATATTTTATTATTTATCATCAGAAATCGGCCCAGTGGGATGGCCTACGATGTCTTATACCTCTCATGACCATATCAAATAATTGTACAGCATTTTAGGACTCAATAATAATTGTCATATCTGAAAGTTCGAATGCAGGTATGATATATAGGGTTATATATTGAAAAGTTACGAATACAAATACGAGGTGTGAACAGAAAATATACGTTATTTTAAAATTTCGTGAGTTACGTATGTTCGATTTTCGCTTTTTTTCTGTTATATTGGTAGACATGTTATATATAATATGTTGACAATATCAGTCATTTTGGACAGATAAAAAGGTTAGTCGTGTTTTGATGTGCTCTTCGATTTTTTACTATTCGAAAGAATAGATCAAAGAAACTGTATTAAGTTTTGTGTAAAAAACTAAATTAAATACGTAAGGACATTTGAAATGTTGACTGTGGCGTTTGGCGAGTCCACTATGAGCAGAACATAAGTTCAATTGTGGTATAACCGGTTTAAGGAAGGCAACGACAATGCTCGACCTGGTCGCCCGATAATGTCAACAACCGATGACAACATTGAAGCAGTGTAGAAAATGATGGATAATCGTCGAATCACTATCAGAGAGGTTGCTGATGATGTTGGCATATCGTTCGGCTCATGTCAAACAATTTTTACGGATGTTTCTTGCTAAATTTTGAGCAAAAGCAACGTCGCACGGACATCGCTCAGGAGATGTTGAACATCGTCAACGACGATCCAGTTTACCTCAAAAAGGTCATAACTGGTGACGAATCATGGGTGTATGGCTATAACATTGAAACCAAAGCCCAATCATCCCAATGGAAACGTCTAGAAGAGCCAAGACCACAAAAAACACGTCAAGTTCGTTCAAATGTAAAGGTTTTGCTCACTGTTTTCTTCGACTTGAATGGCGTGGTGCATCATGAATTCTTGCCACAAGGTCGTACGGTCAATAAGGAATACTACCTAGAATGTATGCGCCGTTTGCGCGAAGCAATTCGTCAGAAACGCACAGAATTGTGGAAAAAACAATTATGGACTTTGCACCAAGATAACGCACCAGCTCACACATCGATGTTTGTGCGTGAGTTTTCGCCCAAAAACAAAACCGTTATCATGCCTCAACCACCGTATTCACCGGACTTGGTCCCCGCTGGCTTCGTCCTCTTCCCAAAACTGAAGACACCGATGAAAGGAACGCGTTTTGCTACGATTGAGGAAATAAAAGAAAAATCGAAACAGGAGCTATGGCGATACCAAAAAACGCGTTTCAGAAGTGTTTCGAGGATTGGAAAAAACGCTGCCATAAGTGTATTATATCTGATGGTGATTACTTTAAAGGGAACAAGATAGTTATTGATGAATAAATAAATACTTTTTGAAAAAAATTGAAAATAATGGTTATTTTCTGATCACACCTCGTATATTTAAATTCAAAACTAAATGTTTTATAACGGTAAATTAAAAAACTTGTTAATAACATCGTATCAGTTAAAAAAGTGTGAAACTTGAATAAAATTGAAATGAAAAGCCTTAAGTGTAGGCCACATTTTTTAAACACTACTACAGCGAAATAAAACGTTGCCAACATTTAGGGTGCCACGACTAAAGAGAGTAGAGCAAATTAATAAAGCAAATGTAGTAAATTGAGTTTAAACGTAAGAAAAAATTTAGAGAATAAATCAAAGATTTTTATAAGAATTTTGAATTCATAAATTTTTAATTCTTTGCAGAATATTATTTAAATATAGAGATATCCATTTAGTGGATCCAAAGTACAAGGCAGTATTCTGACATCTGTCAAACTTAATTGTCAAACCAAACATGTTTTATTTTATTTCAAAGTCAGGTATCTATGAAAATTGAACGCTTAACAACCACACAACGCGTTAAAATTGTTAAAGTTTACTACAAAAATCATGACAACAACATTGCAACGTTTCGTGCTGTAGGCGGAGATTATGGTGCAAATAATCGCTCAACTTCTCAAGCAATTGGTAAAATTTTAAGGATGCGGATCAGTTACAGATTTTGTAATGCTTGTAGTAAATCATCGTTTTTTTCAATGAAATGTAATACATTTTTAGTTTCTTAAGGGTTTCAACCCTAGATTTTGGAAAACTTGACGTGTTGGGAAGTTCTTGACCATGGATTCGTGTTCAACACGCAAAATCCGTTCGGAAACGCTATGCCCCACTTTATTCGCAGGAAAATGTTGATATTTGCAGGGCAATGTTGTTAGAAAGAATGATTATTTTTTATCAAAATGAAAGGTTACAAAATATCTATTAACTATTAAAAAATAAGTAGCGGCTAAAAATTAGCGTACTTAATAGTTTTTGGTTAATAATGAATTGAATATTATAATAATTGATTACATGGCTGATGTTGGCTCAGTGGTAGAGAGCATTCGCCTGTTAAGTCAGGTTCCGTTGGTTCCCTGCCAGAAGAAGTCTGATGAAGTGATCTCCGAAACAGCTGTCACGTCACTTCTATCATTTTTCTTTGGTGTATAACCAAATAATAAATTCGATAAAAGCAAAAGGCCTTTTAATTATACCCTATAAATTTATATCATAAATAAATTTTTGTTTTGTTTTATTTTATCTTATTATTCTTTTTCATTTATTTTAATTAATTTCTATTTTATTTCGTTTTAGATCTAATTAATTTATTTTCTTGCGCTTTATTAAACCTTATTTTATTTTAACTTTTATTTTAGCTTTTTATTTTACTTAATTTTAATTTATTTAATTTTATTATATTTTATCTTTAATTTAATTTAATTTATAATATTTTAAATTTTTTAAAAATTATTTTATATTATTTTCTCTTATTTTATTTCATTCCTTTTATTTTATCTTATCTTATTTTATTTTATTTAATTTTATTATATTTAATTTTATACAATTTCATTTTATTTTATCTTATTTTAATTTATTTTAGTTTATTAAATTTTATTTTATTTTATTTCATTTCATTATACCTATTTAATTGATTTTATCTTATTTTATTTTATTTCATTTGATTTTATTTGATTTTATTTTATTTTAATGTATTTGATTTTATTTAATTTTATCTTATTTTAATTTATTTGATTTTATTTTATTTTAATTAATTATATTTAATTTTTTGTATTTAATTTAATTTTTCTTTATTTAATTGAATTTAATTATATTATTTTAATTTGTTTCATATTATTTTCTTTTCTTTCATGTTATCTTCTTTTATTATAGTTTATTTTACTTTATTTATGTTATCTAATTTTATGTAGTTATTTTATTTTATTTTATTTTAGTGTAATTTATTTTGTATTTTTGGGTATTTATTTATGTTTCAATTTATTTTATTTTGTATCTCCTTCTGCTATTCTATTATAATTTACTTGTTTACATTTTTTTATTTAATTTTTTTCTCCTATTTTAATTTACTTGTGTTATAATAAAAACTATTATTATTAATTGAACTTTCTTTGTTTCAAATTATTAAATTTTCATTTGTAATAAATGAGAAAAAATAAATAAAAATAACGAAAGTAGCAAAAGCTTTCGCAAAATATTTTGTACTGCGGTGTTGTATTTCCAAATATATTTCAATAATAATTCAAATAAAAATCATGTCTCTATATAAACATATACATAAATATTTAGTTATCATATACATATGTACGTTTAAAGGTGTAAGGTTTCATTACAGAAACGCAAGTTACAGCTAATAGCTACCAGAGTTCATTGTCCAATTGCTGCTTGATTACATACCTAGTATTGATTTTATTGATGAATCGAACAAAGCTTAATTGGTAGTATAAATCGATGGCTACGATTGCAAATGCAAACCTATAATACGTACATACACATATAATAAAGAATATGGCATCGTTGAACCGAAGTTTGGTGGCTATGAAACTTCTATCGAAATGCTTCATAAATTTTCTTATGTAAAAAATAAAATGAAAAAAAATAATAATTAAAACTCTTTAGCTACTAAAATTTACCAAAACATTAATTTGTTATTAACATAGACTGTGTAATTTGAGAGTTTGTCTGAACGAAATAAAATTCGGCATAAATCTGATAGAAATTCATTGAATTTACAAAAGCAGTTAAATATTACAGAATTCCATATACCAATAATAAAAAATTAATTTGCCGATTACAAATAGCAAATTTAATTTTATATGCACATCAAAGAGCGCTTTCAAGTCAATGAGGCGTGTAATTTACTGCTCTGCATATACCTTGATATTTAAAAAATAATAAATATGGTATCTTTTTAGCACTGGAAAACAGTTTTTCTAATACAAATTTATTGTCAAAGCTGCCACTTGTTAACAAATTTTAAGTAAAAATATTGAAAATATAAGGAAAGACTGCACTATGGATATCTGGGCGAAGAATTTTAAGCACGATTGCCTTGGCAGTTGCTTTCTTAGAATGGTTGCCACATGATTCCAATTTTCAATTCAATAAAATTTAGGATTTACTTCGGAATGGAAATGAGAACAAACAGGTTTACGATAAGTTTCTGTAACGTACATAGATATATATGTTGTATTTAAGGCGGAGGGTTGCCATTTATTTAAGAAAAATAAAATATAAATGGAAATTTTAAACGAGCAATTGCAATATGGACAAATGAAATACTATAAAGTTTAAGAAAATAAAACAATATTTTGTGCATATTTTTGAGAAGGGTTGCCACATATCTACATATTTTACTCCATCTTTTACTCAACTAAAATCGAATTACTATCTAATGCTCATATGTTTACGATAAACTGTTGCATTAGATATATAATATATTGTATTAAATGCGAAGTGTTGCCAATTAATTGAGAAAAAATAATAGAAACGTTTTTTAGAATTTTTTTTGCAATTTTTAATTTAATAAAGTTAAGAAGTTAGATGAATTCCAATGTAATGCACAATTTGTTTACGATAAATTGTAATAAACCTATATTGTAATTAAGATGAAGGGTTGCCATTTATTTGAAAAAAATTTACCAAAATTAAGGAAAACGGCAAATGATTATCTACACTATGTATAAAAAGAAAATGTTTTAAAAAAGAAAAGAAAAAAGTTGTTGATTATATTTCTGAGAGGGGTTAACATCTGTATAAAATATATAATATAAATAAATTGATAATGGCATTAAAAACAATAATTTTCCGTTAGAAATATATACAATTAAACATTTAAAGTGAAAAAAATGGATAAATTAAAAAATATAAAAGGTTAGAAATTTTCTGCTGGTCTTTGAAACGAGTTGCCACCAGTTGTGAAAGATTTAAAAAAAAAATATATATTTAACTGTATCATTGCCTTAGTGATAACAAAATTAAGAATTCGATTTAGAAAAATTAAATAATATATATATGTATATATATATCGATAATAATATTGTAATAATAATAATAATAATAATAATAATAATAATAAAAATAATAATAATAATAATAATAATAATAATAATAATAGTAATAATAATAATAATAGTAATAATAATAATTATAGTAATAATAATAATAATAATAATAATAATAATAATAATAATAATAATAATAATAATAATAGTAGTAGTAGTAGTAGTAATAATAATAATAAAATAATAATAATAATAAAATAATAATAACAATAATAATAATAATAATAACAATAATAATAATAATAATAATATTAATAATAATAGTAGTAGTAGTACTAGTAATAATAATAATAATAATAATAATAATAATAATAATAATAATAGTAGTAGTAGTAGTAGTAATAATAATAATAAAATAATAATAATAATAATAATAATAATAATAATAAAAATAATAATAATAATAATAATAATAATAATAATAATAATAATAATAGTAGTAGTAGTAGTAGTAGTAATAATAATAATAATAAAAATAATAAGACAACAACAATAATAATAATAATAATAACAATAATAATAATAATAATAGTGTTTTCGCTAAACCAAAACCTGAAATTATTGAAATCAAGTTAAATCTTAAAATTTTACTTAAAATAAATATAGGTATATGATTATTTTTAAAGCCATTTGAATATATTTTGGCGGAAGATTGCCAATTAATTGCAAACTTCATTTTAACCAAATTACATTTTTTTTTATCAATTAGTACATTTTAAGTTTACGGGAGAGTTAGAAATATGCAATACTTTTTTACATCTATTCTATATCCAATTAATCGTAATTGTCCACATTTAATAATAGATAAATCAAAAATTATAAATCCTAAATATTTTAAATAATGAATATTTTTTCTTTTAATTATTAGACGAATCAAATAACGAGAAATTTAATTAACAACTCACAAACAAAGCAAAACAATTATTCTTACAACAATAGCAACAAAACACATTTAATTGTGGAGAAAAAACCAGACAGACAGTGGTAAATGTTTTGTGTAATAATGACAAATATTTGGTAAAATTAAAATGCAAATTGCAACTTGTCGACTGTCATGTTCATACCAAACAACCAGCAAGCCGCCTGCTAGCTATTCGAGGCTCTCCAGGCAAATGTGAGTGAAGGAGTGTACCGGCGGTGGATTGGGAATATGTGTAAGCTACACATTTAGCTGCAATTCACATCACAACAGTCCGCTGATAATATTCATAACAAAAACAGCAAATATCAAAATGTATAGCACAATTGTAATAAGCAAATGCCTTCATTCCTGCCACAATATGTCATGTCGCCACATTGCCGAATAATGTGATGCATATGAAAGTGAATTATTTTGAAAGCAGCAGTAGTTGTTATCAACACACTCTACACACACCCACACACACATACACACCACACATCTACTCTTCATGACGCCTTCTACCTACCTCCGGCCTTTGAGTGTCTCTTCAAGCGCTGCGTTGATGATGATGTAATTAACGCAGTGGTGGCAAGGTAGCACTTCTATCAGCGCATCAAAGCACAGCATGTGGCACGAATGAACGGTGTGCGGTGCAGTACGGTGGGTGGTCGACTGCCGTAAATAAGTCTGGTTAAAACGTTGAAATGTGGCAGGCAGTGAATCCTTTCGACCGAAAGCGAAATCAAATATAATAACGTCGTAATCAACCAAACCAAACCAAATAGTAAAAACTATTTCAACTCCTAGGCACTTAATTGAATTGAATTGAATGCAATTAGTTGCATAAATCTGTTTGCGGTCAACTGTGAATACACACGGCGGTGATTGGTGAGTGGCGGGAGTGGCGAATTGGAGCGTTGCATGAATGTTGGTTTATTTATTGTGGTTGCGGAAGTAATTTGCATAATAAACTTTAGAGAAATTTTAATATATGTATGTATAGATGTATATATATTTTTTGCACACATATATGTACATATATGAATTTCGAGGTAAATAAAATCTAAATGGTATTTTCCTGCCACTTTCATGTGTTTTACTTCTTCTAAATTATTTTCACTGCAACCATCTTCACTGTCATTCTCTTTTTTTACTGTTAATTAATTATTTATCTCCTACACTAAATTGTGCTCACTTTAAATTGAAATACGTCTTAAAAATCTTGACTTTTAAATGTATTATACCGATATATAACAATGAAAATTCCAATTTATTTCATTTATTTTTACAGAATTTGCTTTATTTAATTTTTTTAATTTCTTTTATTCCATTCATTTTAACTTAAGTAAAAAATAGATTAAATCAAATAAAATAAAGTAAACGAAAATAAAGCATAATTCGACAAATTTGACTAAGAATTAAATGAAGAAAGTTAAAAACATAAAAATAAAAATCTAAAAACTTTAAGTATTTAATTTTTTTATTTTATTTAAATCAAAGTTAAAGAAATAAAATGCATTAAAAACATATTTTTACTACTATTTGTTCTATAGCTGGGACTTTTAATTTTTTATTCTTTCTTTATTTTATTAGGTTTTTTATTTCTTCATTTTTTTCTACTCTAGTTTTTATATGTAGTTTAATTTAATTTAATTTAATTTTTATTATTTTTTAATTTTGCTTATTTTTTATTTATTTTTATATTATATTTCATTTTTTAAATTTTGTTTTATTTTAATTTAGTTGTTTTACTTATTAAATTTTTTTTAATTTTATTTAATTATATTTTATTGGAATTTATTTTTATATTTTTTAATTTCATTTTATGAAATTAGATATTTTTTTATTGGAGTATAGGTTCCACCGTCGCCTGATTGGACCTTATTAGTGTGGCTTAAGACCTGATAAATCCACCATTGACCACACATTCACTATGCGACAAATCTTGGAGGAAAAGACCTTTATTTATTTCAATTTTTATTTTACATTATTTTATTTTTTTAACGCATTCTAATTTTATTTTATTAGAGATACTTTATTTAATTTTCGATTATTTCGTTTTACTTTTATTGATTTTTATTTTAGTTTATTCTTATTATGATTCTTTTAAATTCATTTGTGTTATTCTATTTTATTTCATTTCAGTTTTTTGATAATTTTTTTCACTTTGTTCACATAATTTATTTAATTTAATTTAATTTAACTTAATTTTATTTTACTTTATTTTTTGCTTATTTTCGATTTCTTTTTTATGTCATTTTATTTTAATTTATTTTTTCATTTTGATATTATTTATTATTTTATGATATGTTATTTAGTTTTACATAAGTTTTTTAAATTTGTATAATATTTTTATTATTTTATTAAATTTTATTATTATTTTTTTTAATTTATTCTATTCCCCCTATCACTATTACTTGTAGGCCTCATTTTTAGAAATTCATACTTTACACAATATTTTTTAATGGAAAACACTTCAATTGAGAGTTTCGTTTCTGCACTCCTCACATTTTCACGGTCTTTAAAGGATTAACACGTGAATATAAAACTTCACTAAACCATACTTATGTAGGTATTTATGTATGTGTGTGTCTGCACAAAGTTGACAACTGGCAAATTCCACAGAAGTGGAAATACAAAACAAAGCGGATGCTGCTGCCACCATCACCACTACCAATATCGAACACACAGTATGGTGTGTAATACCATTCTGGCACTTGCAACGTGACGACAGGAAACACCATTGGAGCTTCCGCTGTTGTTCGACAGTAGATAAGGGGTGAGAAGTGAAGAAACTTCAGTCGTCATAACAGTAACGGTGGAAATCCTCTACATACAAACATATTTCGAATGAGAGATGCAGACAGACAAACGGACGGACGTTGGTTGACAGCTGACGACCACCACAAAAAAAACAGAAGACAAATAAACGAACAGATTATTTTACCAATGTCATGGCAACAACAACTCCGAATATTAAACTTGTAGTAATCCGAATATTACATAGCTATTGTATTTGAAAAATGTTGATGCAGTAAAACAAAATTAATGTTGCACAACAACAAATACTCAAGCCACTAGACAGTCACTACGAATGGACAAAGTTTTTGCAAAATTATTTGTTGTTTTTTTTTTTTGTTTTTTTGGTTTTGGTTTGACAAAGCATGAAATTATAAAATTTTTTGCGTCATAAATATATTTTTTTCTAATTTTTTATTGTTTTGTTGCAAAGATATTTTAATAAATATAAAACCTATTTCTTTCTGCTACAACTAATGCTGCATTTATTGCTTTCGCCATTTACGTTTTTTCTATCCTTTTTTTTTTGGTTGAGGTGTGAGTAATGGCATTGTGTATTTGTTTTTGTTTTTCCTTTTTTTATTTAATTTTTTTTTGTGTGCTTTTGTAACTTTCCAAACCAAAGGACAATGTCAATAGACAGATGTGTTTTAGTACACCGAAAATAGAATTTAAAAAATAAATTTATGAAAAATTAAAGTCAAAAATAAAATAAAATATAAATATTTTTATTTCTGAAAAACATTCCAGCTTAAACAATTGACGAACTTTCATTAAGCATTTCGCTTAATAACATCGCTCTGTAGAAGTGGCATTCCAATATTGTTGGTTTTTTGAAAGAGTGAGGTTTCAAGCCTGACCGTAACCGTCACAGCTAACCATTGAGCAGGATCATTTTTCTCCCTCGTGCATCTCAACTAAGCTTAAGTTTCTTCCAACCATGCGTGCCCACCTCCGTGGTCCGAACCCGTCGAAACAGCTCGCTTTCTGGACCTTCATTTAGATGACCTTCAATCGTCAATCTGCTGAACGCCGGACCCTCGCAAAGATAGTGCTTCAGTTTTTAATTTTCTTCGGTGCATGCACTGCATAAGGCCGATCCCACTTTGCCTAGCTTATGGAGAGTTCTCTTTTACTTAAAGCAAGTACGTCCTATTTTGGAAGAGCTCCAAAACCTTAAGTATTCCTCTATCGTCTACTGTTTAAAACAACATTTGAAGGCGCAGATTAAATACTTCGGTTTTGAGAGCCGTTAGAGAGATAAGGTTTGGGAGGTTTTATTTTTTTTTTCCAATTGTCACCCCTAGCACTTTTTTGTCATGAAAATAGTCAACTCTAGGTCTTTCACTCTATGTTAGTTGTATGAAAAATAAGAAGATAGAAAAAATTGTATCAGAACCTCGACTGAAAACCGCTGAAGCCAAAATTTAATACATTTGTCATACAAGAGAATTGGAAAGATGATAAATGAAATTTTAAATGTATCAAAATTTTTTCAAGATGATTTCTTTATATTTTCAAGTTTTTTTTAAAGATGGGTGTCCCTGGTAAATCTTTCATATAGCTTTGAATATTTTTATAGACGATGGTATCGTACTAACATCCAACATGTTATAGAGAATTAATTTAAATAATAAATTAAGGTAAATTTTAGACAGTATGAATTGAGAAAGCTTTTTCCGAGCCGTTCGATACCAAACGATATTTCAGACAGGGTGAATTTCTATCGTGCGACTATTTACAATCTAATGCTGGATAAAATAATAAAGGACTCCGGAGCGAGAACGTACAAGTGCGTGGTTATGCCGATGAAAATAATACCGTTATTCTCAATAGCTCGTAGTTCTGCCTTCTATCTCATGTCATCGAGAGTCAGCGCACTCGCTTTTTCGTTTCCTATAATAAGCAAGCAATTGAAAAAGAAAGTCCTCTCTCATTGTATCAAAATCCAAACTCTACAATTCTCTCATCATTCTCGTCCGACTATGGTGCAGAAGCGCAGACGATGACGACATCTGATGAGAAGTTTTTGGAAGAAATACGCTCGTTGACAACGGCGAATACAGCAGACATCAGCTGAATGAGTTAAACGAATTAAGAGAAAGCGGCTACGCTGGCCAGGTAATATCGTCCTGATTTACTGGAACGCTACAGCTCTGAAAGTATTCGAAGCACCACTCGCTAGTGGTAGCAGTGAAATAATTATGTTAGGAACGGACTCGGTTTCATTTCGGCTATAATCGTGTAAGCGGTGCCTATGCCAATTAAGAAGAAGAATTTTAATTTACAACTTATATTTTATTTCAAATTGCTTAAAAAATGAATTTTGCAAAAACCAGAAAATTGATTATAGGTCAGAAAATGGGTATTTTCGTAAATGAAAAGGAAATTTAAGCGAGTCGAGGGATTCTTTACTAAGCCGGGTACATAAGAATACGGTTAATGAATCGGTGAATTATCCAAATATTTATATTTTTAAATATTTGAAGGGTCTGATAGTAAAAAATAATTTTACTAATGAAGTTCCAAAAGAATAACTCATCATGTAATGAAATTGAATTTTGTCAAACTGTTTTCTCTTTTTCTATTTATTTATTTAATTTCTTCCCGATTTTAGTAAGAGAAAAGCAGCTAATTAACGCCATCACTTACAGACGACTCAGCTGCAGCTGTTTACAGCCAGAGCAAAATAAGTTAGCTGATTTTCTACAGGAAACAAATTGCCAACGTCTGAGAAAGTCATCAGCATTTATAGAAGCCATTCAAAAAGAGTGTGTGAGAGATAGACATTTCGAATAGCCCAAATGCAAAGTGTGAATGCAAATATTCTTAATTCAATTGGAAAAGTCATCATTTAGTGAATTTCTACCAACTTCTTTCGAGCAAAAGGAAAACAAACAAATAACTAAGTGAAAGAAGACAGTGTGAGCGAAGTTCAGTTCAACAAAACTTTGTCAGCCGGAAGAAAAACAGACAAACAACCGGAGAGAAGGCACAGACGAGGGTTAAACGATAGAGATAGCAGAGGAATAAAATAAAAAAATAAAACAAAAAGAATACATAGGTTAAGTGTATGTGACAGCGATATTCTACAAGATTTTTTTCTTTGCGTAAATGTGTGTGTGATGAAGAAAAAAAGAATATCGCGCCCAAACTTCTACAAATAGTCGTTGATGCAATTACGCAAGACCATAATAAAAATAAAAATAACCATCAAAGCGGAAGTGCCGAATAATGACTAACAGATGTAAACGATTTGAGGACAGTTGCTGCTTGCTGCCTTGGACAAGCGGGAAAAAGTGAGCAAAAATAACAAATAAATAAAAAGCAAATTAAATTAAAATGTTCGCCCAATGTGACAAGCCGGCAATTATTTACAATACGCACCTAGTAAATTCACTCGTCTTAAAAATTGAGCAATGAAATGTCGCTGTTGTAGCTCAAAATGACCCCAGAGAATTTAGCATTAAACAGCTAGACGAACAGCAGGACATTTGGCACATACATTAACGCGTTTATTAAAAGCGGAAATGATGAAGTCTTCTTTCACACATTTTTACAACAACAACTACGAAACAAGAACAGTGCATTTATGAGTTAAAACCTAAAAGGACGACGAATAATGACTTACAGGATGTTTGTGGCAAATATGGCGGCATTTCGAATGTGTGTGATTCGCGGGTACATATCTGTGGAATAAATGAATTTCTGAGAGCTAGCTGATAGCACAATGAGGAAAAAAATAAAGGAGATTAAAAGTAAGTTAAAAAAAAAATTTTTTTTAAGTGTAAAAAAGTTAAAAATACCGAATTGGATTCAAAAAAAAAAAACAAGAACGAATACCTCTCATGAAAATATAAAATTTTCAATAATATATTACATGCTTTTCTGGCGGATTTATGACCAAAAACCTTTCATCTGACCAAATCGATTCTATAGGAGCTATTATAAGTACTCCGATTTCGATTTGAGCGTTCCTATCTGCGAGGCTATATGCTTCCCGGTAGCTGAAAGTCAGCGTTACCCCTGAGAGTACGAATATGGAATGTAATCCCGCACCTGAATTTCAGTAAGTTACAAAAGAGGCAAGCGGCTGGAGCAAAAGTCTGAAATATGCAGATAAATCTCGTCATGTTTTTACGGATGGTTTTAAAATGAAGGAAAAGAATACACATCTATGTGGATAGCTAAGCGACCATAAAGGCCTTAATTTCATACAGGACATTGTCTGCAGTGGTCGCATTATGTAAAGAGTAGGCATTCTTTGGGTGCAAGACCACTCGGGCATTGAATCTAATGAGATAGCTGACGCACTGGCTAAGGAGAGTGTCTATTTGTAACAAGACATAGCTTCCAGTTCCATTTAAGGAAATACAAGGAGTAATACTCTGGGAACGAGCTAAGGGCTGCAGAATTGCGAAGACTATGTGCAAAACATACAGTACTAAACTGATAAAGTTTGTACTATCTATAAAGATGCCGGACTTCAGGCTGCTGATAGGACTATTAACAGGGCATTGCCATGTGGCGTCTCATGCGTTTAATATAGGTCTGACTGTGGACAACAAATGTAGGAAATGCAGGGAATGTGTGGAGCACGTAATCTGCGAATGTCCGGAATTTGGTAGACAAAGGCTACAGATACTTGGCGCAGAAAAGCTACTGGATCTTCAATCGGGAATGGTCAGGGGGCCAGAACGACTGCGTAAGTTCGCAAATAGAACAGCAGTGTTCTTCACAATGGAGACACTCCGATTTCGATGTTTATTTGTAAATACGATTGCACAATACCAAAATTTCTTTGTACCATATATTCCATATATCGAGCGCCCCACGCTTTTCTCTTAATTATACAAGTATTTTTTATATATTATTGTCTTAAGTTTATTTTCAAAATTATTTTCAACTTTTTAGTACAATATTCTTTAAAAGCGTGTTTTTTTAGTTTTTTAAACTATATTTATTTTACACTTTTTAGTTTAATATTCTTTAAAAGCGTGTTTTTTTAGATTTTTTAAACTATATTTTTTTTCTTTCTCTGAATTAATCAGAGAACGTATAATAATTATTAGTATGGATTATTATACGTTCTCTGATTAATTTTGTTAACGCTACGATGTATGCAACGATTCGCATTTCAAATATTTCATATTGGGATCGCGTCACCGCTAAAAAGTTACAAACTGACAGACAGACAAGTGAAGCTAATATAAAGCGTGTAAAAACTCGTTCAATACCATCGATCAACTACCGTATTAACCGGATTTAGACCCATGCGACTCTTTTGTATCCAAAACTCAAGTTACCACTCCATGGAACCCGTTTCGACTCGATTGAGGTCGTAAAAGAAAATCTGCAGAGGGAACTGGGATCGACGGATTTCAACAGCTGCTGCAAACAAGCTGCTTATATATAAAAATCTTATGTGCGGTTGGAAATATGCAGTAATCTCCGAAAATCTCCAAAAGGATTGTTTCTATGGTTACTGGGAAGGTTTAAACCAAAAAAAATTTCTGGAAGTGGACCAGGGACTGCCCTATTTGAAAAAATCTTAATTATTGTTCGATTTTCTTGATATTCGGTGCACAGGTGGCATTTTCCTTAGATGGGCAGGAAAACTACTCTTCTCTCCGGGAAGTAGACCGGGGACTAACCTATTCAAAAAGTCGGACTACTCTTCTCTCCGGGAAGTGGACCAGGGACTGACCTATTCGAAAAAAAAGTTTATTTGTGGGTCGATTTACTTGATATTCGGTGCACAGGTGGCATTTTCCTTAGATGAGCAGGAACAGTGGGCCAATGTCAATGGTAAAACCAAAAATGTTATGTGGATACCCGCAAGAATTGAGTAAATAAAGTTACGATAAAAAGTTATCCTATGATTAATTTTTCATACATTCAATGCGTATGTGCGACAGCGAGGCGTTTCGGGGTACACCTAGTAATATTATTAATCAATTCATATACGAAAATCCCTCTAAACTGAGTAGCAAGTAAAAAGCAACCCAGAGTTGTTATTTTCCAAGGCAACAATAAAAATTAAAATAAATCAATTTCTTTACTATTTAGACTCTTTCGTGGAATTTTGATGCTAACAAATTTCCAAGGATTTAGAAGCTTAAAAGCTACAAATTTTTGGCGTAATAAATTGGCTTGGCTTCTCAATTGTTTGATAATTGCTTCCCTCTTCATCATCATGGCGTAAACAAAAAATTTTGATTTACTGAAAAAATTCTTTTTGAGTTGCAAATGAAATTCTACGAAATTCAATTTGCTAAATTATTACTTCTTGTGTATGCTTACATACATACATTCATATGTTTGTAGTCGAAAATAAATTATTGAAATGCTAGGTTGCTCTCAGGAATGTTGCTACTTGAAGAATAAGACAACTGATTTAACTCAATTAAGCACAATTTGAGGCACTTAAGATTTTTAATAAATGCAAAATTTAAATATAAAGGGGAAAAAGAATAAATATCATCAAAAAGAAAAATAAAAAATAAAACGAAATAAATCGGAACAAATGGGTGATTTGGTAATATGTGTATGTAATACCAGTTTTATGCTCTTAGAAGCTTCTTTGGTGGATTCATGATCCAAAATCTTAAATCTGAAATATCGGACTATATATATACGTATATATTTATGCCCGGTTCCGACAAATGATCATTTAAATTAAAAATGCAACTGTGTACCACACAGGAAGGACAGGCGGACACGTCTCAAACAATTCAGCTCGTCATTTTGACCCGATAGGTGTAGATTTGGATTGTATCCTCCTCCTTCCTCTGAGACTTACACACTTCGAACAAAAGTTAATATGTACATGAAAGGTATAAAAAAAATTAAATTAAAACAAGCAGAACTACCATGAGAACTGGGATTCTTCGATGTTTCGTTGTATTAAACGAGACAAGATTCGCTCGTTGCTATTGGCAACTCAACTAAACATGCAGAACCATTTGAAAAACTACTTACTTGGAACGCTCAATAGAATATCTTTAGAATTTTTCCCTTCTAAAATAAATATGAATACTCTGGTTAAACTCAAAAGGTACAAGTCATTCGTTTTTTATAGGAACTCAACCATGGTGATACCGCAGTACAGGACATGCCCACTCTACACAATTCTTGGAAAAGTCGGACTATACCATTCTGTTTTCAAAACACTTTTCACAAAAAATCTCAGAGAGTTATTACTGGGAAAATGTAAAAGTTTTTGAAAAAAGAACTGTAGATATCTTTACATACAGAATTCAACGGCGGAATGGGCTGTGGAGCTCACTAGGTATTACTCGTGATGAATATGAGTAAGAGTCTTGCGTTTAAGCAATAATAGAAGCCGCTTCGTGGTTACTCAATTCTGCAATGTAAACACGACCTATCACTATGTGGTGCTCATACCACCCCAAAAATGGGTAGAAGGTATGGAAAAATTTTAAAAAAATTCAAGAGTCGAACGAATTGTGAGGCTGGGACGCAGGCACACTTCTTCCCTTTCAAAAACCCTGCGAAGATCGATCTTCACCAGTAAGGCGAACAGAAGAAGTAGGGCTGAAATCAGATGCAGATATGGTTATTAATTGAAGAGAAGACACACAATATTTTTATGAGCGTTATAGCCTGGGTACTGTCTGACGGGTGGTAAAGGTACTACTTCTCTAAAGATTTCTATTGCAGTTGCAGAGACATAGACAAAGAGGAATCAGTAGAGAATTATCCTTGCTACTACCCTGTTCTCAGTGCGACCCGACTGTCTCAACAACAATCTTTTACGTTAATTAATTTAAAAAATATATAAAAGAATTTTGAAAAAGTAAAAATAAAAATAAACGCACGCCGGGTCCAAGATTCGCTCGCCATAATCGCTTAGGCGAACGGCTTCGTACCACGTTTACTCTAGTGGATAATGCATATCCTCAGAGACGACGAAACAGTACGCTTTTGCTGATGTAGAGCATAGAAGAAGAGATCCTCTTAAGAAATGCATTGAAATCAATGGCGATTATGTAGAGAAGATAAAAAAAAACAAAGATTACGAATAAATACAAAAAGAACTTTTTTTGGTCCATTTACCGAACATTTGTTTTTCTCCTCGTATATAAAGATAAATACCATAAACTATCATATATAAATAAATTAATAAAAAATGTCCAAGAAAAAAGATTCAAATGTGAAAACATCATATTTCTGTCACTGGACACGTTTAGTGTCTAAAAATATATTTATATACAGTGGGGAGCAAAAGTGATTCCACGATCAATGTTTTCATGTTTGGGAGCGCATAAAAACTAAACGAACGAAGTAAATGATAAAACTTTTAAATTTTCTTTGATAGTACTTTATTTGTAACAACAAGGCGTAAGAAATAAAGTAATTGAAGAAGCTATAGAATAATAATGATTTAAAAACAAAGCGGCATGTACTCAGTTTTGCACCATTTAAGAAAAAATACAAAATAAATTCATTATTAATATTTGGTCCAGAAACCCTTATTTTCTAAGACATTTTTCATACGTTTTGGCATACTTTCAACTAATTTTTCGAATATTCCTTTCGGAATATTATTCCACTCTTGTTCAACACGCCGCCAAAGATCGTCCAGATTGACCATAGGTTTTCAACCGGATTGAGGTCGGGACTTTGCGCTGGCCACTCCATCATCTTTAAATTTTGGTTTCCGAGCCATTCTTTAAGAATTTTCGCAATGTGTTTGGGATCCCCATCTTGTTAAAAAGTGGTTTCCTGTTCTGGGTAGTCTTCCTTTCGCATAATCCCGTCAATTTTGTGCAACGGTCCAACGTGCGAATACGTGAAACACCCCATGCCATTATGTTGCCGCCCCCATGTTTCACGTTTTGCTTCGTATGATGCCTTTGAAGCTTGTTACCAGGTCTCCGCCAACAGTATTGCTTTTCATCCGATTGAAAACGATTAAACTTAGATTCGTCCGACCAGATTACACGTTTCCAGTCTTCTATTATCCAATTCTTGTGGTCCTTTGCGAATTTTAGCCGAGCCTTTACATTTTTCTCGGATAAAACTGGTTTGTTTTTTTTTTCACTGCTGCGACGTACCCAATCCTAGCAAGCGCTCTTCTAGCTGTCCATCGACTCACGCTATTATTTATTTCTGTAGAAGCTTCTTTTGGCGTTAAAAGTCTATTTTTTCTCATTTTAGACATCATAAGTCGAGCGTCAGAGTCTGTTAGAAGGCAACGGCGACCATTCAACTTCTTTTCAGCTAAAACATTTTGTCTTTTCTGCACCTTGACAACCACTGATTGACTAATTTGCAGCTTCCCAGCAATAATGCGGGTCGAACACCCACTTTAAGTCAGGGAGATAATACTATTTTCTTTATCAGAAGACAGATTCTTCATTTTTCAGTGAATAGTTAGAGATTAAGTTCCAAATTCAACAAATCAACTATAAACTAGTAGAAGAGAGTGAATTCTGATAACGAATAATAAAGGCAAAAGGTACTTAACGGTAAATCTACAGGTCTATTGGTGATAAAAAAGTAAGAAGAGCAAAAATATGAGCGAATAACGGATGGTGCAAAACTGAGTACAAGCCGCTTGTTTTGGTTTGTAAATCATAACTATTCCATTTCTTGTTTTTCTAATTTGCTATATACGCCTAATTGTAAAAAATAAACAAGGTGTTCAATAAAAAAAAGTTTTTGTCATTTACTTTATTCGTTTAATATTTATGTGAGCTCAAACATGAAAACGTTGCTCGTGGAATCACTTTTGCTCCCCACTGTATATATATAACGGGTGATCCAAATAGAGGTACTTTTTACATTAGACTTTTACAAATCGTTCAAATTTATTACGAAAATTAACGTTCTATAAAGAATTTATTTCGCGTGCTTCGCTCAACACTTCGGTGAGCAGAAAATTTCACGTTTCTGGCCGGACGAGGGTATGTAAAGTCTAAAGTCTATGTGGACAATCCCGCTTCGATTCAGGCCTTGGAGCAAAACATCACGCGTGTCGTTCGCCTGTTACCAGTCGCAATGCTAAATGCCAAAGAATGTTTTCTCCAAAAAGAAAAATTGGAAACCTCAAAATGGAGCACTTTTATATATATTATATATGTAAAGTATATGTACATGTACTCGTACATAAATTAAATCAGTTCGATTTCCCTTCACAAAGCCAATAGAAAGGGTGTAAATTGTTTGAAGGAAATACCACTTTTAAATGCCTATACAAATGCACAAGGAGAGCAACGTGTATCTACATTTACAAAACCACATATAGATATAGATACATACATATACATATCTTACATATATAGACACATAAATATATGTATGTATGTATGTCGAAATAAGTAATTGCACATAGATTTCACATGTCCGTCTGAGGCAATTTGAGCATAAACAATTTTACATGAAAACATAACAAATCGTGTTGCCTCTTAACCGAACCACCGCTCCACGCACCGCCCGATGGCTCCTGCACCGCCAACCATAACCATCAAACAACACCCGTTCAAGTGTCGGATTTGTTCCAAAAGCGATCAAATGCAAATGATGATCAGGCAACAAATGCGAAATGCCAATGTTTAATGGAAAATTTACTTAAAATGAAACGAAGAAAAAAAAACATAAAAAATAATATAAAAAAAAATAAAATAAATAAAAACAAATAAAAAACAACAAAATAAAAAAGAAAAAAAAAATAAAACTAAAATAAAATAAACAAAAACTAACGCAAAAGCGTGCAAAAAAAATTTAAAAATTTAAATTGAGTTGAAAATTCGCTAAAGCAGCGTACAGCCGCTCATTCGTTGAATTCATTTTGCTTTTCGTTGCATTTTCTCAACTGCGAAGACTGCGAAGAATCAGCTATTTGTTTGGCTTTCAACTTTTCATCAGCGCTGATTTTGGTTTTTTGTGGTGTTTTTGTTGGTGATCGTTGTGCAAGTGATATGTTTGTGTTGCTTATGTGGGCTTGTTATTGTTGTTGGCGTTTAGTGCAACAACTTCGAAAACATTCAATACATTTTTTTCCAGTTTGTTGTTATTGTGTATTTTCGCCAACTGCAGAAAAAAATTTGCATTTTCCACTAACAACAACAAAAATACATACATATATGTAAGATTTAAAAAGCACAAAAAAATAAGAAGAAAAAAAGAATCTCAGCACGAACTAGCAGCTCCCGTTTACCAACAGCAGCTGAGGCATTGGCAGGAAATTGCTCTGCATTAAAGAAAAGTGCATGAATATTTATGATTTGCCAATGAATTTGCATATTTTGCGATAAAAGCGACACGTTCGCGCTGTCAAAGTAGTGGCAGCAGTGGCAGTGCGGAGACAGGGGTCGCTGCAATGTTGCATTAATAAGTATTCGGCATGCAGGAGAAAACATGTGAGTGCATGGGAGGAGGAGGATTAAAGAAAATTTGTAAAAATGTAAACAAACATATAATCACGCAGACATACATACCTACATACATATGTGCATGCATAAACAAGCGCACAAACATATATTTGAAAAACTAAGTGTTAATTGGTTTTCTCCAACTCGCTTGTATACATAGATGCTAACAAAATTTTTATAATAATTTCTATTTTTATTTAAGTGTTTTAAATTCAATAAAACTAGATTTTACTCAAGAAAATTTAAGAAAAAATGTTTATTGAACAAACTAAGCTTGGAAAAAGTTTCGAGTATATAATAAATTTATTTAGTATTGTATATTGAAAATTTATACATATGAATGTATAATAGCAGTAAATTAAAACGCTAGTTAATAACATCGTATCACCAAAAAATGTGTGAGTGTGCAATAAAACGCCTAATTGTAGGCCACACTTTTGTTATTTATTTTTTACTAAAGTACTATAGTTGAAATCAAACGTTGCCTACATTTAGGGTGTTACGCCTACAGAGGAAAAAGCAAAGAAATAAAGTAAATATGGTAATTTGAGTTTATACCTGAGAAAAAGATAAATAAAAGATTTTTATAAAATTTTTAAATTCATTAAGATTTTGTATGCTTTGGAGAAATTAATTAAATTTCAACAATAATTCAAAATACTTATATTTATATGAATATATGTAAATATTGGATTATCAATTTCGTGGATTGATAAGTAAAGGGCTGAATTTTGACATCTTTCAAAACTTAACTGTCTAACCAAACATGTTTTGGTTTAGTTAAAAGACAGGCATTTAGGAAAATGGATTGCTTAACAACCACACAAAGCATTAAAACCTATTACAAAAATGGTGATTCAAACGTGTCTAAGTTTCGTGCTGAGATTATGGTGCACATAATCCTTCAACTATTCAAGGAATTGGTAAAAATTTTACAGAAATTTGGAAATACTAGATCGGTTACAGATATTGTATGGGCCGTGCATCATCGTTCTGCTCGTTCCAACTCAAATATCGTTAGTGTAAGTGAAAGTGTGGCCGAATACCCGAATGTCATTCTCGACATTATCAAGAACTGCGACTTTCTTACGGCACATTATGACGTATTTTGAACTTGGATTTACACAAACGGATCGAAGTTTGCAAACAAATTTGCGAGGTGGTCATTTCAATGATGTAGGGTTTCACATATATTGCCAAAGTTCAAAATTTCATGACAGAAAATATTTCTAAATGCTTTTTATTTACGTTCTATTTCGGAACCGCAAAATGGTTGACTCTGTACATTTCTCTAATTAGCTGAATATATGTAATTACGCATCCAATTGAACCTCAGCTCTGCTGCTCATTTTGCATCTCAATAATCTTAATCGCAAGATCCGATCTTTTGTCATTTGAAAATTTAGTGAATTTGTTTTTATGTACGAGTATTTTCATTATCCACATTTCTTGCTTATGTACTACTTATATGTACATATATGTATATGTACGCCAAGTAATCCAACAGTTTCTTTAATATCTCTGCCTTTTCCAAATTGCAAACTTTCCAAATGAACAATAAGCTAAATTGAACTAACCAAGCAGCCTCCAACTTCTCCCTGCGGCAGCGGACACATTCCGGACTATACACAGCCACCCACTCGCAAGTTCGCTACTTTGGTCTCGCTTCGTTTAAAATGTTTCGTTTTTTGTTTATTGCATTCTTGCATGCAAATTGCAAATATCCTTGAAGCTTAGATAATCTCGCTCGTAGCTGCGGATGGCGATGAGCGTGTGGCCGTGGAGTTGCAGTTGCAGTTGCCAATTGCTAATATTGAAAATTGCAACAGAATTATTGTGTGCCACAGCAATATGCACAGAGCCTATACATATGGCTTTTACCCGAAGGCTCTGTGCAACTGTGTTGCAAATACAAATTTTATTCGTTGCAAAGTTTATGGCTTGACTTTCTTATTCTATTATTATTTCCCTTCCTTATTTCTTTTTTGTAGTTTGATAGATACGTACATATGTCCAAGAATGCGTGCAATACTTTGCATATTTACGAGGGTTACTACATAAGATTTCAGTATTCGATGCAAAAAAATGCTTCACTATTCGAACTGATCTTAGAGAATACTCTATTCGAGTTTAATTGAAGGAGCAACAGACTTATACGGTGACTAACGTACACAGCGTCATCTATCGGCAGCTTTTGCTGTTCACCTTTTCATTAAATCTAAATTGGTTTCCACACATTTTTTGAGGTAAAAGTATTACCTATTGGGTGCTTAATTGGCTTACCCAGCTTAGAGTCCAAGGAAATTATATGTCTCGACGTTATTGAAGCATTCAAAGAAGCGCGGGATAAGCAAGCACAAGGAACAAGTAGGAAATAATGTTGCACGGGACTCATAATATTTTGGAAATAGTTAGGATGCGTCGTTGGCTATAGTAGCAGTGCTTTTTAACATATGGAAGTCCTTGATTTCGAGTACTGGCCAGATCGTCATCATTTGAGAAATGTAGAAAATAAGTTTAAAAAATTTAATTTTTCTAAGTGCCGTTGGCTCTCGATAGGGAATGGGCTGCTGGCTTGACGTTGCTCTTTAGGAGGCTGCTTTGTCTCTTCTCCGCAGGGTTTGACTTGTTGCATGGGCCAGAGAAAGTTAACCTCTTAGGTATTTTTCTAACACATCCTTCAAATTTCAGGTCCTTTCGATCAGTTTAGGCTGTGGATAGACTCGTCAGATATTCATAGCAAATACTGATATATATTACCATATATATAGATATACATCGACGCAGGGTATAGTATATAATTTTTAAAAGTTGGCTAACCGAAGAGTCGTTGAAAATAACTTAGCCCAGTTTTTTGCCGATAAACCACAGAAGTTCTACACTGATGGCATAATGAAGCTGTCGCAGAGAGACCCCATCATTAAATGTAGTAGAAAAATGTATACCTCTGAGTTTACTCTGTCTATGTCGAAGTCGTGAAGTCCAAAAGTTTTCCCGAGTAATTCCAATAGCAACAAGAAATTTTTCTCTGTCCTAAATCGGTGGGAATTTAGCTAACTATAAACGTACTTGAAGCTCATTAATTTCTATTTGTTTGAACCGAACTCAGAGGAGGTTATATAATGTGAATCAGAGGATCAGTTTGAACCGTAGATACGACCTGATTCCAATACAAATTTGCTCCACTTTAAAACTTATTTGTTAACCCCTTTAACATTTCTTTGCGTCAATTGATTTCCATCAGCCAATATTACAATACCAATTCACCTTCCAGCAAGAGAATGTGTTACGCTCTACAATTTGCTCCACTACACTTTCTCATTACAATGGTACAATACTCGACAGTCGACTGCGCATGCGCGCCGCCCTGTATTTAATACGTTGGCGGAGATCTCGACGAAAGTCACAGCAGCAACAGCAACAGCAGCGGCTGAAGGTGAAGAACTACGTCTCCCTTACGGCTATAGGTCTTCGGCGTGAGCATGCGATGTTGCGCATTTGATAGTGGAGCATATCGAATGGGTCGCCTTTAGTCGGCTTAGAGACAGGCATGCTTTGGTGAAGCTTTTGCAATCGAGGTTGGGTGTAGTACTGCTGCCCTCTGTCTATCTTTTGGGGGTTAAGCAAATGCAACGGGGGTTTAACTAAGCAAATGTTGACGTTGGGCGCTGCAACTGTACAGTTACAGTGCGCGCTTGCCACCGCCCTATTGCAACGGCAGAATTGAACCCAGTCCGTTCGTTCGTTCATGCATACGAAATTTTATTTTTATTGCAAATTTCCATGGTGTAACCAAAGTGTTTTTTGTTTATTTTTCATGTGATTTTGTAGTGATTGAATATTGACTTTCTTTCTTGCTTTTAGCTATTCATTTTTTTTTTTACTTTTACCGATTTTTTACTGACGCGCTTCAATTTTTATATTGACACGGTTAAAGAGGAAGGGCCACGGGGTTCTTTAGTTTTTGATATTCAGAAAAAGTAAAGAAAAAAAAAAAACAAAGTTAGAAAATAAAACAAATGGAAAAAAATTAGAAAAAAAAAATAAAATAAAGAAATAAATTAAAGTAAAATGAAATAATTTAAATCTGAATTAAAAAAAAATAAAATAAAAAAATAACAATAAAAATAATATTAAAAATTATATTTGTATAAAAATAAAATAAAAAACATATAAAATAAAAAGAAATAATATTAACACAAATGAAAAAGAAAATAAAAAATTAGAAGTAAGTAAAATAATATATAAAATATAAATAAAATTAATATATAATAATAAATAATAAAAATAATTAATATATAAAACAATTAAAAAATTAATGAAAATGAAATAAAATGAACTAAAAAAAGACAATGTAAAATAAAGTGAAAGAAAACAAAATAAAATAAAGTTTGTAGACTAAAATGTAAAAAATAAATAAAATACAGGGGTCCAGCCATCCATTTTACATCTCCATATTTCATGAAATTCCTTTTTTATTATTATAAAGTTTGAACTTTGGCATTATATGTGAAACACCATATCATACAAATGACCACCAACTATGGTCTGTTTGAAGTAATTTTCGATGACAGTCTCGTCGTTGATGTTTCAAAAGAAGTAAGGTTCACTCATGCCTCCGCATCAAAGAGCGCACCAGACAGTAAGTTTTTTTTTGGGCGTAAAGTCTTCTCTTCAAAATTTTGTTTACGTCTCCCTCGAGCGAAAAATGAACCTTATCGATGGAGTAAATTTTGTTCGAAAAATCACCGTCCACTGCTTATTATGCAAGCACCCAATCGACGTATGTACACCGTTGTATATGGCCAGCTGGTTGTAACCGATCCAGTCTCTTCAAACTTTTTTCAAATTTTTCCAATTTATCGAACAGTTTAAGGATTATGTGCACCATAATTTCCGCTTAAAACACGAAACGTGGTCACATTTGAGTCACTTCTGTGGTAGGTTTTAACAATTTTAAAGCTTTGTGCTGTTGCTAGGAGATTCATTTTCATAGATACCTGACTTTCAACTAAAATAAAACATGTTTAGTTTGACAGTTAAGTTTCACAGATTTCAAAATACAACTCTGGACTTTTGAAACCAAGAAATGGACAACCCTATATAAAAAAAAGCCATTCGCAATAAAATGAAATGAAACAAAACAATATATTTACAAAGAAAAATAAAGAAAAAAATATTAGTCAATTAAAACAAAATATAATACAAAAATTACAAATAAATTTACAAAATAAAATAAACTAAAATAAATATTAATGGTTTTAGTGACCTTTCCTTTAATTTAAATTGAAAAAGTTTTATATTTCGATTACAGATCGGTGCCTCAAAAGCAGGCAAACTTTTTCAATTTAAAATAAAATAAAATTAAATTAAATAAACAAAAAAATAAAAAGATATGAGATTTTAAGTTGATAAACATACAAAATAAAATGTTATTAGTTAAAAATAATACTAAAACAAAGAAAAATCGAATATAATAAAAAAAAACAATAAATAATATGAAATAACTAAATTGATATAACATAAGATAAATGAACTAAAATATATTAGGAAGAAAATAAAATAAAATAAAATTAAGCAAAATGAAAAAAAAGAAAAATATACAAAATATATAAAATTAAATAAAAACATTTAATAAAGTTGATAAGCATACAAAATAAAATAATATTAATTCAAAATAAAATTAAAACAAAAAAAATCGAATACGATAAAAAAAAAATATTAATTAGTATAAAATTCTTCGTTGAAGAATTCGAATATAATGACTTCGCCGCTTATAGTGACATGTCGCTTATTATAACTCATTTTTAATAAATTATGTCTGGTTATAATGACCGACATGGTTCGCTACACTTGCATAGTTCGTTGATTCCCGACGACGTTCGGAGTATGTGACTCGCTTTTGTTTTGGATCACAGTGAGTAATTGACACTTGACGGTTACACATTGCTTTGAGTGATATTCTGCAAAAAAATGCCATCACAACGCCGTAAAGTATTTACGATTGAGGAGAAAGGAGCAATAATATGCAGATTAGAAAATGGAGAATCAGACCTTGCTCTCGCGTAGGAACTTGGCGTGGTTCGTTCGACAATCTCAATGATTTTCAAAAATAAGAACTGGATTAAGTAATCGTTTAATTCAATGTTTTGAAACCGAAGAGGCTTCGAAAATTGCGACAAGAATAGATCAAGCATTAATTCAGTGGTTAAAAATCATGAGAAACAAAGGAAGGTAGCAGCAATATGCGTGGCACAGAGAAAAAGAAATTGTTAGTTGTTTGAAAATCACTAAAACCAAGATGTTTCCAAATCATTACCTGTCGATTATGCTAGCAATCGTAGAGTTTAGATGACGACAGAACTTTTTGAAATATGGCTTCGAGAATGGGATCATTATTTGGCGAAGAAGAAGAAAAGTCTATAACATCTGCTTTCCTTTCGCCGAATACAAGATCAGAACTACAACCAATAGATCAGGGAATATTACGATCACTCAAAACTAATTTTAGAAAAAACCTTTTACTCAAAATGGTTAATTCGCTTGATGCTAATGAAAGCCAGTTTTCTACAAAAATCACGGTGCTAGATGCAGTTCTAATGATTAATGATGCCTAGAATAAAATGTCACAAAGTATTATTGTCAACTGTTTCAAACACCCAGAATTCATTGAAAACCACGAGAGTGGCAGAACATGAATTTTATGCAACTGATGTCGTCTCTTTATCTTTGTGGTCAAGAAACTTAAATTCAGATTTTTTAGCAGCACCGGAAATGTGGGAAGGTTATGTTGACATCGATTGCGCTATCCTCACATCCGAAGAAACCGAAGATAAAAATATCGTACAGAACATTAATGCTAAGGAACAACTCGAAAGTGATGGAGAAGACGAAGTCGAGGAAGAACCGCGGAAGAGGCATTAAAGGCTGTAGAATTATTATCACGATTTGTTCATAGTAATATTGTAAATCATAGTAATTTGCCCAAGGCGATGTCTTCTATACACAATAGTATTGGAGACTTTTATTACAATAAGATGAAAAACCAAAAGCAAACAAAAATTACACATTTCTTAATTAATTAAAATATCTATGTACATACACATATACTTATTACTGAAATTTTTATTTTGATTAGTACATACCTATTTATTAAAAAATATTTTTTGTTAACTAAACCCTTTGTATGACTTCGCTTATTATGACGTCTTTGTCAATTCCCTTCGATGTCGTAATGAACGAACTCCATTTTAAATAAAAATAAAATATACTAAGAAATAAAATTTAATTATAGAATAAAATAATATAAAGTGAAATAATATAAAATTAAACAAAATGCAAATATAAGATTAAAATGTTATTAGTAATAAAATAAAATAAAGAAAGCATTGTTTGAGAGTTCTCTATTATTTTGTATTATTCACTTTTTAAATTTATCGAAAATTTTCCTGAATATTTTACGACACATATTGCTGAAATTCAGAAAAAAATCTTGGCGCCGAGTTATCTTTTACACCTCATTAATATGCAGCGAATGTGCGAAGAACTCCTGCTTACAAAAAAAGGAAAAAAATTGTTTCTTCACTTTTTCCACAGAGCTTGTGTACTTAAAAAGTACATAAATACATACATATACATGATTAAATAGACAAAAGATATGTACGTGTATGCACAAATATATAGTGCCAGATAAAAATTTGTTCATACTCCTATTGACAGTGACCGCATCCATATATATGAATGTATATACATACTCGTATGTATGTACTCGTATATTAGCATTGCATTGTCATAACGGCAATTTGCCTGCAACACTGTTAAGTTCGCGGCCTTTTACGCCTCTATGCTTTGCACTTTATTTATTTATTCCGCATCATTTGTCATTTAGTCATTGCAGTCACAAGAATCGATCTGCACTAAGCAGACCTCTTTCTTCAATTTCTTGTTTTTTGTATTGCTTTAGTCAAGAATCTTGCTTGACATGCTGACACTGATGTCAGTGGCTTGAAGTTATTTGCTTACAAATTCATTTTCACGCTTTTATTTCGTTAGAATTTTCAGCTCTCCTGCAGTTAGAAAGTATTTGCGGTCTCATCTCTTTTTGGCAGAACTTCCGCGTTATGGGGTTAATGGAAATCTGCTTTCCGTTTAATTGATTATATCACCGGTGATTTGAGAAAGAGGTTGAATGAGGTGAAAGGCAGGGTTATATAAGTTCAGTCACTATGGGTTTCTTTGACTTCAACGCGAAATATGATTGTCTGTCGTACTAGATTCCAGCACTGGAAACCCATCATGTGGCTGGCTGTCTTCTGCTCGAAAAACTTGCAACCAGATCGATCATGTTGTGATAGACGGACGACAAGTCTTCTGTGTTTAAACATTCGTCCGCTCCAAGGACCTAACAACGTCTCGGAATCTTGTTGCAGCCAAAATATGCACCTGCGGTCGACTACAATATGTATAGGATGGGGTAGATACCGAGAGCTGAAGAGGGAACCGAAAAGCATTTGCGGACAGAAAAAGTGAGAGGCCGAAATGTGCAAGTATGAGGAGCTTGAGTAGCTCGTCGACAATGCTTGAAAATTCTACAAAAAGACCGGAGCAAACTCTTGTAGGACCCAGAGAGGTGATCTAGCGACTGATGCACAATTCCCCAATCAATGACAATGGAACAGATATTTCATTGCCTGACTCTGAAAAAGTTCGAAACGCATTTCCCCACAAGCAGAACAATAAAGCGGCGGGTACCGATGGCTTACCGGCGGAGCTATTCAAATACGTCGGTGAAGAAGTCATCGTCATCTTTACAGAACATGGTTGACTGAAGCGATGCCTCACGATTGTAGCCTAGCCCACAAAAAGGTAGATCCCACAATCTGTGACAATAATCGTGGGATGAGCCTCCTTAATATCCCATATAAGGTCTTGTCGAGCGAATTGCGTGAAAGATTAATGTCCACCGTCAACGATTTAATTGAATCTTATTCGGATTAAGACCTAGAAAAGCTACAACAGTGTCAAGCTTGGGGGAAAAACCTGTGAAAAATGTATCGAAGCGCCTTCGATAGCACTAAAATCAGTTGCCTATGCAACACTAAAAGTCACCGTCAGAATCGGTATGCTCCTTCCCAAGCTGTTCGGAATCAAGCGAGGTGATTCTTTATAGTGTCATTCATTCAACTTGATGATCGAGAAAATAATACGAGCTGCTGAGCTCAACAGGGAAGGCACACTCTTCTCGGAGGATGTACAACTGTTACCGTCACCCTCAACAACCCTGTCGTCAGTTCTGTTTTCTCTGGGCTGGGTTAGGATTGAAGGAGTATCGGTCTGCTGTTTTGTCATTTAACAAACAGTCAGCGGATGCGCATCTTGGCTCCCACGGCACTGTCTGCAGTCATAACTTTGAAGTCGTAGATATTGACATAGTTAGGTCACATCGTCCAGATGGGCTAAAATACTCTAGTTGGTGAAAACAGGGGTAGAGCAAGACCTCTAACCCGTTGGAAAGATCAGATAGAGAGTCGAATGACGAAAAGAAGAAAAGGTTAGCGCTGGACAATTTGGAAATGAAGCTAACGTTACTTTAAAATTTGAAGCAACTGATTTGAATGAGATAGTCATGCAGGAAAAAAAATCGGTAGTAATAGTCGGTTATCATGGCTGAAATGGCAGCTCTTGAACCTCTTCAGGTTGCTCTTCGTCCCAAATGTGGCAAATTTTGCTTGTACCCATACACATTGAGCCAGAACGGGCTTCATCATTGGACAAAATTTGGGTCGAAAACGTCAGAACTTCTTGGAACTTTTCAAGAGCCCATAGATCGAAGTGATGTCGCTTGTACGCTTTCGATTTAAGATCTCGACTTAAATTGCGCCACGTCGTTCCATATGTCAGTCCGGGTTGCCGGAACGGCACCGAGTCGACTCTCCACGCTCTTCGTGTACACTCTCAACTACGGCCGCCATATTTTCTTCACTGCATGCTGAACGTAATCTATTCAGCCGGATATTATCCAATAATGAATGCTTGGTCTCGAAATGCGTGATTGTATAGCGAATAGTATGAGCAGTAGGCCGATTATTTTGGCAATAGGTTGAGCGAAGCGTGCGAAATAAATTCTTTACAGAACGTGAATTTTCGTAATAAAGTTAAGCGACTTGTAAAGGGTTTTCAGGCGTAAGTCTTTTCACGATGAAATGCCGAACAATACTGAACAAAAAAAAAAACATGACAGTCGTGTCATCATGCGTGATCTGTCAAAAAAAAGGCCATTGAAAAAAGTACCTCTACTTGGATCACTTCTTAATAGGAAACCGACAAGCCAGTACTTCTTATATTTAAAGCAATAAATTTCCACAACCTCTACTATTCGGTTGGCGTTTTAGTCTTCACAATTTGTATGAATAAATCTCAAACTCTGAAATTTATTTCGGTAATCTAATTATCGCTTCCTCAGCTCATGCGGTGAATATTTACAAATTTCTTTTGAAAAAGTTTTCCCCGTAAATATCAAATCATAAATTGAGTGAAACGTAAAGTCAAATAAATATGAAATTTCCCTCAATTTCTGAATAAATAATTTTATATAATTAACACTTAATTCCCTGGCGCTGCGTTAATAATTTTCGATTTCAACATTGCAAACAGAATTTCCTGTGAATTTCTCCAAGGAGCTAACGCAATCGGTGTACAAACAAACAGAAACAAAGCCAATAACGTAGCAAAGGGAATTGGAGAATTTTCAATTTGACATAAATTAGATAAGTCAATATGCTTCTTTGATTTCCTACGAAATTTCTAGCGAATATCTTCTTCTTCTTCTCTGGTGCTTGTACGTTTATTTTTGCATTCTTAAAAAAAGAAAATTGAATTTCAACAATTTGCCAGCAACATTTAGTATACTATGCACATTATCGAATTGTCTTGATATCGTCTAATTGGACAAAATGCCGATAAGAAGAGGAAATAAATTGCGATAAAAAGAAGAAGAAAGAAAAAATAAAATAGAATATAAACAAGCTTCTAGTTGGTAAACACAAGCTGTGTGAAGGTGGTAGAAGAAACAAACAAGGAAAATATTGCACAAACGAATGGGTATGCAAAGGGTTTCTCAATAAGAGTTGTTGTTTTGAATAGCCTGCTATTCCGATAGATGTCACATTTGAAGCTTTCACTTTTTGACATTTGAATAGTAAAAACTGCGCTAGATATAAAAATTAAACCATACGCGCTTCAACAACGCATTTAAAATAATTATTAAAATTCACTATAAAAGTGGTAAAGACCTGGCAGAGACGGTTCGTGAAGTTAAAAAATTTGTCTAACGTCATGAAGCCCATTATCGGACCGCAATACAGAAATTAGTGGAAAAATGGAGCTGCTGGGACAAGTGAAGTGAAGGCTAAATATGTGCACATCGCTCAAGAACAACCGAGAATATTGCTGTTGTAGCCTAAACTGTTGAAGAAAACCCAGTTCTTTGGATTTGGGCATTCTACAAACGACATTGCACCATATGTTTTCTGAGTTTTAGTGCTTATAAGGTTCAGTTGACACAAGAGCTCAGGCCGGCCAAACATCAACAACTTCGTGTGTCTGCTAACGTCGATGGCTACGTCAATAAGCAAAACTGTCGCATCTGGGGCTTGGAAAACCTATTATATATTATATAATAAAAGCAGCTCCCTTCTCAACGTGTAACTGTTTTGTATGGTTTATGATTTACTTCTTCGAAAATGAGGCTGGAGTAACAGTTGCGATACGGTGAATGGATTACACTATCGAGAGATAACTAATAATTTTTATAGCCGAAATTGGATGGTATTAATCTGGACAACATTTTTTTTTGCAACAAGACGGCGGTACAGGCCACACTAGCAATGAAATCATCGATCTTTCAGAGGAAGATTTTCCGGACCGTGTTATCTCTCGAAGGGGTGATTACAATTGGCCACCGAGATCTTGTAATTTAACGCCTAAGGACTTCTTCCTTTGGGGCCACGTGAAAAATAAGGTCTACGCCAACAGGCCAAAGTCGATTCAATACCTCAAAGATGGAAGTCGTGAAGCAGCAGCCATTTTGCGATTTGGTGATGGAAAATTTCATATAAACGATACGCTTCTGTAAACGTAACCGTGTCGGACATTTGGCTGATGGCATATCTTCCTCATTACATTGAAACAAAGATCCGATTCATTTATCTCAAAAAATGTTATTTTTATTTGAATATCAAAATTTCACCTCTTATTGGAAAACCCTGTATGTGTATGTGCGTTGTTCTGGAAAAGAAGCTACCGAAGCTCGATAATATGAACTCGCATGCATGCGAATTCATGAATGCAAGAATACAATTTGAACAATAGCAAAAGAGAAAATATTTGTTTGCAATCAGAATTTTCCATCGGCGATAATATAATATGTATGTATGTAGATACGTATGAACGTATATAAACAACAATATAACAGTATTTCTTCATATGGTTTTCCATATGCATTTACAAGATAAACTCTAGTGAGCTGCCCAGATAAGGCAAGGATTTATGTACGTACACACATAAATTGCAATTGAATTTCCGCTTCACTTGCTACCATTACAATGTAGTTGCTGCTGTAGCATGTACGAACTTTGGGTGGCAAGCAATCAGCCATAACCATAATGATAATGATAATCATCATCACTATTATTGATCATGCTTTTCCTTTTCTTGCATTCCGGCGTCATTACATTTTGTTGCATTCTCTTGTGATGAGCTGCGGGGGGAAGTGTATGTATGTGCGTTTGGAGTATTTACCTGCAAAGAGAGTAGAGAAAAGTAGAAGAAGAAGAGACATATATTAATCGGCTTATAGTAAGATGTATAATGAAATGAAATGTAAAAATTGCTTTTAATAATTAAAATTCATGAGTTGAAATGCTCTTTTGTTGTTGTTGTAATAATAACTTAAGCATAAAAGCAAAGCCGGTAAAAGTACGAAAGCTTATTAATGTAATTTTAAGCGCAGAGATATTCATTAATGAAAATATATACATATATCTGAAAAAATATCATATACATATAACTATGTATCTGAGCTATACGTGTATTTGCATATCAGAGAAGTCCCATTTCGACGCCTTTAATTCTTCAGAATTTGAGGCAGTTTATGTATTACAAGTACCGGTTTTCGAGTTATCACCAATTGTTATCGGAGTTTTATAATTTTCACTGTCAATATTCCAACTATGCTATATGAGTATGGGAGGCATACCCAACTCCATATTGTTCGCTGCCTAATTGTCGTAGGAACAATACAAAATATCGTTTCTGTTCGTTACTGCCTTGGTTTCTATGGGACCTATGAGATATAGTAATCCAATATCGATCGAATTCATTGAGTTCATAACAACAAAGCAGCCTAATAGATTCAGAATTGAGTATAAAAAGTATCTTCATTGTCGGTTCCGCTTCTTCAGAACCTGCCACATCCAGAAGATGTGCAGTCTGCTTAATTCGTCACCACTTAAAAGGTGTACAGCTTGGCTTTGTGTTAAGCTTAATATTTTGCAGAGCTCTTCGAAAACTACTAAGATGGTGTCAATCAATTTCGAAGAGATGAGCAGCACATGTATTTGAAGGATTTCTTGAGTGGAACTGACTTATGTTTCTAAAAAATTATAAAAAGCTATCAACGGTGTTTTAATCGAAATCTGCAAAAATTGAGGAAAGTACTACAAACCACGAGGGTCAGTAGGAAAACGGAAGAGTTCAACCTCATGAGAAGTAGTTGGAAGATATTAAAAACTAAAAACGTGATCAGCAATCTAAGTGAGCGCTAAACTTTAATATAATGGAATAGTAAATTTTTATTTTTATTTCATTTAATTTATTTAATAATTTTTATATATTTTATTTTCTACATAATGTATAATAATTATTTTTTTTATTTAGTTTTTCAATTTATTTTCCTTTTTTTCTATTTTATTTCACATCGTTTTATTATTCTAATTGGTGATCCAAGCAGATGGACGTCAAATAGCACGCAGTGAAGAAAATATAGCGGACGTAGCTGAGAGTGTACACGAAGAGCGTGGAGAGCCGATTCGGTGCCGTTCACAGTAACTCGGACTGACGTATGGAACGACTTGGCGCATTTTACGTCGAGATCTTAAATTGAAAACGTACAAAATAGAGCTTGTGTAAGAACTGAGGCCGCTTGACATTCTCAAACCACTTCCCTTCGTTCTAGGGGCTATTGAAAAGTTTTAAGATCCGATATTTTCGAGCCAAATTTTGTTCAGCGATGGGCCCATTTCTGGTTCAATGTGTCCATTTCATCCAGAAAAAACAACAGTTTGATGTGGTTTCTGGGCCGGTGGAATCATCGGTTTATATTTCTTCAAACATGATGCCGGTGAGAACGTAATCGTCAATGGCGACTGTTATCACGCCATGATAACCGACTATTTGATGTCTGAAATTGAAACTCGTGATTTCGGCGTCATTTGGTTTAAACAAGCAGGCGCCATTTCCCACAGATGGCAACTATCAAGGGATTTATTGAGAGAATATTTCTGTGAATAGATAATTTCACGTTTTGAGCCGATTGATTGGCCACCAACATCGTGTGATATCACATCGCTACACTTTTTCTTGTGGGAATATATAAAGTCTCAAGTCTATGCGGACAATCCCGCTTCGATTCAGGCCTTGGAGCAAAACACCGCGCGTGTTATTCGCTTGTTACCTGACGAAATGCTCGAACGAGTCATCGAAAAACGGATGGATCATATTTATGAGACGTAGCCGTGACCAACATTTGAACGAGATAATTTTCCAAAAATAAATGCCAAAGAATTTTCTTTCAAATGATAATAAATATTTCCCAAAAATAGGAAACCTCGAAATGAATCACCCTTTATTTAAATTAATTTAATTTTATTTTATTTTATGTTATTTTATATTATTTTATTTTATTTTATTTTTTTATTTTATTTTATTTTATTTTATTTTATTTTATTTTATTCTATTTTATTTTATTTTATTTTATTATATTTTATTTTATATTATTTCATTTTATTTTTTTTTTTTTATTTTATTTCATTTCATTTCATTTCATTTCATTTCATTTCATTTCATTTCATTTCATTTCATTTCATTTCATTTCATTTCATTTCATTTCATTTCATTTCAGTTCAGTTCAGTTCATTTCATTTTATTTTATTTTATTTTATTTTATTTTATTTTATTTTATTTTATTTTATTTTATTTTATTTTATTTTATTTTATTTTATTTTATTTTATTTTATTTTATTTTATTTTATTTTATTTTATTTTATTTTATTTTATTTTATTTTATTTTATTTTATTTTATTTTATTTTATTTTATTTTATTTTATTTTATTTTATTTTATTTTATTTTATTTTATTTTATTTATTTTATTTTATTTTATTTTATTTATTTTATTTTATTTTATTTTATTTATTTTATTTTATTTTATTTTATTTTATTTATTTTATTTTATTTTATTTTATTTTATTTTATTTTATTTTATTTTATTTTATTTTATTTTATTTTATTTTATTTTATTTTATTTTATTTTATTTTATTTTATTTTATTTTATTTTATTTTATTTTATTTTATTTTATTTTATTTTATTTTATTTTATTTTATTTAACTTAATTTAATTTAATTTAATTTAATTTAATTTAATTTTCTTTTATTTCGTTTTATTTTATTTTATTTTATTTTATTTTATTTTATTTTATTTAATTATTACATATTATGTTATTTTATTTTGTTTTTTTTTTTATTTTACTATATTTTATTTATTTTTTTATATTACTTTATTTTATTTTATTTTTCTTTCAATTCATTTTATTATGTATGACATAAAATACAATAAAAAGCAATATTTTAAATTTTTATTCGCTATCAAATTTTCCTTAAAAAAAAAAATAGCTCGAACAATTTTACATTTTCCCAGGCGCTTATGATTAACGATACCAAATGTCCAAACAGCTTGTCCAAATTGTAGAGAGAGCAGACAGCAAATACCCAAGCCGTGTGACTGCCACGATAATTTATCAATGTGCCCAGGGATTTATGAAAAAATTGTCCGACACTATTTTCAATTTGAATTTATTTTTGCGCAAGCTGAAAGAGAAATTTAATGAAATTTGTAGAGGAATGAAAAACGAGTTAGACAAAAATAAATAAAATAATTATTAGAGAGAGAAAAGTCAACTTGCGAAAGGCAATTTGTCGTCACTAAATCAAATAGCAAAGCGAGTGAACGATAAGCGCGAAATATTTTGCAATAAGCTATGGGCGTGAAAATTCGCGCAAAACTACACAAACTTACATGCGCATATATGAAGTAGATAGAGTGAGCGACAATATAAACCAAGAGCTGAGAAATGAAGGCAGCATTTTGCATTTGCGCATGCGCCAACGGCCAGGCGAAGCGGCAGCCAGCCAACCAACCCGTCAACGGTGTGACGTTTGATTAAAAAGTATTGAAAGAGAAATTTCAGTATATTAAAAGCGCAGCAAAAAGTAAAGCAACTACAACAACAACTTAGGAAAACTTGCAAGTCAACGTGATATCGCACAACTTACGACCAAGGCATATCGGCCATCAAGCCCGGTGGGACATGCAGCAGTGCACCAGGTGAAGTCAAATAATTCACAAGAAATTAATCTGAAGAGTTGCATTTGATAACGGCAAAATGGCAAGCAAACAATCAACGGCTTTTAGCGCTTTCCTCCATCGAAAGCGACGCAAGCGCGCAAGACCATATTTTCTCACTTTCCATCAAAGGAGTATACGCAGCAGGTTGTCACATCCGCGCACACAAGCACACACATACGTCCATCTGAGTATTTCCACTGCCAATCGCCAACGACACCTCGACACCATCCTTCATGCGCAACACCATTACGCCACCAATTGCACGCGAAACCAAAGCGAGTTGCTAATATATGAGCTCAGATCAGCGCAAATTGCCGTAATTTACCAGCAACCAACGTCCGCTTCATGTGTTTGTGTGCTTTTTGATTTCATTCATTCACTCACTCAGCCACATTTGGCGGTGCAGTTTGGTTCACAGCAGTACTCAGCTCGATTCGGTTCGTCTTCTCGCGCAGCGCATAGACCGGTCGATTTTTCCGGTCGACAGACAGGTAGACTGTCCGTAAGCAGCTGTAATCAGTCATCAATCTATGCCTCAACGGCTAGGGCGGTCTGTCTTTGTTTGTTTTTGTTCATTTATTTATGAATTGCAGCGAGCTGGCTTGGCGAGGAGACTATTATCAGAGAAATAGTAAATTTTTTTTGTGATCTGCCGACCTTGTCTGCCTATTAGATTAGCTTTTAGTTCTGGGAAAATTTTCACATTTCACTGTTAACTAATTTACACTCCCTGTTGATAAAATTGAAAAATGATGAGCGTGAATTTGTATGCAAATTGGTCATGAAGTTAAGTGAGTCTCGATTTAAATCTTCCTTAAAAAATTAGTAAAAGTCAAATGGAGAAGGATCAATATTGGCAATATTCTAATTGCTCCTTGAGCCGCAGATCTCCAATGAACTCGTACGAAGTTCGTTTTGAACGACGAGAACTATAACCAGATTGTGCTCTGCGAAAATGGTTCTTGCCACAATAAAACGTCATCATTACGATAAGATATAGAGGCAATCTTAGCCGATCGACGAAAAGACTCAAGTTTGTCGAGGCTGATGGAGGAAGGTCCCAAAAGCTTCAACTTGGTGCTCTGAGAATATATAGTTGAAGCTTTTGGATTTCGTTAGAAATGATTTTGCACAAAGACATCGGTCTGAAGGCTTTTAAAGTCCAATTGGTCTAAGAATCAAAGCCGAATGACCTGACGCGAGTTCCAATGTAATGGACTGAAGATGACTTGGCTTGGTATATGATACATAATCGCAATGAAGAAAAAAAATCGTCGATTTAGGATCACAATGGACCCTAAGCTAGATTTTAGAAATCATGTAAATTCTTGTGCTAATAAGGTAAAAAGCGCTTTAGCTTTCATTAAGGAGTTCAAGGACCCATACGTTACCAAATTACTCTTAACTTTACTTGTTAGGCACATTTTGGAATATGGCTCAGTTAGCTTTACCATCCAGATCTTCAAAATTCGCGGCCCTTTTAGATGTTTGTACAACAATTTTAATACTCATTCCGCCAGCATTGATTACTCTGATTCGTTTTTCTGTATCAAAACCAACTTACTGACTGTTTTAAATAATTAAGCAAATTCCTGCTCTTTTTTCCCATGCCATTTACAGCAACTGATCAGTAAATCTGTAGCTGTTTAGTGTCAAATGCGAGGTCTCGGGTTCAGTGCAGTCCGGAAGCGCCCCTCGGTCAGTTGGGAGGAAGAGCATTTTGGTCGAATGGAGTTCCTATTTACATCGGCCGCTATATCAACAAGCAATCCTACCACGTTAGGGGCTCTGATTAAAATACCCATTCAACCAAAGTGAGCTTCATTGCTGAACAAATGTTTTTTTTCGAAAGTCAGAAATAGTCTTGGGCTCATTCAGCGAATGTGCGACGCTATGATCGTTCGGCTTCAATTCTTGCTCGAACTACCGACTCTGCTGATCGATTATGTAGACCGAATATTGGATGCAGCGCGTGATGTGTCGAGCGCACCAACCAATATATTTTGATAATTAATTTGCACGATTTACAAACGTTGTTCCGGAGTATGTCTGTTCAGTACGAAATGGTAAACCAAACTGAGTAGAAATCAAATCAAAAAGAACAACTCCGAAAAAAGTATAGCCTCATAGAAAAGCACACATCTAAAAAAAAACACCCTATAAATAGTAAATTAATAAGTTCTCCAACATTTTATGTCTCGCAATTAATTCGAAATAATTCAGCAATTCGAACAAAACACTGGCGACAATATTCTCTCATGTTCCTTATTTTACATCGAATGTGCCTTGAATTAACGAGGCAGAACTCTGTGTATTCCATGTTAGAAAGGAAAAATCGAAAAATTATAGTTAAAGTGTTGCCTACAACCATTCGGTGGAGCAATTCAAAAGGCATACAATTGCATTATTGCTGCTCATATCAATAAATTTCCAACTTGTTGCAACAAGTTTCTTCTACACAGAGGCCACAACAACAGCTAGACAAACTTGCGCAATTCACAGACCAGCCGTTCAAGGCGCGAAACGCGTTGAAGAGAATGCAATCAATGTGCGCATTTACGCACTTTTAAATCGCTAAATTGTTGCTATAATAAATGAGAATTTACGACGGACGCCCCTTCATTGTGGCAATTCTCCTTTGCTGCATCTGCTTTATGCTTGAGGACAAAAATACTGCAATACATTAGGTAAAATTTATTGAGAAACTTTTTCGCAAGCAGTCGTAATTGGCATTGATTGAGGGGAGTTTTATTGTACTTGAAAGCATTTTTATTTTATTTGCTCTGCAGAGAGAGTGAGAGAGAAGAGTAAACTCGATTTTTATTATTTGAGGAATTTTTTTATTAATAAACAAAGAAGAAATTTTACAAAAAATATCTTAAGGAGCTTTATTTCTTTCTTTAGGGTTTCTTCTCGGATCATCTTTATAAGTATTTATCTATTGATCTCATCATGAGACCATCATCGATAGCTCTGGAATAGGAGGAAGACTAACTAGATTACCGGTGATCGGTGATCTTGACTCATAGTCGAGCACTAGACTTTGCTACCAAAGTTTGTATCGCCGTTTATGAGACCTCATGTCCTTTAATCTTTTTCAACTGGAAAAAAAAGACTCAACTTATGGAATAATGAAAACAAAAAGTAAAACTTTGAAAACAATCTGAAGTACCATTCATGGAAACTCAGAAGAAAAGAGACTCAGGCTAGAGGAAATTTATTTTTAAGAGTTCTGCTACCAAAAACTATATCCAGAAGCTAGATGACGAATTTAATAGACTGATTTTTGTAATGAAGTACTGGATATTTCTAAGAACACCCACTCTCCGGAATGTGATAAGAGAGGATAAGGCATGTCTGTCGTAAGAGGCGACTAAAATCCCATTTTTCCCACGTCAGTCGGGTATTTACACTGGGATGACCCGGATTTTTATCCGGCCAAAGCATATTGTGCCGAGTTTGTCTCATTTAAAAATTAAGAAAGTTTTGCTTGGAAGGCGCTGAAATAATCTTATGTTTTAAGTCGAGTGAGAGTGTTGGAGAGATCAAAATCGGAATTTAGAGGTAGTGAATCCTTCTCTTTCGGGACTTATATGGTAGACAGTATCCAGGTGTGCGCCTACCCTCGATACTTCTGGGACTGAGTTGCGTTCAGTCTAACTTGCTTAAAGTATGCTGTAGAGGTCTAGTGAGAGAAATCTTAGAAGAGTTTTTATAGTCATAATGGAGAATCTCTTGTTATAAGGAGAATATGAAAATAAAATAAAATAAAGAATCAAGCAGAGAACCATCACCGCTGTCAACACATGCTTGGTGGATACTAAACTGTGCATACACACATATATACGAGTATGCAAATGAGAATGAGCATTGAATATTCCAAATCAATGCACTGAACAGCAATAACACCTTATTGCCTTCAGACATTTACATACCAGTTGATTACATAAATATTTTAATACATATGTATGTACATGCATATTTCGCCAGTAAAAGTCCAGTGCACAGCCTTTAAAGCCTCGCATTCAAATGAACAGCCAAACAAACCCCTCCCATCACTTGACAATGATATTAAAAATGTTTACTTTTACTCTGTTGGCTTTGCTCATATGTATATACGAGTACAGATGTATTTACAAACAACACTAAAGGCCAATATGTCTGTGTCACTTGTCTGTCTACGTGTATACTAGCGAATATCTGCAACAGCGCCACCCAATCGTCCAGAGTAAGCTCGCGTTCAATTCAAAAACGTTTTGACTACTTTCATACACCGCCCACGCTAGGGAGTAGATGCATACACGTCTACAACATTTCAGGCGTTTACGTGCATATGAATGTACGTATGTAAGTATGTATTTCATTGATAAGGTAGCAGCGCCACCCACATCACCTCATCAGCTCTCATGTTTGTGTGTCTCTGAGTTGGTGAAGCGCACTTTAGGGTCACAAAATTGTCCGGCAAATACAATTATTACTGTCTGGCAACACTATTACTTTAACGAAATTTTTTACACATATACACATATACATACATATGTATCCCTCGTGCCAGTGTAATCAGCTTTCCAACACACCTTGTAGTGATGAAATGCCTGCCACCTCCGAACCTTGCTGCTGTTAAATGGTGATGAAATCGCTTTTTAAACCGGAATTTATTGCATGGATATGTCTGTACATAAGAACAGTTTGGAGTCACTTGCAAAAGGCTAGATGCACAAAGAAGCTCGTCGCACGGGTGTCACATGAGTTAATGAGAAAAAACCTCATGTACCGAACTTTCATCTGCTGAATCGTAACAAAATCGACCCATTTCTGGAGCGAATGGTGGCTGGTGCTAAAACGTGGACCAATCGAAATAACACCAAACACAAAGGCAATGAGTCGGCACAAACGGTCATGAAGATTTTGTAGTGTGTTTAGTGGGATTGCCAAATTATCATCCAATACCGCTAAAATCTTAAATCTGAAGTTCTTATCCATTCAATTTATAGTCCGAACCTTGCACCAAGTGATTACCATTTGGTCCTGTCTAAGGCGAATGATTTGGCTAGTGAAGATTTGACCTCAAGAAAAGCCTGTGAGAATCGATTGACCCAATCCTTTACCAATAGCCCTCGACACTATTTCTATTTCTATGAAAGAGGCATCGAACAATCGGATTATTCTTATGGTTAATAAAGCCTTCAATTAAATGTAAACAAAAAAATGGATTACTTTACATAATTATAATGGTGGACATTTCTTGTTTTAATATGGCAAAAGGTGTCTTAGCTTTCATTAAATTATAGGTTAGGGAGTTCAATGATTCACAAATTACCGATTACTTTTTTCCTCATTTGCTAAGGAATTTATAATGCGAATAAAAATCAAGACGTCTTTTTTCAGAGGACCTCCTGGAGATCAGCTGTAGCTCTTCTCCAGAGAAATATTTTTACTAGTTATAAGGATTAAAATATTGTTGAATAATACCATAATAAGTATGTAAACTTTTTGAATCAATAAATTCTAAAGACTTCTCAAAAAAAAAATTCTTAAAAATTCGCTTTTTTTGGCCCATTAACTGTATATAACCTCTTAAAGCGATTATATGATTCGTGTTCTCACGGAGAAGTCACATTTCACTACCGGAAAAGTAGTTATGCTATAGTTAAAAACATAGCTATAATCTGTATTTCGGTCGATTGAAAGGACTAGATTATATATGGGCATTGTTCCTCAAACGAAAAGTAAAACACCTCTCGCTAAAAATAGCTTGCATAGTTCGACGTCTTTAGTATTTATTGTTGGCCATACGATCAATACATTTCTCTCCAAGACCCACAAAGCTCACTTGTCATCGCTCATGCTTCTCCATCATAGCAAGAGTGATTCTAAGTCTAGGCTGTCAATATAGACGAAATTGTCAACGACCCCGAAGTTATGACTGGCAGTAGTGACTTTATTCCTCCTAAAAATGCCATTCCTACCAAGTCTGGTTGAGTTCTAGTACTTAATGTCTTCAATATTACATCTTGAGCTTTAGAAATGTCCTCAATATTACATCTTGAGTGTTAGAAAGCCCCTAATATGTGTCAAAGACCCCATTGCGTCTCGAATTGAATTCGTGTTTATACCAGATTATGGGAATTGCAGACACCATCTATGTTCATCTGGATCTCATGTAAGCTCACCCAATATTTTGTGAATAAGGAATTCTAAGGATAGAGGAAGTTTTTAATACAAGACCCTTCTACTCGCAGTGGAATAGGCGTTTGTTACTACATCTTACACGCTGCAACACTTTTACTAAAAATAAGTAAAATTAGTGGCGCGCATAGAAAAAAGAGCTTTAAATTGCACTCGATGGTGTCAATAGCAGCCAAAACATCCAAACTTTAAGCTTGCAAAAGGTCAAATCAGTCCAAAAGGTAAACAAAAAATATGTTTCTCTAATCAGAAAATAGTAATCAGCCAGCATTTAACTCGTTAAGCACTCATTTCGCATTAAAATAGTTTAAAAAAGCAGTAAGAGCTCCTCTTTCGGTGCTTTAAGCTACACAAAGTTATTTGCAGAACTAACAACAAACTACAACAACCACTACAACGAACATTCAACTCGAATAAAACGTATTTTTCCCATTTCTCTTCTCAATTCTGTTTCTGTTTATTAATGCACACATTTAAAAAGTAAACCACATAAAATCAGTCTTCCAGGTAATTCCAAAAGTAGTACTCAGCAATACTCGGAAATTATTGTGTTTTTGTTTTCCACAGCAGCCATCAACAATTTACGCCAGGGAAAAGAGAAAAACAAAAACAAAAGCAACTACAAACGCATTAATTTCATTGAGAGTAGAGCAGAAAATGCAGTAAAAGCCCGCACCACTGAAGCTAAAAGCGCCATCAAATAGCAGCCACCCAGCCGCCCACCTGAGTCCTACTGCTGGCAATTCTCCTACTCTGTGCATTTCATTTTCGGTGTGTTTTTGAAATATTGCGGCTTCAGACTAATTTATGAGTTCGCAAAACGGGCGAGCGCAGTTGAGCTTTGCTGAGTTGGCTTAGCTACTCCGTCAAGTGACTGAAGTTTGGATGAGAAGCAGGTACGTAAATACATAAATATATTTTCGTTTCTATTGCCAACGGAAATGTTTACTGTCAAGTTATTAAAAAAAAAAAAAAATTTTTCTTACAAAAAAAAGAGAACGCCACCCATCCACCTACTTCCACTCGAGTTTGCTGCAAAAATTGACTGCAGAAAAGTGCAAAAAAAAGCGCTGCACTTACAAAGAAACTCATCGAGGTAGTAAATAAAAAATTAAATAACCCATACGTACATACATACATATGTATATATTTCTGGCAGTTAGCGGAAGTTTATTAAATAAATTGTTTGATTTGGCAGCCGGCAGCAAAAGCACTGTAACAAAATGGCCTTTGAAGTGATGCATCGGTGCAGAAGCGAACGAAAAACGAATGAGAAATAAAAACAAAAAGTAGAGAAGAAATTCGGAAAAACAAAGGATATAATGTTGAGTTTTTATTGCTGTTAAAAATAATGTTTACAGAAATATATTTTGGAGAGCTTGCCTCATTTGAAAACGACTTTTCTTTTTTATTCAAGCAAAAATTAAAAAAAATATATTTCTTCAATTTAAGAAAAAGTGAATGACAAAGAAAATATGTGATCATATGATTCAAGTAAAAATTGTATGTGCAGCAGAGGTGTGCGTCATTGATAAATGAAAAAGTGCATGCTCCTAATTGTAGGCAACATTATATGGTCTTTGATGAAAGTTAAGTTATCTGCGCCTAATTATAGGCAATATTAAATTGCTTTTGCTCAGGTGGCCACCTAAGAAAAAAGGCATGCACTAAGCTCTCCATTTAAATGCACGGTTGAATTTTATTAGATCATTTATATTGACTTCGATCATTTTTGATAGATGAGCAAGAAATACGATAACAAAATTTTTATAAGCTGACACTACACAAAGCAGGCCACAAATTAGTAATCGTATCTTGCACTTCTTGGCTGTTACAGCCCTGAGAGCAACTAATGGTTTCAACACTGCTATGGAACGAAATATCAATAATATAAAGAATTCAAAATGACCCATCTAGCGGTAGTTGAGCCCAAGAGGTCGTACTCTTACCTACCTACCTTCCCTTAAAACAAGATGGAAGTCTTACATATCTTTTAAGAACTCGCTGAAGTTTGTCTCTATTTCCGCCAGATCTTCTAGCCACGCCACCTTAAAGGAGCCTGTAAAAGTTTGAATAATGCAAAAATTATACGAATGAGTTGTTTTTAGAACGAAAAATGCTTAGTTATGGCTTGCCTAGCCAGTTTACTGGACTTACTGTTTCCCACAGTCTCTTTGAGCAAGGTATTGACGTATTTCCATTTGTCTCAGCACTTAACTGCTCTGACTCTCTTTAACAAAAGGCACCTACTGCTGATGACTGATATACACGTATCACAAAGTTCGGTAGTAGGATGTTGAGAATTACGTTTGAAGCCTGTTGTTTTAACCCTAAAAATATTCACTAAAATAATTTTTAAGAAATATTGTGGGAGTGACAGTCCTTCGCCGGATAAAAATCCAGGTTTTACCGGCATAAAGACCTGACTGTAATTAGAGGATCTTACGAAAGGCTTACTATACGGCGGGTAAATTCTTGAGCTACTAGCCCACAATGGTTCACATTTAAAGTTTTATTTGGGATAGGTTTAGTTCCTAAAGTGATTAGTTAGCATTGTTATATAAATCGTTGCCTACATTTAGGCTGTTATAGAATAAGACAATTTATTTCAAAATTATTTAGTTTTATATACCCCAAGTAGGTAGGTAGGTTATTTAGAACAGTTTGACATTCGATTGAAAGCAAAAAGAAATTTAAAAGGTCGTATAATAATCTACCATCTACAGAGAACCTAATATATGGGGAAAATTTTCGCAATCATTTTCAAGCTGCTTGCTGATGGTGGCAATTTGAGACGTTTTATTTGAAAAGATCTATCAGTCCGTGGTTAATCCAAGCTCAGCACAAGCGAGCTCGTGGCTTTGTTTAACCTGATTGGTTACTGAAACCGTCTTTTTCGTCTAAAGTTGATTAGAAGTTATATGCTATTAGCGCAGAAACAGCGCCAAGTGGGAAGAAAGCTTTACGTCTCCACTATTTTAAGACTTGAAGCTTTCAGGAAGGTTCGTTGTTTAAGGCTATTTATTTTTTAATCATCCGTCTTGTTAAACGATTTGTCGTTTAAGAATAAAGCTCGGTATGAAAGTAGCTGTTTCGGATTTATATATGTTTTATATATATTTTATATATATTTTATATATATATATTATATATATATTAAAACAAAGAACTCCACTCCAGCCACCATTTTCAACACCATTGTTGAACCTTCTCGACTTCATAATCTCTTCACATGTTCTTTATTCATTTACACAAGAATACCATATTTTTTCAACACTTGTGTCTATTTATTATCCAATTTAGCTGCGTCCATTTGAATAAACTCATGGATAGGCTACAAGCAAAGTGAACAGAAAACATAAAAATTCACAACTTGTAAACATGAAAAACTGGTCATTTGTTCGCTGATTTTCAGCGGGCGCCCACGGGAACAACTAACAACTTCATTTGCTAATTTGCACTCGAATGCAAGAAAATCGAAAATAAAAACATGAAAAGCGCCAACGAAAATATTTACAATTAAAAATGTACATAATCAATTCTTTCTGGCTGTGGATTGGAGTTCGTATTTGAAAATTCAGTTCAAGTTTCGTTGATGGAAACGAGAGAAAATGGGAAACGGAGTTTGAAAAGCAAAGTAGTTTTGTAATCCAAATGAAGAGAGTGTCAGCATGAAACAGAAAAAATAGCCTCAAAAACTCATTCTGATCGGAGGAAGATACATTTTTATGAATTAAAGAAATTTTGAAAAGAAATAAAAAACAGTCATGGGAAATACAAATGGGTTCAAAAATTTTATTCTTAAATAAATTGAAAAACTTTTTTAAAAATTAAAAAGCGTCGAAAAATCATTCGGCTCAAAAGGAATTTGAAAAAGAAAATCTATTCATTCCTGGTTTCGTTTGTCATGGGACAGAAAAAATAACCTTCGAACCAAAAAAAAACAGAACATTTTTTTAATAACTAAATTCTGGTTTGAAAAAAAAAAAAAAAAAATCATCTGTTACTGTCTCTCTTTCCGGGGCACAAAAAAACTTGACTCAAAACAAGATCATTTCATGGGTTTCTCAGTTGTCTAGTTATTCTATGGAACATACTGTTGTGTGGGCTTCTTCTACGACTACAATTTTGTGTTGAAACCACACATCGTCCATTTTATTCTCTTCAAGATTTCGAAACCAAAAAAACTCTGGGCAGGGCAAGATAATGAGCGACATTAATGGTAACTGAGCTCCTTTTTTCGGCTATAATCGCGTAAGCGGTGCCAACGCCAATAAAGAAGAAAGAAGAAGAAAGAGCTCTTTTTTCCGGGGACCAATAATGCCACTGGTCTATATGCCCCACCAAACAGTCACTCGTTGAGGATGGATTGGTTTGCTTGAGAATTTTCTGAGGTCCCAACGCGGCAAATTTTTCTTGTGCACGAGGTGGAAATGAGCTTCATTGGAAAATATGCTCATCTTCTGCACACAGTTTTCAACCCATTGAACGAAACAAATCGCATCGGACTGTCATCTGGCTTCAGTTCGTGGAATATTTGGACATTATAAGCCTTCGTGGCGGGGTTCTGCGCAAAGATTTGCGTGAAATATTTAATTCCCGCTAACGATGGCAAGTTGATATTGTTGGCTGTTCCAGCATACTTTGAGTTACAACAGAAATATTTTCCTATAAACGAACTGGACGAGCACGTATGCGAGTTGTTTTTTCCGACAACGAACCGGTTTGGCGAGCTCGCTCGACAAATTTTTCCACGACGAAGTGCTTGGTAGCCGAGTTATTATGTTCGAATGGCAGTTGCTGTTAAAGACGTATCTTTTTGGAAGTAAGTTTTATCAATAGTTTCCGATTTTTTTCAACCGCAACTATTTCGTAAACCGCACAGAATGTGTTTAAGATTCCAAACTCAAAAAAGGCGAGGTTTGAAAAGTTGATCCTCATGTAATGTTGAGTTGAATTTTTACTGAGACGTCGGTTGTCTAAGGATACTCAGTTAGCAGTAGATATACGCGACAGATTTTATAGAGTACACTCAGCCGGTGGGGAGAAATCATTAATATAGCACAGAATTCCTGGAAATATCGAAAATTAGAAGAAGAAATCTTCACTGGACAAGGAGATGCAGTGGCGACCTGACAGACTTGGAGCACACTGGCTTTCCTCTTCCATTGGACCACTGTGAAATACTGAGCTTTTACTTTGAAACGAGTTTTGTTTAAATAGTTGATCGGGTGGAGTTGATAGGGACCGACGACTATTATGTAGATGTGGCTCACACTACGGTAAACTAACTGAACTCTTTAGCTTACATTCTTCCCTACGAGTCTCCACAGGATTTACGTGGGAAAAGATGGACGGATTTTCAAATGGATAGAGTTGAATTCCGATTTGGAACCCTTAAGCTAGGGTACGTAGTCTGATGAATAAACAAGTAGCAGATAATGGCTTTCAGTCGGAAGAAGAAGCCACTACGATATAAATGATAAACTAGAAGACGACATTTAGAAGTCATTGATACATGAGAATAATTAAAAATTTTCTTAGTTTTATTAGTATCGCCCCTCGAGTAGGACGACCAACCTTCCGACTGAGATTCTCACATGTAATAAAAACTCTTTTCATAAAAATTCATTAGCCATTGGGAAGTAGCAAGAAAAAATTTGGGAAAAACTCGAGACGCACACAAAAAAATAGAGAAGAAGCTCGGCCAAAAATTGCTTTAGTCGTTTGCCAAGCTCAAATGTGTGATTCCTCTATGAAGGTATATCCTAATGGAATTTTCCACATTTAGGAATCTCTTGCTCCACTGAGCTTAGAGCAAGAGTAAAGCCACAGTAAACATTGAGAGGCTCTCACCAGGAGCCAAACAACATAATCCATTGAAGATTATTTGCGGATTGAGGAGAATACTTTAGATCATTGAAACAGACTACATAAAATGGATGTTATTTTTCCCGTCTAGTTTAAGAGTCCCGACTAATCTAGCAAGGAAAATCAAAATTAAAAACATTTCTTCTTGCTGTAAACTCTTATCAAGCTCCTCAATAAATGGAGGTAAATAAAGCAGACACAATCTGCAACAAATGAGGCGTAGAAATCTCGTTGTTAATTCATCGGTGGACGACTCGATTACGCGGCACACACTTTGCCTCAACCGCAATACCAGGAAAGAAGTTTTATCTCGCTAGTAATCGCTCCGAGTGATGAGGCAATGAGCAGCCTGTAAGTGATGGCTCATTTGCACATTTGCAAGCCGCTCAGCTTCGCCGCTCACAGCTGTCAATCACATGCGTCAGCAACAGGCAATAGTGTGCGCAACTTCTAAAAAAAAAAAGAAAGAAAAAAGACTAAACTAAAAATAGAAAACTCTGAGAACTAACCTTAAAGGCCCAGTAAAGCGAAGGCAGTTGGTTGAAGGCAGCAGCAGACATCTGAGAATTGGCGACGCTACAGTCGGTGATGACATTGACAATGAGAGACTGGTTAAAGTGGTGAACGGCGCATTATGACAAGTGCACCGGGCGGTTGGTAAGTCGTGCGGGGAGATACGAAAAAGAAGTCAGACAAACGGACAAAGTGGTAAAGAGCTGCAGACGGCGCGGATGAAGGTTATTTGCAGTAGTCGGAATTGCCACAGTGCATCCGTTGCACAATTCGTTGCGTTGTTAGGGAGCTTCGGGTGCTCCTCACGCTTCTCGCTTGTTCCCACACTTATTTTCCACTTCCTTTGCCACCGCCACAAGTTGTTTTCTACCTCTCCCCTCCTCGGCTCTTTTATGAGCTCGCGCTTGGCATTATTATTATTATTGTCATTTTTGTTATTATTAGCAAAGCTTTGGGCTATTTGCTCAATGGCTTGTCGAGTTTGCTGCGACTTTTGTCATAGTACAAGTATTTAACCCGTCTTTATTATTTTGCATGGCTTTTTGTCTTTGTGTCGACTGCTTGGTACTCATTACTTATTACTTGCTATTTAGACGCTTTGAGCGGTGCCTTTTCGACGGCTTTTTGCTAATGTATTATGCTAATGTGGTAGCTTTATGATGTGTGCGCTGCTCCTTCTGGGTACTCGTATTATGAGGAGGTAGTAGTGATGCCACGGAGCTGTTGAGCAACCGAAACCAGTGTATAGGAATCGAAGATCTTACATATTATCGACCGGAGCCGGTGTCGGGATTGTAGTTGATGGTACAAAAATAATAAGAAAATCTTTCGATCCAAACTTTTCGAACGGAAATCAAGGTCAGAAGTATAGATGTAAGAACCGCGACGAAATGCAGTCTGGTGATCTCTTTCTCTCTATCGACCGAGCTGTGGTCGGAGGCATAAAACCAATAGTGGAATCCAAGTATGAAGAAGGAGTATTATCAAGCAAAATGTAAGATACTGATAGCTGATAAGAATATCCCGGAGGTGAGGCTACCAGAAGCGTAGTCGGAACTCAAATTCTTTTATACAGCAAATTCTTTTAGCTCATCTAAGAGGACGCTCAGCAGGAGTCGGTCATACCATTTTTAACCTTTGTACCGAGGTCGTATCAGGAAAGTCTTTAGCCCGTGAAGAGTACCACTTTGTCCACTAGACTATACGTACTACATAGGAAAGTTCCGAAAGTAGTTTCGCTGGGAAGCTGTAAAAGCTTTAGTCAGATCCGGCCAGTCCAAACCGGTTCCAATGAGGCCACAAGACCGTGTTATGAGCAAGGCTCTACCCTTTATGTGATTGTTAATAAGATATGGCAGGTAGCTGAAGTTATCCGAAGCAGAGTCAGAACTAAAAGCAGATTCTGTCCTACGGAACGCCCGGAAGGTTGCTCTGATAAGAAATCCGTCATTCTCCTTCTTGATCCAGTTCAACTACCAGGAAACCGAGTGAGATGCTCATCCATTTGTAGTTCAGGTTATCGGAAGTAAAGTTAGTTGCTTGCAATAACAAGATATCAACCGTTGTTCTTCGTGAGCAACTTTAACGAAGAGAGAGTCGAGCACCTGTTGGTCCATTTGACTCACCTTCTCGGTGGAGGTGCTTAATCCTCCGGGAATCTAGTAGGAGGGTTTACATGAACAGGATTCGCATTCTAAATTCGCCAGACACTAAGAACCACTTTGGAGCCAGTCTCGGAACCAGTGTATCTAAATCGAAATTTCGAATTTGGGAAGTCGAAACCGAAGTCAAGGCAAGCTCGACTCAGCCAGTTGCCTGTCTGTTTTCGCTATTTATGCACGAGGACATTTATTTGTCTCTTTACCTTTTATTTGCAGTTTGTTTCTTATTATATTTTATTTCACAATTCGTGCTAGCCTGATCCATATATATGTATGTAGATATGAATATACATACATAAATATACGTACTTCTTCAGAATTGTAATAAATTTCTTGGCAATTTGTATGCAACAAGCGAACGTCTTTACCTGTTATCCCTTTCTACATTTTTTCATTTTTGCTCCTTTTCCCTACGCACACACACACATGCTCAAACCGTTTTGCTTGCTGCTTTGTCTCTTTTATTCCAGCTAAATGGATTGTGTGAAACAAACGAGGAGAGGGAGTGTTGGTCGGGCGGTGGGTCGGTCGGTCTTATAGTATAGAAAAAGACGACCAGCAAAAAATAGAATAGAAGAAAGGCAGAAAGGAGGAGTCGGTGGGCTTATTGTTTCGCACCCATCATCATTTACCTCTATTCTTATATTCATACAATATGTCTTAACATATGTCCAGCCTTCTTTGTTGCGGCTGGTGATGTTCTTGTTGTTGTTGTCGCTGTTGTTGTTGGGTTTTTATGCTTACATAGGCACCCCATCAGCAACACAATACAATCACCATCATTACCATTACCATAAAATATCGACAGTTACGCTAAGGAACTGCAACAACAACAACAACAGCAACAGAAACAATAAACATGTTAAGTCTCGCTTTGTTGGCGCAGTCATGAAGCAAACATGAATTCTTTTTCGGAAAAGTTCTAAGAACTCTAAGTCAAATACAAACTACACAAGGAAATATTTATTATACCCAATTCAGCAAGGATCTATTGGATTTTGAATATCCTTTCTTGAGGGAGTTCATACGAAACGCCCACAAATAGTGAGCCTTTGTAGCACTCTAAGTACAGGTGGGTTTGAAAAAATGGCGGTAGGCTTCAAAGAATAAAGTTCCGGCTTCCCAGACACTAAGGATGAAGACCGTCTGCGGCGATAACCAAGTGGAAATTTCATTCGGTGACCGTGCCTTGTCGGATCCGTAGTAGTACACAAGCTGTTTAAGCCGACTTTTTACACTGCAACCTTCCGTAGATAAAATGAAGCTATTGTACAACCCGACGTCTGCGTAAACTGCCAAACAACAGCCCGGCGTTTGATTTCGCCAGTTAAGATATTCAGGCGGTTATCACGAAGAGCAAGTCTCCAAATCCATTGGTCCCGAGGTAATAAACATGTTGATGCTAAAACATCTGGGACCAGTGGGAACAGACTACCCCACAAAGGTTGTCAGTGTATCTGACAGCTACTAAAAACGGGAAAACCAGCTATAACGGGAGAATAATATCGACCGATATCTCCCCTTATCTCAGTGGCGTGGACAATGGAGGGCTTGCTCCTCCTGTCTTTCACACACCATCGGAGCCTAGCAGCACAACAGCAAGGCTTTCAGAAAGTTTACAGTACTACTTCCAAACTCCAAGGAGTTTTGCCGGGTGATGTCCTCTCCCCGCTTTTGTTTAATTTGTACATTTCAAGACTCCCTCCTCCACCAGACGGGGTTTCATTGATCTCATATACCGATGATTTCTCGATATTGGTGTCTGGCCAGAATATAATATAATTATTTTCGACATACGCTATTGCCACTAAAGAATAGAGCCGCAACAAAATCCTCACATCGTCAGCACCTGGGGTAAACAGAAAAAAGTCTCTCGTAAAGTACAAGGTAATTCAATGCTTCGATTCGGACGCCTACGGCTAGCGAGACGTAAATTAAGAAGCTACAAGCATCAGAACATCCCTTAGGACCTTTACAGGAAATCTCCTGATGTCACCAGAGCATGACTTAAATATATAATTGGCGCTTTGTAGCGGTAGCGATTTTTCGGCCGAGCTCCTTCTCCAATTTGTAGTTTTGCGTCTTGATGTTTTTCAACAAATGGAGGGATCTACAGTTTATACTAAGCCGCCTCCGAACGGCTGATGGCTTTTTTAAGAGGAGCCTTTATTTCATGTCCGAAATACGCTCGGAGAGTGGACATTTCCTGCCGAGGGGCGACCGCAATTATAAACTTGAACTTAATTTTTTATTTTAAATAAATTTTCCATAACTTTTGGATGTTGGTGGCACCGGGGTTCGAACCCGAGCTTTCCGAATGCCAGTACAGAATGCTAACCACTCGGCTACCACGGCCGACAAGAGCATCACTTACACAGCGGAATATCTATGATATAAGTTAAGGAGCTGTGCAAGCAATATCTGCTGGGGTGCTACGTCGGAAGCACTCCACTTGAGGTTGAAACACCACCTAGGCATATAAGAACCACACATACTCAGTTCAGCACCATAAGTAACAACCGCTGTACAGGCCTTAAGCGCTATTCATCGAGGGTCTGTCAACACTTTTTTAACTCTCCTCCCGTTAAAGGCGTTCTCGGAATGCAAGCACCACTTATTGCAAACGAAGAGCTCGAGCTGCCAGAGTGAAACTGGCATAATTTAGATCTGGATATTATAGTCGACTTAATTCCTGTTTATCCAGAACTGACTGGTACATAGCCAATGTATTTACTGCAAGCAAAGAGACCCCTTACAACACTAACTACATTTTGCATGCCCTTACCCTCCAGTCGGAAAAGCTCGTTTCTTGGACGTCTCTATGAGGATTTGTGTTCGCAGGGAAGGAATACTTTAAGATTGGTTCTTAATTTGATCGTGAAGAAGAAAACTTGGGGAGTCATTTAGAAAACATAAAACTTACTGCTTCAAAAGATGCTTCGTTCAAGCAATATGGGATCGTCTCCTAAGAATGTTAATATCTTCGTTTTAGAAGCAACACAAGAGAATCACCTTGTTGATGATTTCGCCTTGGCTCGAAACGTTCGCTTGAAATAGATATGTGCGTTGTGACCTACCTTCGTTTCACTCTTAATATCGATACAAACCTTATTTTTTGGGTAGATATTGCTAGAATTAAAAAAAGTCACAAAAACCTCTCACTAAGGTTGAAGAGTTCTACAAAGGTTATTAAACGGAGGAGCTTATCAACTAATCCTTATAGTCGGAGAGATGGGTAAAGTGGAGATTCCATTCGAGTTTGAATACCTTGAAGTATTCTATTTGAATTATCGGGTCCCTTACAAGTTTTCCTAAATAGGTAATAGCTACGAGTACATAGCTAATGAAATGAAGTGAAAGAAACCCTTTTCAGGACAAATCAAACTTATAGTTCGCAAACTTAATCGAGCTTCAGACTTTCTAAAATACAGTACATTAACTTTTCTCTTGTTCCATGAGGACAAGAACAGCCGGCATCCCAACAGACATTACATTGTAGGCTCAAGCGCCCATCAGGCATGCCAGAAAGGACACTAATACCTCGGTGACATGAGATCGAATGCTGGTCAGAACAACTAAAATTGCAGAAATAGGTTTTTCGAATTGCAGTCGTCCTCTAAAGGGAATGTCAACCTCTTCCTGTGTATTTCTACCATGAACTAAAATGACTTTCAGAAAAATTTATGCGGTTGAAACTTTTAACATCTGTTGGTGGAGGGTCTCGTCACTATACCATATACAACAAATCATAAACAAGGCTCTGAACGTCATTCACAGAGAACTTCTCTATCTACAAATGGCACCATGGTGGTCAAAGTAGTAGTATTACATCGGTACATCGGGATCTCCTCACAATTGCTTGATCTCAGCTGAAATGTCATACATATACACGATACGTTGTGGAATCCTCGGACTGACACTATATTAGGTTATGACAGAGCTTAAAAGATTTTTCTTCAGAAAGGAAGAAAGCGAAAGTTTTTCACGAACTACATTTTTACCACACACTACTGTTTCCTTTGCCACTGCTACTCTGTGTTACATGAATACCCATTGTTAACTAATATGTAGTTGGAAGCTCATAAAAATCCCTACCAACTCAATCCTTCGTTAGATATGGGAATTTCTTACATTCGCAGTTGTTCTATTGTCTTTCTCGGCAAACTAAACTAAACAAAACTGCGTCTCGGGCATTTTACTTATTCATCTTTCATTTCGTCTTTTGTGGCCGCGGGTAGTCATCGAAAGCTCAAGTGTCGATATGTGTTAGAATTAAGATTACCATCGATGGCGCAGCAGCAGCTGTAGTAGTGCTACAACAAAGGCACTTCATTACCCTTCACTTCAAAAACACTCACACACTCACACTCTCACACTCATACTCAAATTTACACCAAACAATAGGCGCAGCGGAGGAGCTCCTTTTTATAATCCTTTCAGGCACTTGAGTCGCTAGTTATTGCGCGCTGGCTAGTGTGTGCGTGTGGATTTTTACTACTTTACGGTAATTTGAGACTCTCCATCATCACCATCATCGTCAAGTCGATATCGAATTTTAAGCAGCATAACTTTTTATGGAGGAGTCTAGTAATATATATTTACAAAAATGAAAAGTTCGAAATTGATGCGGGTGTTATTTTATGAAAATGCGGCAGAGTTGTTAGGTACATATATCCCTTTACAGTTGTTGTTGTTGTTCTAAAAGTACAATTCTATTGTTTATGGCATTCTGTATGGGCAATCGTATTCTTATGTGTAAGTATGTACGTATCCGTACATTATTTACTTTTATTGCGCTACAATGTTGCCCTCGGTTCTCCCGTTGTCATTAAATTGCAATAAAAGATGGAGTGTAGTGGAATAGAAAAATATAAAATAAATAAAAATGAGTGAATGCGTGTCGTGCGAAAAATTTATAATTTTAGAAGGGCGCCAACACTCTACCTAGTTCGTTTTTTTCTACCAATATTACACACTATGCTAAGTCAAAAAATTGAATCGCTCACAGAAGGCTTGATTTCCTGTCACTAAAAGCGATATTAAATGGTAATAAATATTTTTTAATTACTTTTTAATTTTTCCATTTTCGCATTTGAATAAGTATATCGAATTTAAGAATTTTCACAAAAAAATATATATATTTTAAATAAATAGATAGAATTTTTTGTAACAAAACTCTTTCCTATTATAAAAAGTCGCGACTTGATGTTTTTCAAACAAAGTCCAAAAGAGGTATTTTCTTCAATAGCATTTTTTTGACGGATCACGCGTAAGTCGTGTCAAGCAGTCAGGATAGTTTTGTTCAGTATTGTTTGGTATTTCGTCGTGGAAAGTCTTACGCCTGAAAAACCTTTACAAATCGTTCAAGTTTGCTACGAATATTCAAGTTCTCTAAAGAATGTATTTCGCGCGCTTCGTTCCACTTATGGTCAACATAATTGGCTTAATGAGCGTACTATTCGCAACAACATTACCCATCTTGAGACCCAGCATTCATTATAGAAAAATATTGGACTGAATAGACCCCGTCCAGCATGAAGTGAAGAAAATATAGCGGCCGTAGCTGAGAGTGTACACGAAGACCGTGGAAAGCCGAATAGGCGCCGCTCACAGCACTTCGGACTGACGTATGGAACGACTTGGTGCATTTTACGTCGAGATCTTAATTCGAAAGCATACGTGCAAGAACTGAAGTCGTTGGACATTCCCAAACCAGCTCGCTTCGCTCTATGGACTCTTGAAAAGGTACAAGAAGATCCGATGTTTTCGAGCCAAATTTTGTTCAGAGATTAGGCCCATTTCTGGTTCAATGAGTATGCAAAGTTGCCATTTCATCCAGAAAAAACAACGGTTTGATGTGGTTTGTGAGCCGGTGGAATAATCGGTTCATATTACTTCAAAGATGATGCCGATAAGAACGATGCTTATCAATGGCGACCGTTATTGCGCCATGATAACCGACTCTTTGATGCCTGAAATTGAAGCTCGCGATTACGGCGTTATTTGCTTTAAACAAGACGGCGCCACTTCCAACACATCGCATCAATCAAGGGATATATTGAGAGAACACTTCGGTGAACAGATAATTTCACGTTTTGGGCCGGTCGATTGGTCTCAAACACCGTGTGATATCACAGCGTTGCATTTTTGCCTGTGGGAATATATAAAGTCTAAAGTCTATGCGGACAATCCCACTTCGATTCAAGCCTTGAAGCAAAATACCGCCCGTGTCATTCGCATGTTACCAGTCGAAATGTTCGATCGAAAATTGGACTCAACGGATGGACAATCTGAGACGTAGCCGCGGCCAACATTTTCTAATGTTCGAAAATTCCATGAGAAAATAAGGCGACTAATAGAAGGTTTCAAAACCGGAGCATACTTTAAGTCTTTGATGCGGTAGCTGCGTGTGATTCGTTGGACGAATCAGGTGCAATCGGCGCCGAATTGCTAAATAAAGAAGGGACTCGGCTATAACCGCGGTAGCGATAGAGAAAAAAATGCTACAGAGCATTAGTATCAGAGAAACACTGAGTAGAGGCACTCTTTTGGGTTCTATATAAAATCTGTGCTTACGTAATGCTTACTAATGTAACTTGATTGTTATTCCCTTTGTTTTTGCTTTTTCTCAACATATTCACTGGAACAACAAAGAAAAATTTCCATGCATTTTAATGCTTCTTACGCAGAATTAATACTCGCCACTGTTTGCTCGTTAGGCATTTCTTTGAAAAAGTGCGTTATTGCACACGCATCATCATCAGCAGCAACAACAACAACACATGCAACATCAGCATACTACTTTTGTCTGCTGCATCTGCAACTTCATCTGTGCTTGCCACTTCAATTGCAGCAGCAACTGAATTTAGCAACTTTTTGTGCCATTCGCAGCAGTTGACAGTTGCAGAGATCAATTGCAACAACAAACGTGATTTCTTTGCGACACTTTTTCTTAGCACAACTGCGTACACACTTCAACGCTGCTCCGTGGCTTGTGACGCCATCATTTCGTAACTCTACTTTTGAACATGCCCAGCGCTACGGGCGTTTTGTTGTTGCCTCACAAGCTGATAGTTATCGCAATAAACCGCTTCATTGCGTACAGAGAAAGGAAGAAAAGATGAGGAAACAATAATGAGATAAATGAAAGAAGTACGAAAAGTTGTTCAATAAATCTTGTTCTACTTCTTCTTCTACCAAGTGGAGCTGCAGTAGTTGTGGTTCTACATTGTTTGCCCTTTTATGGTTGGGGTTGGTCGAAAACGCAGTGGATTCTGTTTTACAGGAAATGGAAAGACATCAAATATTTCGTATGAAAGGTCGTTTTTCAAGAGGACGACGGAAACCTTTGTATGTAGAGGTCATGAATCAGAACGAGCTTACCGCAAGCTACGTTCGAAACCTTTCGAATTCAGTCCGCATAAGGCTCCCTACCTCTGATTAAGACCTTTGTTCTTATTGAATTTACCAACGTCGGGTTAATCTTAAAGGTCCGTGAACTGGATCGAAGGTCCTTCTGAGTGGCGTCAACTATTTGTCGGTTTGAATCAAAATTGTTTCTGCCTCTTTCAATAAATGCTAATTTTTCGCTGGTTGAACTGGCCGAACCATTAACAGAGTTTCGTTCCCGAAAATATCTACACTTGACTACTCTTGACTGTCTGAATGTATTGCCTATACCGAAATAACAAGAGTTTTTTCACAATTTTTAAGGCTACAAAATGCGAATCCAAGTTCTACAAAAACATCCCTCCGAAGCCATCACTTCTTTAACTGCTCCAAGCATCGTCCGAAAAACACGGCACTTGTCTGGAAGTGCAAGTACTGATTCGAAAGATAGCACTTGTTTCGAGATTTTACCGTTAATCTTCAAATTTTCCATAAACCTCCGTAGCTCTCGCAGCTCGTCACCTCTAATGTTTCCATACAGGTTATAGCGACAGCTTGCAGTAACGTCGGGTAACTAGAGGAAAACGAAATGGCCTATTCTCGAACTGACTAATGACCCAGACTCCCTACGCCTGACCCCGTGACTTTAGGAGCGACATGCCATCGCCGGCAATGTCTACAAGCACTGTACTGCACTGCATTAGGGTTGGTACGTTACGCACCGTAGATGCAGATGAAAGCTACTGATTGAAGTCACAGTTGACTTTTTGAAGCGGATTTATCTCTTATTGATCCATTTCTGCTGCAATAAAACTTCTTTCGACAAAAGAAATTTAAGATAAGACGTTTGTAATTTAAGTAAGTTACTAAACGCCGCATAAATGCCGAGGAATATATTGTCTTCCTCGTAGCCGACTTTGAGCAACTCAGTTGATGTGGTTTGGATCCGGTTTCGGAGATTTATGTATTTACAGAGAGTTTCTTCTCTCGCTTCCTCCGGGGGCTTTCATTATTACTTCGTCGTATATTTTCTCACACGTTCGCTACATCCAGCGGGTTGATCCTCCGAGCTAAACCATATTCTTTTGAAAATATACATCGGAAGATCAGATAACAACCAACTTCAAGAGCCTTTTGGGTCCGAATCCGGGAGAGTTGTGTTTGGAAGATCACCGTCGTTGAGTCATAAATCGAAAGGTTATGTTTGAAAGAATTTCTAATTTCGCTATCTAGGTGGTTTTTTCAGAGAGTGTTGTCCTCTGGCAGTTTGTATTAAAGACACTACAAATTCGTTGGCTTTGTTATTGAGCTTCCGCTTTTATTCTTATATTATAAACATATTTCCTGTCACACATTGCTGTTATGCTCGTTACTTTTTCCTCACCATTCTTACGGTTGTGACATCACATTTTATGTGACAATCCAGACTTTATTGCACAACCATCTTCCACGGCGACGGCGACAGTTTTGAGTTTCTCATATTTTCCTCCAATGGTACGTGGCACAGAGCACGTGTTTTCCGCCAGTTTTTGTTGTTGTCATTTCACCGCTTCCAGTTAAATTGAGTTTTCCGAAGATTATCATCAACTCTTCATTCTTACGGCACTTGGCTGCTCGCACAGAGAGTTTATCACTTTTGGGGTTTTGTTTTCTTTTCGTTTCTTTTTTTGCTGTGAGTTTTTTCGTCTAACGTCTTTTACTCTATAATGTTTTCTCGCTTTGTTTTTTTTTTTTTTTTTTTATTAAGTACTTTGTGTATGTGCCACTTAAGTGGCAAAATATATGATATTGCATGCAACTTGTGGCAGTAGACGACAGTCAACAACACGACCCTGTTGTAGTCGCTCTGTCACTTTTAGTTGTTTTGTCGACCGCGTGCTGTTGTTGTTGTGTTTTTATGTTTTTTTCTGCGCAAAGTGGGTGCACGACAGTAGCGCACACTTGAACTTGCAACAAATTATGCCACACACTGGTCGCCGACAAATGTTGTAAATACGTTCAAGCGCAGAATGTGGCAAAGTTAATAGAGCAGGAAAGAAATGTATGGCGTTTGAATTAAACGCTGTAGTGCGATTCTCAAGAACTTTATAGAAACTGAAGGTTTTCCAATCAAAATTTTTAACCTTAAAAGTTCTATACGACCTAGTGCTAAAATTCTAGAAATGAGAATGATCCCGATTTTAAAATTTAGAAAAATTTAGTTTCATGTTAAAGGACCGATTATAACTTCCCTAGAACGCTCTAGAAGTACGTGAATGTATGAAAAATTTAGTTTAGCGCTTCGGGACGCTTTACACAATAAGGGAGACCTCATAGTGAACGGGCCAATTATTATGAAATTAATCTCCTCGATATAGCATATGAGTTACTGTTTGGCGGTTTATATTAAAGACTAAGTCCCAGCGTCAACGAACTGATCAGGACTTTGCAGTGTGGGCTTAGATCAGGTACGTCCACCATTGATCAGATGTTCACCAAAGCGCCAAATCTTGGAAATACAGACAGCACAAAAAGGATTCGGCTCTATGCCACTATGCAAAAGTATGATATCTCCACTGACGCTAAGCAACACCAAAACCTCCGCCAGTTATGAGTCTAATCGATCCGTTAAGTACCAAACAAGCAATTCGGTAAGCAATTTAGTGGTCAGAAATAAAGATGAGTTGAACGATAACTAATTCGAATCATTTTTGAGTCTAGCACGCTGAAACCTTCGCCACTCCGATTGAGGACTTTGTTGTTATTTCCTGGAGCTCATTTACTTTGCCAACGTCGAAGCAAATCTCCACAGCCTTGACTGTCTAAACAAAAACATTTGCTTTACTTTATCTCGGAATAACGCGACCCCAGCAAGAAATAGTGTACAGCTCACTTACGCCTGACGTTCTATTGCCATATCGCTGTGGGGTTTTTAGCATTTTCCACATTTACGAAACATTTCGTGTGTCTTATAATTTTAGCGACTTCACTACGCGAGTAGGTTTGGATATTTGATACATTCATAAAACGAGTCGCAGCTGCAAGGTTGGTGAACAGACTCTACAAAAGGATTTTAGTAAGCCCTTTCACTGGATATGCAGGACTCAAGACACCCAAGACAGTTTAGTTAACGCATCTCGGACAAAGACTGATACGTTTGCAGGTTGTGTGACAAGGACACAAGAGTAGGAAATATTATTTTGTAAAAATTTAATAATCCCACAAAATTTAATATCGAAATTTTGGAATTTTCCAAATTCACAGATACGAACTTAATAAAGCGATTAAAATGTTTACAATTTTTTCTTTGCAAACACTTTTCGGAATTTTCTTCCAATTACATAGCAAACTACCGCTGAGTATGACGACGATGATGATGATGATGATGGCATCTGTGTGACATCTCACACATTGTCATCATCATCGCAACCGCTAATCGAACTGAGCTGGCGACGACTGCCACCGACTGCTGCTTCGCTTCCAAATTTGCACAATAACAGGCGACATGACAGACTGACAGTTGGACACATACATACAGACAGTTCAGCAGGCAGACGAACGTTGTTCGCTGAAGAGACAGCCAACAGTCAACCTTAGTCTATGTTCGCGAGCGTAGCAAAGAAAAAAACCAAAGAGAAAAAAGAATTCTTTAATTAATTTAATTAGCATGCAAATTGCAACGTCACAACAATGCCAACACAACTCAATGACAACAACAACAAGAAGGAAAAATTATTAAATGACAAATTACGCGATAATATTGTTGGCATGAGTTGGTTGGAATCTGTGATGTCATATAAACTTAACATTGCAATAACAAATATTTTAGAAATTGATGGCACTTTACGGACAACGAAGGGTGGTGGACGGTAAGCAAAGGTCACATTGAAGCAGTTGTGGGAATAGAGAAAGTGTTGGAGAAAAGAATTAAGTGGAGAAAAATTAGATTATTTTTTATCAGTGCCTGCTACCATCGGCTCCAACCGCTTTGTTGTTACTTAGTCAGGTAACGGAACGTCTTTTGCGTCATCATCCATTGGGGTGTGTGCATACACACCAAATTACCTCATTGCTTTCTACATGAGTATGATCCGGTCTTGAAACCTTCTGTTAGTCAGCCTATCATGCCCTTCATGCTCATGCATTTCGGTTTGTTTTTTTTCTGTCTGCAAATGTGTCTTTTTTTCCTCTTCACCCCTCTGTCTGAATCCTACCCCACGTATAGTCCGATCGCAATGTTACGGGGTAGGCAGCCTGCTTTCTCTCCACTGTGGCACAGTAATCCTCATCTCGTCCAAAGCCAGGTGTTCGTAGGGAGCTTGAAATATCGTCCCACAGGTTCCCGAATGCCGAGTTGCTGATGAGTTCTCTCATGTCAGACATTACATATTGCAAGTCTAGTAGAAAACATTTTGCATGTCTTTGGCGATTGCAGCTTTTCGACTTCGTAGCTTCCTTGTGTTTTGTTGACGGACGTTCTTTGCGGCACAGGGGCGAGTGCGTACCTTTCCTGTTACAAGATAGTGGTCGGAATCCAGGATGGGTCCTCAGAGCGTATGCACGCGAAGAACACTAGAGACATGTCGTATGTCTATCACAGCATGATCGATCTGGAGACAGCCAAGTGGCTTGAGGAATTTTCTTGTGCCCAATTTGTACCACAGTCAAATATATTTCGTCCCCAGGCGATCAGATGCTTTCAATTTGGGGATATTTCGTCATGAGGACTGAATTTTCTAACAGTTTCGCCGAAGATACATTTTTTACCAACCCTGACGTTAAAATACATCAAAAAAATTTCGCTTTGATGTGAGACAGCCTTCTACAGGGGTGAATGCCAGGACCTGGCGACAGAGCCTCTCTCGCTTCTTCATATGACCGCTTTAGTAAATGTCACAAGGACTTACTCGTGTTTTCGTTCTCTTCCCGTCCATCGCACTTTCTGGACGGTCATCCTTTATGCTGCAACTACCTATCCTACATGTAATACATACCTCACAGCCGTACCATCCGACTGAAAGAGAATATACATACATGAGTATTTTCTGTAATGGCATCTGCAAGCGGTGACAACTTTTCATTTACATGACGCTCTCATATGATAGGTTGCTATGGCTGGGCGGTATGTATGGTAAGATGGGTAGTTGCGGAATTAGTCTTACGAGGATATCAACCAGTTGGGCAGCGGTACGCTACCAAAAAAGGATTGAAAATTCCAGGTTCATTTTAAACTGAATATTTCGAAGTTGCTTACGCTTTCAGGGTGTGCGACGTGGACGCAAGGGTAGCGATTGACTCCATAATTTGGTGAATCGGGGACAAAACAATAATTTTCACAGTGCCTTTGTAAAGTATCGTAAGAAAAATCTTATATAATTAATTTTATAGCTTTTATATATGCGACACGTTGCATCGGGTTAACAGACGCTTAAATAAAGTAACCTTTTCGATATGAATTTGGTATTGGTATTTGCAGCACAATAACAGAAAATCACAAAATAATTAACTTGTTAAATTCAAAGAAAATGCGCAAAACAAAGTCTAAACAAAAATTACAAACAAAAAATTAAAAAAAAAAAAATAATAATCCGCATAATAATCATTAATGACAAACGTAAAAGACATGAATTTTCATCAGCTTGTACGCTTTGACAGCTTATTTGCATTAACAGCTGCCAACATAGTGCAACAACGACGACGACAACAACAACAACAACATAAATTGCATTATTATTTTTTCAGACATTACATATTGACAACAACATTTAGAAGACCTGCATGGCTCGTGGAGTGAAGTGTCGCCTTGTGGAGTCAGCAAACAGCAATCAGCAGCAAGCAAACCATAAACGCTTTTGCTGAGCAAAAAAAAAGCAACAAATTCGCATTTATCTCACATCAAAGTGGCTCTTGGCTACCGTAAGTGTGGATGAGCAAAACAAGCGCCAGGAAACCGTAGTACAGAACTACACAGGTATGTACTCGTATGTAGTATGTATGTACATATTTGCATGCACAACTATGACTTCAGCAACAGGTTTGATTTTTATTGGAAAAAAATTTAATATAAAATAAAAAGAAATTCAAAAAAAAAAAAAAACGATTTTAAAAAAAATTAAAACATAAAAACTAAATAAAGAAATTAAATAATAAAAGGAAAATTAAAAAAAAAATTATAAAATTTAAAAAAACTTAGAAGGTTAAAATGAAAATAAAAAAATTATAAGAAATTAAAAATAATAAACAAACAAAAATTAAATAAATAAAATACATTAAAAAGATAATAAAAGGAAAATTAAAAAAAATTATGGAAATAAAAAAATTAGAAGAAATTAAAAATAATAAAAAAATACATTAAACAATTACAAAATATAAAAAAATTTAAAAGGAAAATTTAAAAAATAAATTTAATAATTTAATTAAAATAAAAAAAATAAAAAGTTAATAAATTTAAAAGGAAATAAAATGTACTAACAATAAATTAATAAACTACAATCAATTAAAAATTAATTTAAAAAATATAAAACTTATAGAAAAATAAAGGAAATTAAAAGAAAAATTAAAAATAATAGTAATACAAAATTAAAATGAAATTAAAAAAGAAAATGAAAAATTAATAAAAATAATTAAATAAAATAAAAATTTCTAATGGAAAGAAATTCAAAGGGAGAATAAATAAAATAAAAATTGATTAAGAAATAAAGCAATTAAAAATAAAAAAAAAAACATTGAAAAACAATTACCAAAATAATATTAATTGAAAATAAATTTAAAAAAGATTGAAAAAATTAAAAGAAAAATAAAAATTGTATTAAAAATTAGTTAAATAGTTTAAATAAATATCTCTATATTTTTCATTAAATAATTCCTCTTTTAAAATAAAATTAAAATTAATTTAACAAAAAATTAAAACAGAAATTAAATAATAAAAAATGATTTATAAAGATTAATAAGAAATAAAAGAGAACAAATAAAAAAAAATTAAAAGAAAATAGAATAAAAAAACAATTAAAAAATAACAAAGAATTAACTAGAGAAAAAAATAAAAAAAAACAAATAAAAACTAATAAAAAAGGAAAATGAAAAAAAAAAAAAAACAAAAACAGATCTACACATATATTATAACAAAAAAAAACAGTTTTAGTGGCAACAGTTATCGTTGACAATTTCAAATATTGATATCTTGTAATTGCTGCTGCTGCTGTTGTTGTTTTTTGTAGCACATACGTATCAAATGTTTCCCTTTGTTTCTCTTGCTGCGTTCATAGGTTAAATACCAATCAGTTTGCACATGAATAAAAAAGTTAAGCGATTTTTGTTGTTGTTTTTGTTGCTGTTATGCTCTTGTTGGCTCTTTTGATCGCGGTTTTCCATTTCTTGCTTAATTTTCCGCGCGCTTATACGATGTTAAGCACATTGTTAAAAAGTCATTACCACTCTTCGTGTCGATTTTAACACATTACAAACATACAAACATGCATATATGAGTGCATACCTCATTCTTAGTTGGCCTCCGGCCTTGCGAGCCGAATGGCAGCTCCAACTGTTTTCCGAATATTAAGCAAACATTCAATTCATGTTTGTAGCCATAGTTTTCTTTAATGTGAGACGAGTCGGTTACTACTTGAAGGTTGAAGTCTTATGGAAAGCGGTCATAAGGCAGCGAAGACTCTCATGGGCTCTCTAAGAGGAATTTTTAGAATGTGTAAGACTCAACGCTTTATAGAGTCGGAGGAGTTCACGAGCAGTTACTTGGATTCATATGATGATGGAACGAAATTGCTTCTAAACTTCGCTTTCTAAGAATAGCAAAATCTACTCTCATCTCAAGGACTAAAATTCTTATGTCCGAAGTAAATAGAAAATTGTTCAAAAACTTCGTCATCAAACCTTCATTGTGGTATATTCACCAGTTCGGCGCACTGGGTTTATAATCTGAAGGCTCCAACTTCGAAAAACTTTAAACCCGAATTACTTAGAGGTGAAAGTTGAAAAAGGTTATGGTACGCTATGTACGTAGGTTCTTATGGTTGGTTGATTGGTTAATTGATTAGTTGAGGGAGGAATTTGAGAACCTAAAAGCGGATACTCGCCCTAATTTAGATATCTTCTGTGCCTCCTGCCTGTGCTTTGAAGATGATATCTCAGGGGTAGATGCCACTAAGTTCCATTTTACTTAGTGTTGGTAACATTTTAATCCGTCTGCAATCCAGTAATTTAATGACACGGTCCATGTTAAATATTCTTCCGGACCTTAAGTATTCTTTTAGAGTTCACTGCATCAAACAAAAATTTTAAGGTGCTGAAAGGTCTGAGGCAGTGCCAACCGCTCCCGAGGCGCGAGCCAGTTCGTCTGCTTTTTCGAGACATTCTACATCCGTGTGACCTGGGATACAATTGATGTTTACTGTATTCTCCCGTAATTGTCTCTTAGATGTCTCGTTGCATGTTCTTAGACAATTAGACTTTGTGTTGAGATATTTAATGTCTTCACCTAATAGATCACTTTTTTAAAGCTGTTGCCCATAGGACATCTTTAGAAACGTTCACAATCTCTAGCTTCAGCTTCATTTTTGGGGAGGTCATAGAAAAATATATAAACGAGGAACCCCAACATCGAAGTCTGGAATGTACTCATGCAGCAATATCTCCTCTCTACTTACTGGAAGAATCTGATTATGCCAGAAGAAATGAAAAAAAGACCTGATTAATATGGTGAAAAAAGCTGAGCTCGTTCGCAGTACCCTAGATCTCAAATCTAAATACATATGCCGGATTTTATAGAGAGCTCTTCAAGCAAAGAGGTTTTGCGGTGCGCCGAAAAAATTTAGGTTATTTTGCACTGCAAATGAGTGAAGAAACTCTCTTAGCAAACTTCGTTAGATGGTGGTTCGATACGGAGAACTGCCTTGACTTAACTTCTGAGTCTCTGGCTTATCCACTTCTACGTCTATGAACAACTGAAAACAATCGCCCAACTACCCTCTTGTCCTTGTGTATCAAAAAGTTTCTTACGACTAGAACGCTTGGACACTTGGCGTCTTCTTAACTACATTCTGATTATGACAAATTGCCACGGCAAGTCGCAAACTACAAGAAACAACTATTTTTTTTTCAGATAACATGTTTACAGCTGAGATTATACACAGACGATTGATTTGCATTTAGTAAGCAGAGAAGAGTTGGTAGAAAAAATAATCAACAAAGACAGATCCGCGAAGATGGCTGCAAGTGCGCCACAAACTAACGGTACTTTGGCACGGATTACAAGGTGTTCGAGGTGTTCGTGCCATTTATGCCCCGTTATGGGTGTGTTGAAGTTTTTAACGCCTCACAAAAAGGTGCTCACCTCAAGCAGCCACTCTTCTTCTATATGGACGGTGAGTAGAGGTAAGTGTCACGCCCATTTTGCCAAATAAAACTGACGTTTGTTAATTTCACGGCAATTATTTGCCATTTCCTTTGTTGTGGCTTTTTCTCTGCTTAGCGGTGTTGCTAAATTAAAAATTGAAATGTTAATTTTGGTGTTGAAATTTTTTGTAAAATTTACCGTTTTCTTGCGTACCCAAATAAAATTGGCAAGATGCAAGAGTTAAATGGAGGGAGCGAGGAAATAAACCTTTGGTTTTACTTTTTACGTGAGTGGATTGCGGTGCGTGCTTCCATAGGACAGGTCATGTTTTCGAATTCTGTCTAGACTGACATCCACAATTTTAGAGCGTCTTTTAAATGCGACCAGCTATGGGTAGGGTTTAACAGTCTCCTCAAGTTTCTGACATAAAATGAAGATCCATCGGCTCTCTTCCAGGTCAAAGCCGTTAGTCGCGCATCAACATTTCTGGTTCTGAGAAACCTCTTCGATCCGGACACTTAACGACTTATGTAGAAGTCGGTGCGCCACGAAAAATGTTTATAAAAAATGCGGATTAATATTTTTCAAAGAAATGCCTGAACATTCCGCTTAATGATGGATGGATGTCGACCCAATTCTTCAACACATTTTCAATTTTGTGACCCTCTAAGGCTACAATAGCGTCTTCAGTTAGATGCTTCGAGTCATGAATTCTCTCTGATTGGTTGGCGTAGTACAGGAAAAGTACTCCACGCAAGAATTAGTCGAGAGAAGTCAAATCAGCTGCGAGCGGCCCAGTAGACTTCCCGTTTCGGTTAATTATGCGATTTTCGAACACAGTGCGCAAAAGATCGATTGTAATGTTGGCTGTGTGACATGTAAATCCGTCCCGTTGAAACCACACTTCGTCCATGTCATTCTCTTCAATATTTGAAAACAATTAATCTCGGAGCATGGCACGGTAATGATCGACATTGACGGCAACGGTAGGTCGTTCCTTGTTTTCGATGGAAAAAGGACCAACGATGCTGCCAGACGACATGCCGCAACAAATAGGCACTAGACGAGAATATATTGGCTATTCCCTTATTATATTTGAGTTATCTAAGACCCAAATACAGGAGTTTTCCTTCTCCTCCTGCTCCTTTTTCGAGCAATCCTCAACCCTTTGGTCATGAGACTTCACTTCTTGAACTAATTGGACTTTTTAAGCCTTCATACAGAGATTTTTATGCAAAAGCCTGCGCAAAGAAGTGCTCGAAATATTCAATTTCTGCGGCCAGTTTCCAGTTGATGATGGCCGTTCGAGCAGACTGAGCAAGATTCTCCTCTAAACACACTGGACGACCACGTACACGAGGTGGTTTGTCCTATAGCGAACCGGTTTGGCGAACTCGTTACACAAATCGATCCACAAGCTGCCCGAAAGGAGAGTTCTTTCAGTAGAACTTCGTGGATAACCTTTTTGTAGCTGCGGTTGAAGCCTCACTCTTTTTTGGAAGCACATTTTCAATTAGCATTTTTTCCGATCGATACATCGGGAATGACATTGAAGATGTCATAGCTAAAATAAGCCGTAATTCGAAAATCAAAAGTAGATAATCCACGATATGTATTGACTAGTAGGTTTATCGGTGTTCGAATCGAGCCACTGAGCTGTTCTCGAGGAGCGCGACTTCATCTCTAGTTGCACGGATAAGTCTACCTTCGAGCTGATGCCGTGTGGCTCTTACTCCATCATTATCCCTTCACGGGAGGACTGGCGTGTGCGAAGTCAATGAGAATATGAGATTATTGACACTTGCTATTGATATATTTGAAAGGCGGTCCAAGTAAAAATGACCGAAAAAACGATGTCGGGCCGCTCTTATGTGTGGCAGTAGTACAAGTAGCACTTCACCGACTCCTCCCCGTCTATGTCAAGTTGGGCTTGAACTAACTCTGCGCGTGCTGGGTTAACAACTCCACTTACGCGTTTGCAAGGAACCAAGAACCGAGTTCTCGCCCAAAGTCTGAGATCTGACGGAGCATTCAGGCGGTAAGGCTTGAGATTTTCCGGTGTACACATTGTCGTCATTGTCTAGAAGAGTTGGTGCAATCATCTATGCACTTTTCTAGGAACTATGCCACGTTTGAGAGTTTAAAACCGAAAAGTCTCGAATCGCATACAGGTACCAACTCAAAGGAGCGCTGTGCAGGACCTCCATATGGAGCCCTTTTGTCCAGCGGTGGACGGTAGACGATGGAATGTTTGGGAAGCTCACGCATAAACTTTTAGTTCTAACCGCGCAATGTCTGCTAGGTATAAACGCGATAAGGCTTAGAATTTTCCTAGAATCCCCCTCTGGCAGTTGTTTGGAAGAACTGATGGAATTCTTTAAGCACATTTTTATAACTGTTCAGCGCTTGTGAAATTGCGCCTAAAAATTCTCGAATGGCATACCTGTGCCGACCCCTTCATATATATGCGTCGTTGCGAGATCCTCCTGATCTAAGGTGGTTAGGGAACTCCATTTTATTCCAAAATACGAATTCTTCCCCACACTAGGAGATTTCCAACCGAGGAGGAGTGAACAGATATTGCACTAAGTGACCAACTAAATTAAGACTGGTCCAGAGTATGGGATATTCTGACTCTTTGTGGCAACACAACGGCCGTTTTGTATGTTTCTATATAAGCTGCTCTTGCGATCAGCCATTTCTTCTAAAAACCTCAAGGATTATTTAAAAGAAATTTAGCTTTCTATAAGCCAACTTTAAAGGATATCAGCTTGGCTTCTTAATATTATACTTTCCTTAAGAACAACACAAAATGAGCAGTTTTTGGTGCTTCTTCCTTTGAATTTCCACAAAATGTGTCAAGTGACGACCCAATTGGGCCAATTACTTGCCTCGTCTGGCAGCAAATACCCGCTTCTCAATGGTCAAGCCCAGTCTCAACCGGCCTACAACGTAAATTGAAAGTGCCTACCCAGCAAGTGGCAACATCAGCCAACTCATTGTTATCAATTCATTTCATTTCACATTCAGAGCAAACCACAAACTGGCCTCTTAGCCTGGATAATTTGCATGCCGTTGAATAAATAAAAGTTAAAAGCCAAAAATACCACCAATTGACCCATATTTCAGACATAATAACAACAACACTTTTATTTTATTTTATGTTATATAATACGCCAAATGTTGCAACAGAGCGGAATAAACAAATAATTGCATAATATTGTAGCTGAAGCGCACCGCAATATCTGGCAATACTGGCACACCGCGCGCCAACGAATGCGCACGGCAAGAGAGGCAGTTAAATTTGTAAAGAGAGAGGTGGAAAGAAAAGGGGAAGGAGGTGAAGAGAAGAGGGAGCGATAGGGAGCAGGAAAACTCAACGCTCAACTTGCTTCTGAACGAACTGACAAAGACTGCTGCTTGTTGGACGTTGGTCTTATGCCACCTTAGGGAAGACTTGTGTCGGTGGTTTGTCGGATTTTCACTAGCCTTTAAGTGCACTTTCATGTCGAAGCAGGAATCAACGTCCGCAAGTGCTGAAGCGAACATTGGCGGAGAGTGAGGGTAATAAAAAATTGGAGTAACAAGCATGAAACAAATGGTAGCAAAGAAAAATATATTTTTATACACGAGTGTTTCTATTTATGGTATGTAACCGAATAACACTAAAAATGTAAGCAGGCCACATCAGGGAGCGTCTGCGCCCATCCACCCGCCGCACCGACCGTACTGACCGAAGGAGCAGCTTATCAACGAGCAAACATAGCGAAAAAGTTTTCAAGTATCCACTAAATTCTGACGAAAAATTGTCGAGTGAAGCTAAAAAAACAGAAAACGCATTAAAGCAGACAATAAGAAAGCTGCTAAGAATGTATGCAATGCAGTAGGGTAAGGGTTAAGTAGATGAGTATACAAGTTGGTAGCGAGTGGCATGGATAAGAACAAGGCTCGCTTGTGTCGTTGGCACATTGTAGCCGTGAGTTTGGTAGCAACTCGAATGGTCGTTACATAAAAATTTTAAGACGTCATAGAAATGGATTTTCCATTCAGCACCCAAAAATGGCTGTAAAAATCGTAGCAAATGTGCATTGTGGACGCAGAAGATAAAGGACCACATAGAGTTCCGGCGGATGGGGTAGAGAGCGCTGGGTGGTCAGTCGAGTTGCTGAAGTGACTTGCAGTGGACGTCATATCTTATTCGAGATGGCGGTAAGTGACGCAGCTGCGCTCGTTGAAATAGAAATTTATAGCTGACCTACGATGATATGATATTCAACGCTAATGTATTAGGAATTTCAACTGCTAAGAGTTGAGGGCTGGAGAAGCGCAGAACTAAGCAAAGTTCATCAAATCAGTATTAGCACAAGCGAAGGGTTTCGTGCGGCTTTGAGTTAGTATCACGTGCAACTGCGTAAGAAGTTCTTCAAGTAGCTGTAGACCACAAGCCCGCTAAAGCCAGGTAAGGGCATTGTATTAACTTTAACTTTGTGAGATCAACTGTTGATTAAAAAATCTTTTAAACAAACAGAAACGAAAAATATACCGAAAAGCACCGGAGGTTCCATATAAATGATAGAAGCTGCGGCATCAACACCCTCGCCAGAGAGTAAACCTCTACAACTATGTGTCTCTCTTTCCAAAACTAACAGCAAGAAATTAATACATAAGCCGAGAGCGGCTAGTTCTGGTATGGATGCTCCTTTGAGATCTGGTGGGTACATCCCAATTTTAACTCATCTCTCGAGTAATTTCACTGAGGAGCTCGAATATACACTACGAAGCCGAATTGATGAGCCGGTATACCGTAGCGTTTATTATCTATCAGCAGACTAGCTCACCAATGGTTCAGCTTTACTTCACTTAAGAAGAAGACCCCAATAAAAGATTGTAAAAAATATTCTCTGGGAGTCGAAGCTTCAAAGCTACGTTCCATGCGGTAGATCCCAAACGCAAAAGATCACAGCAGACATGCTGAATTTAACTGAGCGGGTGGTACCGAAGCACCGCAACGCTATCGTAAGATCGTTTTAAATATGCATTAAGGAAGATGGTTGGTAGGCCACAACAGGCACAATAGGAAGAACTACTAGACTATACATGGACTCCATTCAGCAATACGGAACGGAACCACTGATCGGAAGCCATAAATACCTTTCACAAGGAGTTAGTCAATACCGTCTTCTATTCCCTTTCAATGTATGTCATCTTCGTAATCCAACCACTATCACCTATAGCAGTCAAAGAGCTAGAACCGATGGGACCAGAGTCATACTTGCACAATCAAAGTCTTCAACTTATCGGAACCAATTCCTGCGATATTAATCAACTCTTTGCATGCTCTCTCAAATTAACACATCTAACATCCCTTTTCCTTTGATCTGAACTACGTTGAAACAGTTCGTGAAAAAAAAATCCACTAAGTTTGCTTACATCTAGGCCGAGTCATCTAGCTGCTAGAAGGACAAAAACAATATTGGTGAGTTTAAACTCCACTGGGAGCACAACCACATTTAGACTAGCGAAGAAACCTCTTTGCTTCCTAGATATTTAAAGTTAAAGTTGTATGAGCCCCGTGGCCCAAATCCAGACCTTAACCAAGATTAAGGATGTTGCTAAATATTATAACAACTTTGTGTGGGGTCTTTCGCCAAAGCGAATGGAAGAAGACTCGCAAACCTCTCCAAAAGAAGCTGCAGCTAGTTTATATTTTATGGGGAGAAGACAGTTCTTATGAAAGGTACTACCGGCAAACGAGAACCAGTGGACTGACTACGAGCCCAAGAGTTTATATATATATATATATTGAATTGAATTTGGATGTTGTGGAACTTGGACACTTGTCTCCAGTTAAAGTATCTTCCTGGCAACTCCATATCAAAAGCTGTTCTCACTCAGAACAACTCAAATCTTTATTTTTCATCGATACTCCATAGCCACATCTCCTTTCCATTTAATTCATTATCACCTTCTAATTCTTCATTTAAAAATAAAATATTGAAGCATATTAAAAACTCATTTAACTCAACCATTCAGACATTCAAATTCTCGGCAAGCAGTGTCAACTACACACACACATATACATACATACATACATACGAGTATATACACACACTTCACTCAACCCGAAGTACACTTGGCTACACTTGAGCGCCGAGCAGCTGCAAAGGCATAATTATAATATTTTTCCCAAAAGTGCCACATGTGGCAAGTAGATAGAGTAGAAATAGAAGAAGAAACGCAACAAAACGGTAAGCGACAACCGGCAAGCAGCAGCCATCATCAACGCGTCCAAAATACTTCAAAGTATGACACCACGAACCCCCTCCCACCCTCCCATTTCGCAAATTCACATATACAATTTACGCCTTTTTAATCTCTCAAAATTACTTTTCATTCTTTGCTCGCACATTTTTAATTTAAATGTAATAAAGAAACAAAAACAAAATATTCCCAACCTCCCAAGACCCAACTCTAAAACGCCAAAGCGCCAAATGCCATGTTGTCGTTTAATTTATTTGAGTGCAGGCAATGCCCTGCCCACATCAACTCGCCCCGTCCTACAACTTCGCTCAATCCTCCACCACCACCACCACCTTCACCACAGCCTCCACTTCGCGCCTTGTTGCTGTGACTTCTGTTTCCAGGAAACCTTATGCGTGTCTTTTTTCGGGTACTTTGACTTACTTTGCAGCGCGCGAGGCGTCACATGCCAAACACTGGCAGTCAAGCAGTCAAGCAGTCAGCGAGGATGATTTACATTACAAAAACTTCATTCTGAATCCGCAACCATTTAATCTTGCATTTATTGTAAAGTGTTTTTTGGTAGCTCTCCGCTCTTTCTCTCTGAATTTCGGCAATGTTGGCGTTGGAGCGGAGGCCAGCGATGCTTGTCTGTGTGTGAGGCGTGGCAAATGTTGGCACTTTTCTGAGTAGCCAAGTTTAACTTCAACTTGAATCGCTTGTAATTTGATTTGAATGACAGTTGAAGTGCCAGTGGTGTATGGTAATTTATAATACAGTTTGGGTATTAGGGTGGTTCACTTGATAAAGACACAATTAATTTTTTATAAAATGTGCAGTGGGTATAGAACCATGCCAATTATGCACAGTTCATTGTTCATCGACTACGGTTTTAGCAGTTGCCACTGCGCAGAAGTGGTAAGAAAATCTGACGCCTAATATTCTCCCAAAAGCTTTCAACGCCGCTGTTGCATCGTCCTGCCTCCGCATATATAGCTGGACGGGAAGGATTAGTGACTTGTAGAGTTTGGTTTTGGTAAGTCTAGAAAGTACTTTACTTTTTAATTGCGTACTCAGTCCAAATCAGCATCTGTTAGCAAGAGTGATTCTGCGTTGGATTTCCTGGCTTACATTGTTATTGCTATTAATTCTGGGCGCTATCTACACGAAATTATCTACGACCTCTTGTTAAGGTCAATAATGTCAATGTCGATGTAATCGACGTACGTCAGCCGTTATACACTCTTATAAAGGATTGCATCCTTTCAGTTCCACAGCCCATATTCTCAAGGAATTCATTAAAAAAGTCACACGATAAGGAGTCAACTTGTCTGAAAGCCCGTTTGGCATCGAACGGCTCGTAGATGTCCTTCCCGATCCCGACGGAGCTTTTGATGTTTCTTAACGTTCGTGTACGTAGCCGTATAAGTTTTACGGGGATACCAAATTTAGATATAGCGGCGTGGAGACAGCTTCTTTTCGTGCATACGAAGGCTGCTTCAAAATCGACGAAAAGGTGGTGCGTGTCGACTCTCATAACACGGGTTTTTTCTAAGATTTGGCGCATGGTGAATATCTGGTCAATGGTTGATTTACCAGGTCTAAAGCCACACTGATAAAGTCAATTCAGTTAGTTATCATTCACACAATACGCTCGATAGGACTTTGTCTGCGACATTGAGGAGGCTTATCTCACGGTAATTAGCACAGACTATGTAATTTTGTTAATTGGGAAGAGTACACTTAGGTTCCGATTATGAGCATGCTTTCATCCTACCATATTCTGCAAAGAAGCATGCACTTTCTCAGTTCTCAGTTGCAGTTAGACCATATTGGCCCGCCCCTTTTATATATTTCAAGAGAGCGATTGATATTCATACTTCTTCATAGCCGGGCTATGAAATAGCTGTTCCATCGTCATCGATTGTGAAATCAGGTTCGCTTGTCCTAGTGTATCATTTACATTGCGATTCAGAAGGCTGGAGAAGTTTTTTCTCTATAAATTCAGGAGACTCTGGACATCAACCATACAAGATTGTGTTTCCGTCTTGAAACCTTCTGTAAGTTGCCGCATCTTTCCGTAGAATTTTTAGAAGCTGTGGTCTTGCTTCCTAAGCTATTCACTTCTGTACGCATCTTGGCATCTTCCTTTGTTTTACTCCTTTTAATTTATTTTACTTTATTTAATTTAATTTTATTTTTTTGTATTGATTCATTATTATTATTATTTTTTATTTGACAAAAATTTATTTATTTTAGTTTATTTTTAATTTAATTTAATTTGTTTTATTTTATTATTATTATTTTTGATTTCACTTAAATTTATTTATTTTGGTTTTTATTTTATTTTATTATAATTTATTTTATTTACTTATTTATTTTTAATTTTATTTTATTCCCTTATTTATTTAAATAAAACTTTTTATTTTAGTTAATTTTTTATTATATTTTATATATTTTATTTAATTCTATTTATTTTAAATTGTCTATTTTAATTCTTTTTAAGAAATGGATTATTTTTTTTAATTTTTTTTAATTTTATTTATTATTTTATTTGTTCTTTGATTTTATTTATTTTAATTTTTATTTCGAAATTAAATTTATTTATTTATTTTACTTTATTTCACTTCATTTAGATTGTTTCATTTTATTATTGTTTTATTTTCTTATTTTATTTTATTTCTTTTTATTATTATTTTATATTTTATTTATTTCGCTTGTTTAGTAATTTATTTTTTTTCTCTTTTTATTTCATTTAATTTTTTTTTATTTTGTGTTTTTTTATTTCATATTATTTTTTTCATTATAATTCGTTTCACTTAGCTCTAATTTGTTTTTATTTGTTTTATCAATTTGATATTTACTTTAAATTAATCTTATGTATTTACATTTTATTTCTATTTATGCAGTGTACTTTAATTAATTTTTTTTAGTTTTTTTTTATTCTTGTGTTGTTTTACTTTTTCTATTTAATTTATTTTAATTTTTTCTATATTTTAATTTATGATCGTTAAATTAAATAAGATATACCCCCTAATGTTTATGCGAAAAACGTGCATAAGCATTTTATGAAACTGTAAATATGTGATCACATCAGTTGTTGGGTTCAATTAAACTTTCATTAACAGAGTGTTACACGTTTGATGAATACTTTTCTTCGTTTATTTTTTATTTCTTTGATAATAATCATTTGATTTTATTTTTTAATTTTTAGCGATATAAAGTTAATTCATTTCGAAAAATAAACGTGTTTCCTTTATTTCCTTAAAAAGAAATATTACTGTAGTTTATTTATTTATGTTTCGAAATTTTTCATTTTCTCTTGTTTTCATTGACACCAATTTCCACAAGAAAAAAGTTAAAGATCATTACATTAAGTGAGTCTTCCTAGCCGGCTAAATACATAAATATCTATATCTATAATTCTTATTTAAAAACTCATATTAATATTCGCTCACCAGCAATAAACTTCTACTGCATTTCAGCAGTTAAATAATCTTTAAATTGCGGTCTTATCATTTTGTGCGATAAATATTGTAAATGCGCTTACCTGCAAAGATAAAAAATGTGGAAATCAATTAAATATTTATTAACGTATATAAGTATGTATAATAATATATTTATTAACGTACAATATATATGTATGTATAAATAAAATGAGCGATAAAAGCCAATATACATTATACATTTATGCGTTATAATTTATAGAATATTTATTGAAAAAGTATTAAAAGAAAAACATAAAAACAATAATAATAAAATTTTTCTCCATATACACATACATATGTATGTATGTATGTGCCAGCTACCGCATAACACACTCCACGGGGGGCGCTCTTAATAAGCAAACACCCTGCTGACATTATTGGCCATGCATTAAGGTTATGTATGTTTGTGATATGTGCTCCAGCGATGGATGAGTATCGATGGCAAAAATCCATAAAAATTTTAAAACTATCGCTAACAAGTAAATAATGGCAATATTTATTGGAGTATGCAAAACAGTTGTTTAATGTTCTTTTCATGCTTGAATGCGAACAAAAAGCCAATAATAATTAATAAAAGTAAAACAAGCTGTCAGTAAAAAGTAGAAATAATCATAAATACAGCAAGTGAAGAGAAATAATTTAAATAAAAATAATATAATACTTTGTTAAATAAAATGTAATGTTAAATACTACAGAATATCTGAGCACTTGATCGTGGATATGTAGGTAAAAGGAAAAAAAAAGTAAGGAAAGGGTTCTGAGATTATATCAGTTTCAAATTGAGGCCTTTCACTCCAAAATCACGCTCGAATTGGACGTCTTCAGCCACAAACCTACATAGATCGGATAATAAAGATAATTTATCGAAACAGAGGTTTTCACAGAGACCAAACAAAAAATGAGGATATGGCCAAGTTACCGCATAAAATTTATTATATTAAAGAAAGAGTTTGCAATGTCATTAATTAATACGGAAAAATGTTGTGAGAGTAAAAATTCAAACGAAATAATTAAAAAATTGAGGAAAATAACAAAACATAGTATTTAAACATAACAGTATAAAAAAATTTAAAATTAAGAATAGCTTAAATAAAAAAATAATAACATAAAATTTAAAAAAAAAAAAATAAAAATATAAAAAAAAATATTTAATTGAATTATAAAATAAGATAAAATAAATTTAACTAAATTAAAAAATGAACTAAAATGTATCAAAACAAAATTATTAAAATAAAATAAAGGAAAATGGAATAAAAAATATACAAAAAATAAATAAATAAATAAAAAAATATATATAAAATAGAAATAAAATCAAATATAATATTATATAATAATTAAAACTAAAAACTAAAAAAAATAAAATAACCTAAAGTATACAGGGTTTTCCAATAAGAGGTGTTATTTTGATATTCAAAGAAAATGGCATTTTTTGAGACAAATGATCGGATATTCATTTCAGAGTAAAGAGGAAGATATACCAATAATAATGGAAAACAAGATCAACTACATAGTCGCTTCAGGGCCGAATCCTCCTCTTTATGAACTTTTTCGTCATCAAATCCCAAAGTGGCTGTTATATACCCTCAATATCCTCACGAATTCCATCAGGTCTTGAATCGACGTTAGTCTGCTGGCGTAGAAGTTATCTTTCACGTGGCCCCAAAGGAAGAAGACGGAAGATGTTAAATTACAAGATTACGGAGAGATAATATGGTCCGGAAACTTTTCCCTTTTGACGTAGCTCCGTCTTCTTGAAAGTAAATCTTGTCGAGTTCAATATTATTAAATTCCGGACATAATTATTAATCATCTCCAAATTGGAGGAGGAGATCGGCCGAAAATCAATGATCCCGCCGAACCATAAACCGCACCAAACAGTTACACATTTAGGATGGAGAGGCTTTTCAACAATAAATCTTGAATTTTCCGACACGCAGATGAGACAGTTCTGCTTATTGACGTAGCCAAAGATGTGGAAATGGGCCTAATCAGTCAAGATGATTTTTCGATGAAATTCCGGATCACATTCATACATTTCAAGGACCCAATTAGCAAAGACACGAAGTTATTAATGATCGTCCGGCATCATGTGTTCTTGTGTTGACTGAACTTTAAAAGCCTTAAAACCCTTGTCTTTATGCAAAAAATGGTGTAATGCCCTACTCCCTACTCCGTGTTTTAATCTTCATATCAATAACTTATCCCAACAGCTCCAATTTTTCACCAATTTCTGTATTGCTGTCCGACATATTGCTTCACAACAACCGAAAAGTTTTACGAACCATCTCTGTCAGGTTTTCACCACTTTTATAGTGAACTTTAATATATTCAATGCACTTTTGAAGCCTGTATCGTGCCATTTTTATTACTGGCAAGTTTTTACTTGTCAAATGTCAAAAAATTACAGTTTCAAAAGTGGCATCTACCGGAATAGCAGGTTACTCAAAATAACCCTTATTGGAAAACACTTTACATTGATATGAAAAAATAAATTAAAATAAAATAAAATAAATATAATTTAAAATTGAGGAAAATAAATTAAAATTAAAAATTATAAAAAATTAAAATTAAAATAAAGTAACTTTAAAAAAAAGAAGTAAAGAACTTTAATAAAAAGTCGTAAAGGAAAAAATATAGAAATTAAATATGAAAAAATTCAAAGTAAAAAAATAATAATATTTAATAAGTTAATATAAAATGATATGAAATAACATAAAATATAATTAAACATTTATAATATAATATGAAATTTTATATAATTTTTAAAATTAAAGCAAATCAGATAAATTAAAATTAAATTAAATAGAATAAAACAAATATAATTAGCAATAAATAAGATAATTTAATTCAATTGAAGACAAATGAAAATGTAAAAGAAAATTACGTAGCCAAATTGAAGAAAACATAAATACAAAAGGTAAAACTAAGTGAAAAAACGTACGTAAATAAGACGTAACACAAAAGAAAATGTAATTAAATTGAGAGAAGCCGCTCGCTCTGCCAACTGGCGCGTACGAATAATGGAATTAATAAAATAAATAAGAGAGAAAAAGCGCAGGATAAGCACACACTTTACCGCACACATATGACATACTTAAATAAGAAACAAGTGTGTAATAACTTCCTTACAAACTCAAAGCCCAACGTCGCCCTTGCAACAACACACAATGTGGCACACACTTCAGGGCTTTCAAAAGTCAGAAAACTATTTCTTGCCAATAAAGTAGTTTTAACTCGGCTTAGACGAACCACCAACCCAAAGGCCAGACAAGCAGACTGAAAGCGAGCGAGGGTGAAACACGAGGTGAACTTGTATCACACAAAAAGGCTTTAGTGAAATTGCAATTGCTTACCACACGCGCATGCACACTCACAGTGACTTGCAGCACCAAAAACTTGAAGCCCATTGTTTGTGACAAGAGGAAAGCAAAGTATCGGCAAGTATTGTCACCCACAGCTGTAAATAACGTTCGCCGGCTGCGATAGTAGCCTTTGCTTTGCGTACTCAAGTGGCAGGAAAACTAGCAAATGCGCCAACTCACACCCAGCACGAGCGCCAGCGCAACACAAGGAGTTGACAGTTAAGTAGACAGTAAAGACATGTCTTAAGACCATGGGCCATAAGCACTTATTGAGACTCTATACACAAGTGCAATAGAAAATAATAGTAGAAGTGCAATTGAAAGGCACAGAAGTCGCGTGTGCAAAGGGGATAGAGGGTTATCGGTAATTTACGTTGCAAGGATTGTGTAAGGAAACGGCTTTGTAAACTGATATACGCGCACATATGCTTTTATGTACATACATACATATATACATATGCATGTACTACATTTATGTAAATTGCCTTAATCGCCGACTGAGTGCCAGGCAATAAAGAAGTTCGAAGACTTTGCAAGAACTTTTGACCAGGAATCTAAGAATGTAGTCAAAGAAATTGCAGATTGATTTGTGACAAATGAAATGAAGCTCGTCTTTGTTCTACTCCTAACAATGGTGGAAAAGTTTAATTTAGTTTTATGTAAAGAGTAACAATTGTATTTATACGTGTATATAGGCGAATTTTCAAAAAAAATTCGATTTGAGAATTCTGGCCGAAAAAAGCAATAAAACTTTTAAGAAATTCAAACATGTAAGTTAGTTTATATTTGTTAGTCAATAATTTAGAAGGGGTATGTATCTTTGCTAAAAATGTACCTAATTGTAGGCAACGATTTCTCTTCTTCACTTCAATCTCACTTGACTAACTAAACGAACGCAGCCTAGAATTGTGTAACAAATGAGCAAAGCACATAATGGAAAACTAGAAAGAAGAATTTTCAAAATCGATTCTAAATGTTATCTAATTCAAATCGAACTATAAACACGATTTTCAGTAATGTTCAACCTCCCGAAGACCTCCCTTCCCTCTTCTACTACGTTTCCTCTCCGTTTCAAATTGCCGTCGATCGCTGCATTTCGACAATTTTATCTCCTTCGACGACATCAAAATTCCGTCAATGAAAACTCTCATGTTACTGGGAAATAAAAGGTAACAGTCCTATACTCCACATAAGCATGGTGAAAGGTATAAAAATATAGCTGGCAATTACCAAAGCGATCAGTTCGCCGATTACTAATTATGCTGCATCGATCTGCACGCTGTGGACTATCGGGACACAATTGACGAAGCCTACCAAAACACTGTACTGAAGACGCTGTTGAAGGCGTTGTGCAGGCGAGCTCAATAGAAAAATATTTGATGCGGGTTGACCATTCCTCCTTTTACCTTATGAGTTTATTGGACGTAGTTTATCCGACGTACATACATATGTACTCTATTATACCTTCTGCTCACGAGACTTGGGTCTATGAATACGACATTGAAACAGCCCAGCAATCATCTGAATGGCGCCTTCCAAATGAGCCGAAACCCAAAAAACCACGTCAAAGTCGATCGAAAATCAAAGTTATGCTCACTGTTTTCTTTGAAAGCCAAGGTGTTGTGCACTCGGAATTCCTTCCAGAAGGTCAATCCGTTAATGCTGAATATTATTTATCCGTTTTGAAGCGTTTGCGTGAGAATATTCGTCTCAAAAGGAAGGATTTGTGGGACAACAAGTCATGGTTTCTACATCATGATAATGCGCCAGCTCATACGTCTCGTCTTGTACGCGATTATTTGACCAAAAACAACGTAAATATTGTTCCGCAAGCACCGTATTCACCCGACATGGCACCGTGTGACTTTTTTCTTTTCCCTAAACTCAAATTGCCGCTTCGTGGAAAGCATTTTCAGTCGATTAAAGTCATAAAAGAGAATTCGAAGAAGGAACTGAATGCCATACCTAAAGCGGCCTACCAGAAGTGTTATGAAGATTGGAAAAAAAGGTGGCATATGTGTATCGCCTCTAATGGTGACTATTTTGAAGGGGATAAAATAAATATTGAAGAATAATTAACCGTTTTTGTTTTATTGAGCAGTCTCGTTTATATTTGAGCAGAAGGTATATGTACACGACACTAACCATCTCTTTACATGCGCTCACCAACTCATCTAATCCATATCTCAATCTGGTCCGAACGGCATAAACTAATTTTTACCTACTCCCAGGCAACAATCGGGCAGATTTTTTTGGTGATGTGCCCTGAATCTTGCGCTCAGTACTCATGTAGTTCATCTTTTCACCTTTGCTCGCCTACCTGATGATAGTTTACCTAAACCACTCGGCTATCTGCTGTCGTCCTTCGGCAGGGAATTTCAACCCCTCCGACTGTATTTGTGGCACGAAATAAAAAAACCATCAGCCCTTCGGAGGCGGCTTAGTATAAACTATAGGTTCCTCCATTTGTTGAAAAAACATTAAGACGCAAAACCACAAATTGGAGGAGGAGCTCGGCCGAAAAACGCTTTAGCGGTTACATAGCGCCAATTATATTATATGTATACTCGTACATAAATATATATACATACACGTATATTCAGTCTGACAGACTGCTAATATTAGAAGGTGTCAAGGGAAATATAAAAAAGGAGAGTTACTCTTGCAAGACAATGCCTCGGTTCAATTAGGCAGAGCAACTATGGATTTTTGTCATAGGCATGACTCTGTGTTCTTGGTTCCAACAGATTTTCAGAGTCATGAGAAGATTTTTAAAGCGAAAAAAAGGTCGAAGAGACGATCTTGTCAAAAGAAAGACTTTTCTACGAAATTCTGGACATATTAATTACTCTCTATCTAATAAATATTGGAAATTAAGAGCAATTATTTAAAAATTATAATTATAAAATCTCTTCATTCTTCGAAGTTCGAGATCTCTCACGTAGCTTAACAGAATCTAGTTAATGAGACGAGAAATTTAATCGTATATTGGTAAGGAATAATTTTTCTTGGACGGAATATTTTTGTTTCAGAGATTGCTAATTTGAAAGAAATTCCAGCGCATCGAGTAATCGATAAAGTTCACTAAAGACAAGCCTCTTATTTTCTCAACTGAAATCAACTTTAATCGCTTCTCCCCACTAACTACTACGCTTTGTAGTCTCGCAATTATTTAGTGAATATGTAAATGGGCGCGTGCGCAATTAACAAAAATTTCGAATTCAATGAGATATTTGCATGATAAAAGCGTGCAGAATAAATATACCAAAATGGAAAATGTAATTTTCGCATGCTAAACGGATTCAAATTCGAGGCAGAACAAAAGAGAGAAACTTCTTGTGAGTAATTCCTACATATATACGAGTACATACATAGGTATGTATATTGCAGTAAGTGAGTAGTGGAAGTAGTAGAATGTGAAGTAATGAAATTGAAACAAAGCAATGGTTAAGAAGATAGACATTCATACATACACACATACTTATAGACCAACATACATTTGAATATTACTTAAATGGCGAGGTGTGGCGGCGCTTTTATTTAATGTGATTGTTAAAAGCGTGAATTTCAGCAGACATTTAGAATATTTGCCAGCTATTTGCATAGTAATAGCTGTAGTTATACATAAATACATGCATACATATGTACACACATACATATGGTATGGAATTCTGTGCCCAGGCATTAATTGAATTTAATTACAAAAATATATAGTAGCCGATAGCAAGCAACATGATCATTAGTCATTTGTCGGAGACCTTGTGGCAAATAGTTGGACCTGTATGATATATACATATAAATATATATATAAGGAAAAAAGACCCTGTAGAAAATGTGAGTAATACATACTTGCAAGTAGAGATCATAAGAAAACTTTAGATGAGAACCTTCACCACATTGGAAATCTGCTAAACGGAAGTTTAATTCTGTTTTCCCGTCTGAAGACCTTCCATAAAGCTGATAACCCCACTGTGTAGAAGATGATTTTACGAGATTTTTAAATTTCACGGCACTTTTGGTGTATACACCCCTGAAGCATGTTAGAAACTTTCAACAGCTTTCATTTTTAATGTTAAACCATTGAAGTTAGACGTATTTTTATGAGCTCGGCGATTTTGTTTTGTAAAAGAACTAAGGGGATGGCGCCATGGGTAGAAGTTCACGCAAGTGAGGAAAATTTTTGATTGCCATTCACTTGGGAGTGGCCAGAAACGATTCTATTCCAAGTTTCTTCAAGGTAGCTAATCATCCGTTTGGAGGCGAACTACAGTGATGGTGAATACCACTTGTGCGTAGGGTTTGGGATCCATCACATAAAAAATATACTCTAATACAAAATAAAACAAAGCCTCAGATTAGAGACCCACTTTTGATAGAGCTGATTGGACCATATCAGTGTGGCTTTAGATCTTGTAAATCAACCATTGACCAGATATTCACCATGCGCCAAATCTTGGAAAAGACCGACGAGAAAAGAATCGATGCATATCACAATCGATTTCAAAAGCTGCCTTAGACACTGCCGTAAGGAGCTGCCGACGACAGCACGGAAAAGAACTACCTCTACGCCGCTATGTCTGAATTCGGTGTCCCCGCAAAACTTAGACGGCTATATCAACTGACGTTAAGCAACACAAGAAGCTTCGTCAGAACTGGGAAGGACCTCTTCGAGCCGTCCGGTATCAAACGAGGTTTTCGACAGGGTGATTCCCGCCGGTGGAAGTAGAGAAAGAGGAAGACCTACACTCCGCTGGATAGACCAGGTAGAGAAGGACCGGGCTGTACTTGGTATTTCCAATTGGCGATAAATAGCGAAAGAAGGAAGGAAGGCGTGCTGTTGTTAATTCGGCCCTTATTGCGTAAGCGGTGTCTACGCCAGTAAAGAAAAAGAATGCCAAGCTTACCATTTTATGTCCTTCGGAGGGAAGAAAACACTCCAGTTCGGAATCCTTTCAGTACAATGTTATTGTTGTAGCGACTAGCTAAGCTCCGTCAAGTTGTCTAACGGGAGACCTAGAGAACGAACTGTTTCGATAAATTCGGACCAGAGGTTGAGGGATTGGTTTTAGGTTACATGCAAAGAAGTGGTTTCTGTCGTGCGGAAGCTCCATATATGCAGATCATACGTTAGGTATGTACCTAATTGCACCGGTTTACGGATCTGCCAGAGCTAAAAACTTAAAACGTGTAGACCACGAGGAGTACCCAATGCTTTATACCTTCGAAATCTTAAATACAGAGCAAAGTCAAAAAACGAAACCCGATTCGTTTTTACTAAAGGGATTTCAAGTCAGCGCGGGTTATGCAGTAAGCATCTCCTGAAGCACGAGGTGCATACTACTATTACTACTCTCTAAGGTCAGTACGAGCCATTCACATTTCATTGGCATGGGCAATGAATGAATGAATAAAGTTCAATCTGCCGACCCAGAGATTTTTCGATTTAAGTTAGATGAGGAACATAGAGTGTCAACTGCTTCGTTTCTAGCCAGTTCCATCTCTCCTTCATACCTCATACGGAGTGGAGAGCTTCCTCATTCAGAGCTAACTTAAAACAACTAAATATCGAAATGTGAAAAAAAATGAATTGAGAGTTCTTAACATCCAACGATTCCCGTGATAATGCTCTTGTCCAACTCGACTACCTATCTCCCTACAGAGCCCACCACAAGAGCTGCCGAGCACTTAACGACATTAACATTTGTAAAATCGAAAGGTGAAACGAGTAAATATGTTTATGTAACTACAGTAGATATCAAAGCTAATTTACTTGTTAAAGCCACATTCGGCGAGCTTAGACCAACAGCAGCCACAGTGCATTTATAGCTAACACCAAGTAGCCACCAAGCGGACGACAGTCATCAACCGACTGTCAAGTCAGTGTCGCACAAATTGAAATCGACTTTAAGGTGTCACATGGCGCCAAATAATTACCGGCGACAGTGGACAGAGAGATTGCCACCGCGATACCCAAATGCATTGGGATTTCAAAGAGTTGTACGGATGTATGTCTGAACAAATGAATATAAAGATTAAAGCGACTTAATGACGATTTCTACAACTGCACCTCAGCCAACAGCCGGCAGTCGGTAGCGGCAGGAGTTAATCAGTTGCAGTTGGCGAGGCAGTGATTTTAGACATGATGCAGTGAATCCACACAAACACACGCGCCGCGTAGAAATGACAAAATGGCAAAGTGCCGATTAAAGTGCAGTAGCGAGCTCAACGACAGTTACATACAAACTCGCTCGTACACAGCAAAAGTTTATCCAAAGTAATTTAATTAAAATAATTCGCAGAGGCGAACGACATGACACGGCTTGTCGCAGTTACCGGAGTATTGGAATTCGATTCGTTGATCGCGGCAGAATAAACACAAACCGACACTGACACTCGTCGTAAGAGCTCGTGCAATCACGCAAGTAGGCTCGTCGCGAAAGATTGCCAACAATGTGTGTTGGTCGATGTGACCGCATTGTGGCTGTGGTGGCTGGTGTCTGTTGGCTGATGACGATAAATCAGCATCAGAAATGTCACAAACTCGCGACGAATTTCATCTGAGCGCGCGTCGTACTTTATATCTCCCTAACTCTCGTTCTCCTCACGAGACTACATTCGGTGGGATTCGCGCGGTTTATGCATTAACAATTTGATTTATTGCGAATTATGAGACGTTATTAATTCACCAGATGCAATATGTACAAATGTATGTCCATACTACACAGTGGACTGCCTACTTTTCGTTTGTGCTACTCGGCCTCGCTGCGTGCGGTTGCTTGGGCTCGTGTGTTGCGTTAACAGTTATGTCTGCAAAAACAATTTAATTTGCATCGCGTAACGAATCAATTCGATGTCGGTTGCTATCGTATAGCGTAGCAAATTTAAAGTTTTCTATCCACATACGACATGCACTCATCGCAGTATAGGATGGTCAGTATCATTAAATGAGCTCTAATTTGGACTCTGTTGACAGAAAGAAGAGTAAGACTTATGAGAAACTCTGAAGATGGAAACGTACTAAATTCGAGTTCAGCAGATAGCCGAGCTAGATCAAAAATATATGAGCTCACCCGGTTAACTCCCGCCGTCAACTAAAATCCTTCTTGTGGGCGAACTGAGGTAGCAGCACTTGACTTGCTGAAAGTATTCGACACGATTTGTCATGGTGTGCTAAAGGCTTACTAATGCCGGGGTGGTTAAGAATCATACAAACAATAAAAGCATTAGCGACTCAGCTCCCACTTCACTGTTGACGGTACTAACTTTGAAGTTATAGTTAACTTCGTTTATCTTGTAACCAGTATTAATACCAATAACCATGTCAGCCTTGAAACCTAACGCAGAATCGCTCTTGCCAACAGAAACTACTTTGGACTGAATAGGCACATGGAAAGTAAAGTTCTCTCTGGACGAATCAAAACCAAACTCTACACATCGCTTATCATTCCCGTCCTGCTGTATGGTACCGAGCCATGGACGATGAAAACTTCTGGGAGTCTACGAGAGAAAAGTTTTACGAAATATTTATGCTCCTCTACGAGTTGGCGATTACCGCAGGCGGTGGTACGATAAGCTGCACGATATAAACGCCGGAATTGACATAGTTCAACGGATCAAGAGACAGTGGCTACGCTGGCGGTCCGGATGGATAAGAATACTGCAGCTTTGAAAAAATTCGACGCAGTACCCCCCGATGAAAGCAGAGGATGAGGAAGACCTTCACTCCGTTGGAAAGACTTGGTGGCGAGGGATTTTCCTTGTGCTTGGAATTTCCAAATGTTGCCAAACAGCGAAAGGAAGGAATAATGGCAAGCTGTACTTAATAATGTCATAAGCGGTGTATACGCCAGTAAAGTAGAAGTATGATAGAAAATTAAAGAGTTGGACTAAATGTTATCTCCGAGAGGTTCCAAAGTGTAAACATTATATCTGGGGCAAACATGCCACCTTAACAGGAGGTTCGGAACTGCACTGAAAACGTTCAGCATTTAATATATATCATCTCTGAGAGACATTTATTGGTCGAAATTATAAATCTTCATTTGTGCTCTTTTTAGTGAATTCAACTCTCTCTAACTGGGTTGCAGCAAGCTCATAACTCATGGACTGGCGTAGAACTCAAATTTCTCCTCCAATAAACAAGCAAAAGAATCGGTTTCTGAAGACCTCAAAATTCTGAAACAGTTAAGTCCTTGGCCCTGAAGCACATTAAGCTCTATATATAATATATATAGACCGATGTAGGTTTATAAATATGAGGGGGTAGTAGTGTTGCCTGAGCTTTACAGCGCCAGCCTCAATTAGCGCTCGATGTCCTATTCGATCTTTGGAGGGACCTCAATAACCAATTAGAGTTCTCAATAAGACTACTTATATCTTGTATGCTTTTTGCGGATAACCATTCGCGGTGTAGTGGCTGATGAATTCTAAATAATCTACTTCGAATATGCGTGTGAGAGCTCGTAGAGAATATGTATAACTGTTTCAATATTTGATTCCAGTTCTCAGCTAGAACACTTTTCCTAGACATGTTTGGTTAATCCTAGGTTAGGGTATGACACTTATTTCGTGTTCTTTTAAATTTTGGGTCAAACCTGTTTCATTATTTTACAGTTGGTTATGGATTTCCATGTGTTCTGAGCTCATTGCACAAATACGTCAACTGATGATCCGGAATTGGTCAACTGGAAAAGGCTGTCGTCTTCGTTACCAAAAAATATTCATATGACTTGGAACCCATATTATGGAAGTGTTGAGTTGATCAATTAGTGAGCTTAAAATCTTCGAACTATGGGAAGATGCTAGCAGAGTTTAGGGTATACACCAACCAGCATCCCCTACCACTGCAGACCCGTCGGACTAGATTGAGATCGTATCTTCCTCCCCCACCATACCTCTTCTCCATTCACGTTTAGAGGGAACAATCACATGGAAGTGACTATTGAAATCTAACCTTGGGATGATGTAGGCTGATTTGATTAGAGATATTGTGAGTTGGTTCTATTTGATAAAATCCCTTTGAAGCCACCTACAAATTATCTTTAAAGAAACTTTTGGTTTGTTGAAACCCATCAATATCAAATCACTCAAACTCACCGCATTTTGATAATGATTTCACACTGCATCAGGAGAAGACAAACCTGATTACTTAAAAGGACAAATATGTAAATTGAGTCAGTGAAGAGCAAACAATGTGTAGGAAGATTTTTGTGGGAGAGTCTTTAAAGGAGCTATACATTGACTGCAAGATAACAAAATGCAGAATTACGATGGGAGTGGGTTTATAGCTTCGCATCCTTGAAGGGTTAAACTATAGCCTAGCAATTGGATGTGTCAGAAAGATGGAGTTTGACACGCCTTCCAAGGTTTGTTTGCTCTGCTGAGAACTTGTACAAGTTTTTGAGGTTTTCTTTTAAACATTTTTTGACAAAAACCACATTGCAAAATTCGAACACGTGTTCAATTAAATTGTAGTTGCAACAAAATATAGTTTAAACGCTGCATGACACAGTTTCCAGGATCCTTTCACCTCAATTACTATACAAAATATGCGCAACATTTCCCACCCCTTAAATGCTAATACAGGACTGGAGGTCAAAATTTTCGCAATGTTAAACGTGCTTTGCATTTCACATATTGCAACCTCCACTCTCTCTCTCTCTCTCTCTCTGTACGTATGTACGTATGCATGTATTTATGCCAAAACTGTAATCGAATTCGGTTTGACTTGCGTTAGGTCAGTGCCGGGCTCAGAAGCACATTATGGAAATCCAGTTATGCATCTACAATGGTCCGCATGTGTGTCAAATCTTGTGAGTGAATGAATGACAGCTGCCAGGTCAGGCGTTCGATAGATTTTTCCTCCCTTTTATGCTTCTGATTTTACGATTATTTTTCTTTTTTCCCCATTTTTCGCTTAAATTGAGCAATTCGAATGTGCGGGAGAGGGTGGAACTTTGTATTTAATCTGCTTGTGTATAGTGGTATTCATAGTTCAGACTACCCCACAAAGCTATGTAGGATTATTCTTGTCTTTTTTTGATCAGGGTACACAATACAAATTTTGAGGGTTGATTGTATATCGATTTCATTACATTGTAATTGCTTGTTTTGCTGATAACCAAGACCTAAATGCGTCGTAAATATGTTGAAAATATTTCAATAATTGCATTAAAAAAGAAAGATAAATAAAAACGGAGGGAAAAGAGAGTATCGTAAAGTCAAGAGAGAGAGAAAGAGAGAGTCAAGAAAAAGACCCTCGCGGTAAGTTAGAAATATTCTATCTAAGCACCCGACTACTTCTAGGAGCATCAGAAAGTTGAAAAGTGGACTGCATGCAGAGAGTATTCACTGAAAGACCTACTCAGTACACATTTTCCAGGATATGCAGACAATAAACATTCCCAGGAAGAGGCAGTATTTTATTTAGAAAGCTTCAGGGGTGCTAATACCATACCTGCCTGCAATATGTGAAGAATGTGTCAAGTTTAACACTTTGTCTGTCCTTTGGAGAGAGGCGAAGGTTGCCTTCATAACGAAAGTAGCCCTATCTACTCGAATGAATATAGATTTATAAATCAAACCTCATTACTTTTGAGGACATTTGATTCCAGATTTTAGATTCCTATAGTAGAGATAAGCTTTTACCAGTTAACATACCAAAAGCGCTGCAAACCTATATTAACCCAAAATATAGAAAAAGAGAGCTCTGAAACATAAGAAATACGCTTTGGGAGTCTTTTTTTGACACATCGAATAGTCGACCGAATCTAAGCTTGCCAGGTAGAACTTGCCATTCTGCCTAGGATAAAAACTCTCTTGAGGGAAGATTATGAATGCCCACCTAAACTAATTTGCCTATGCAAACGACTTTGCTATATAGTGACGGGCAAAGTGTGTAGACACAATTAGTAATGAGATAGATAACGCTTTTAGAAACAAACACCGACAGACGACATCGACCAAGTTTGAGGCAAGGGTCGATTGAATGGACACGGCACTATTGTCAAGAAGGTAAAAGATTAGGGCGTAGACACCCCCAAGGCCCAACGATGTGTTACACTGCGATGGTCAAACTATTCTTGCTCTACTGCCAGCGAAATCTCATAGAGTAACCCATTGGAGCGAATATAGAGGCTCGCTGAACAAAATATACCACATACCCCAGTCTTTATCTAAGAAAGAAGGTTCCAAACCGCATTGAAAGATGTCGGATGACGAAAAACATGCGATCCGACAGACAAATTTGAAACGTCTGCACGAACGTATCAAAAAAGGGGGCTGATCGAATATGCGCCAGAATCTTTTCTACTGAACTATATCTCAGATAACTCTTCAAGTTTCGGGAGTACTGTAGTATTTTCCATGTAGAGATATCTACGATAGAGAAGGCACCGGAGATAACTAGCCACTTAAGATACCACAAAATAAACAACAATATTGGTGCCGATAGTTAGGCGGCCATTAAGGTAATAATCTCACATTGCATTAGATCAGAAAATTCTATTGAATTGAGGAAAATCGAAATAGTCGATGACATATCCAAAAGTAGTTACCCTAAATTAAACAGATCCCACAATTGGCACTCATTACAGACGACTCACTATGACCTAACCTAGCTGTCCGCAGTTTTCACTCTCGAAAGAAAAAAATCGTTAATAATATTTTCAAGCGTTCATTCAGGAGTAAAAATGATAAGATTTTGGTACAAGATAGTATATGGAAGTATTTTATTCAATGCAAAAATTCTTAAATACCTAAATTAATATGTTTCAGAGTCTGTAGATCGCACTGGAGTTAAAATTTATACCATGTTTGGTTATATTTGATCAATGGAAGAATAAATTACCCGGCTGCAAATTCGACATAATAAAAACTAGCATGAACTAGAAAAATGTTGCCTACATTTCGGCACCACTATGAAAAGAGTTCGATAAAGAATTTTTACAGACTTAGTAACTTTACCGATAAAGGTTTTTGAGAGATGTAAAGCAAAGAATTAATAGTTTTTTATTTAAAACTATCGAGGGCGGCGAGTTTCGTATAATCTTCAGAAAAACTGCAGACTGGTAAACAGATGCGGGGAGTTAATATTTTTTATATGATTTTAGTGAATGGCTCAAAGATCTCCTACGATTGCCGCGTATGTCGAATTATAAATAGTACTTTTTCGAATAGATCGTCCACACGAAAATTTTAACCCAATAAGCTCCTTTACGAAAGTGACACTTTCCGCAAAAAATTTACTTCATCATTCCATTAAAAAAATGTCCACAACCACAAAAACTGAAAAAAATAACATTTTTTCGCAGTAGCAGTAGTTGGTGATGAAAATGCTCTATTGACACAAAACAAGCTATGCAAGGAAAAATTAAGTGCATGCAGTGACTTTTACACACAAATATGCACTGTGTATAAATGGCTGAGCGTTCGCTTATTCGTTAAAACCACTAAAATGTTGCTGCAACATTTTTTTACCACTAGAGTAACACAGCTGCCACCACGCGCGTGGCATGCAACAAAATTGTAAAGAACGTGGGCAAAAAAGACAGGCCAACTTCTTCAGTACGTGTGCATGTTGATGATGCAGCAGCAACGTGTAACTTGCCACTTGCCACATGCCGCAACGCGTCAACAGCAACACATCAATATTGTAAATAGTGTGGATGACAAGCGAAATACGGCAACATTGCTGAGAGTTTTTGCAAGCCTCTTAGTGGCGTCAGCGTGTTGAAGAAGCAACTGAAGAATGAAATTTGTTTTGCTAGAGACGGTGAATGAAAACACTTTGGAATGAAACCTGAGATACAGTAAAAAAAAATTATTTAAAAAATATTAATAATAATAAATAATAATATACAAAAAACAGAAAAATTAAAATAAAAAAATAAAATAATAATAAAACAAAATACAAAAAAATAAAACAATAAAAGTACACTGAAAAAAAAATATAAATCAAAGCATAAACAAATTATAAATTAAAAATTAATAAAAAATAAAAATAAAGCGAAAAAATTAAATAAAACTAAATAAAATAAAACAGTATAACAATATAAATGAAAATAAATACAAAAATAAAATAAAAAAAAATATTAAAATTAAATATAAAAATAAAATAAATAAAATTTAATCACAAACATACGAAATTAGAGTCAAATAAAAAATAATAAAACTAACTAAATTTAAACAACAACTCTTAAAGTCAAACTAAAATAATATAAATTATATTCAATGAAATAAATAAAAAAAAAATTCAATAAGATATAATAAATACAACAATGAAAAAATTATTAAAAAAGCAAATAAACGCAAAAAACTTAAATTAAAAAAAAAAGTTAAATAAAAAAATAAAACTAAATTAAAAAGAAATAAATAACAACAATAACAAAGAATAAATTAAATATTAATTAAAAAATTAAAATACAGCGAAATTAATTCAAATAAATAAAATAAGAAAGAATTAAGTGAAAAAAACTAAAATAAGACGAAATAAACTGAAAGAATGTAAAATAAAACAAATAAAATTTAATCGGAAACAAACGAAATCAAAAATTAATAGAAATAATTTCAACTAAATTTAAATTATAAACAAATAATAAAGTAAAATAAATAAATAAAAATAAAATAAATAATATAAAAAAGAAGATAAAATAAATAGTATAAAAAGAAGAAAATAAAAGTTAAAAAAAATACACTAAATTTAAATAAACACAAGTACAGTACGAAAAATATAAATAAAAGTAACAAATTAAAATAAAGTCACAATAAAACTTAAAGTTAATTTTAATGAAGCTGCAAAAAGGAATAAAGAAAAATAAAATAAAATAATTAAAAAAAAAACTTAAATTAAAATGAGACAACAAGAATAAGGAATAAACAAAAATAAATAAATAAATAAAAAAGTTAAATTAAAATAAAAAATTTAAAAAATAAAATAAAATGAAAATTAATTAAATTAAAATATTTTAGAGAAAAAAAAACAAAATTAAATGAAATTAACTATGTATGTGTATACCTATATAATATAATTTGGTGTAATAAATAGTAATCCATTGTTTTAAGAACTAGATTAGATGCCGTTAGAAAGACGATGTTTTGTACTATCCAAAAACAAAAAAAAAAAAAATGGGAGAAGTGTTAATCACTTAACTAAGTACTGTCTGAACGCATGTCAAAGATGGACACCAAGAAAGAGCAGATATGCTATATTCTACAATCTTTCTTCGATAAATTCAAAACCGCATGTCAGGTTGCTGACAATGTGAGTAGTGTTTCTGATCCTTAGATTTTAACAGTCATCTATGCAAAATTTTGGCCTTGTTGATGCCTATGGCGAATGATTTGGCTGGTGAAGAATTAGTCTCAAGAGAAGGTTGTGAAAATTGATTGCCCCAATTTTTTGCCAATAGGGACAATGGTTCTTAGGAGAGAGGAATAATGACATTACCTTCAAGTCGCCTCCGAAAGAATTTTAAACACGTCTATCTTAATGTAATGACTAGTACTTGGTTGATTAAGTTGATAACAGAAAGTCGAGCATTTTGCAACGCAACGTAGCGTCCTTCTCTCTCTCTCTCTCTCTCTCTCTATGAGCGCTTGCGTGAATATTTCGGCCGAAGAGAAGCGCTGAAGCTTTCGGTGTAGCACACTTGGAAATTTTGATGTCAAAGAGGCACCTCGTTCTGCTCGTCTGGTCGAGTAGTCACTCAAGAAGCCAACGAAAAAATCACTTTCCATAGACGACTTCAAAGCCTGGATTGACGCAAACAAGGTAAAGCTGAGGGGATGATGAGATTTGAAGGCAAGTTTTTGGTATAAGCACCCGCTGGTGGTAGCAAAGGTCATTCTGGGGAACAAAGCAAGTGGATAAGGTGCCAGAGCTTCAGATTTTGGTAGCTTTTATCCGCTCCATCTTCAACTGCGCAACCATTTAATTTTTAATTTTAAATATATTATAATTATTTTAAACCATTTTGCTAATTAAAAATAAATTTCTCATATGTGAAATTTCTAAATTTTTTGTACTGAATATTTATTTCTACGAAAACTCAATCAACTTCCTGCGTTTGATTGCTCAACTCACAGGAAACGCCAGAATGAATCAATCAACATAAATTTCGAGTTTGTAGGAAGCTTTGAAGCACTTCTATGAACTGCCTAGACAAAGACACCTGTCTACCTGCCACAAGCGACCAGTCAAAAAGTCACGACTTATTGATGTTGTTGCTACTGTCGTTGTGGCATAACAAACGCGAATTGCCAATATATAGTCGTTCATTAAAAGGCATAACCATTCAATATAACCAATAAATGAAGAACAGGTATCTACAACAATCAGATATATCAAACACAACTACACACACATGCATACATTTGCCAAAAGAGTATGTATAAAGTGCATATGTGCAGCTGAGTATCACATGTTGTACATTCAATCAATTGTCAATAAAGAAAAATTAAAAGGAAAAAAAGCGCGTTCCGCAGCTCATAGCCAAGTCACTCACGCCAATCGGCAGGCCGTCCGGCCGTCGGGCCGTCCGTGTGAGCGTGTCCGTCCTGTCGTCGGTCCGAGACAAATAACAACAAATGTGCCGCATGACAGGCTATTCGCAATTATTTTGTTTGCTATTTTATTCTATTGCTTTGATTGGCATAATCTTTGTTTTATGATTTGCGCCATTGACAAGTCATGCCGACAATTGTGGAAGAATGAGTGGACAGCAACAGCAGCAGCAGCTACAACAATATCGTCAATTTTTGAATGTCATATAGACAAATGCAAATTAACGCTTGTCAAAGCATAAAATCAAATGTTGCCAACTTGAATGGAATTTATGGCGAGTTTATGAATGGAAAGGAAACAAAGTAATAAAAAATAACACAGGAATTTCTTGTGAATTCATTGTTGCTTTGAAAAGAAGGTTTGCAGTATCAGCACTTCCTTACTTTTAACGTTCACTCTTTTCAGCGCTCTACCAAATAAGTTGATTAGGAAAGACGTAACTTCGAAAGAGAAATCAGGAAATCTCACTCTTCCTCTTAAAAAATTGAACTTTGCTCTTCTATCGGCATAGTTGTCCCTTTCAGAACAGCTCAACGGTTAAGAGTTCCATCTCTTTTTCTGCTTCTATAAGCTGGTATTGTCACGAATATTTTTAAAGCTGTAAAACTTGCATTAATTCGGACGACATGACCCAGCCACCATAGCCACTGACTCTTAATTCGCTTCTCTCACAAACTCTCAAAGCCGACTCATCGGTTGGTGACATCGTTCACACATCTGTGACATATAATAGGACGGGAATGTTGAGCGATCTGAATCTACTTTTTGTTCATCGACCGTTGAGGTATCCATAAGCTTATGTAGAATTTTAGGTTATTCTTCGCCTTACCGGTTTCTGGTAGACTAACCTCTGGTTCTTCTCTTACTCTGTTTGTTACGTCTTCGTAGGCCGCTTTCTTTATTTAAAGCTGAGTTTAGAATTTTTTGGGAAGAACCATAGTCAGTTTTATTATATTTTCGTTCAGGGAAAGGAATGAGCTTTTCAACGATATTTTTGGTGAAATCGCAGTTTTTTTTGGAGAAGGCGATATGCGGAGCTAGAAAGTAGCTTGATTACCATCATAGAAGCTTGTATTCGTGAACTTTACTCATAAGTTTATCCGAGGAAAACAAAGGAGCTGTGTACACGCATACAACAACACGTTGACATCCAAGCAGATCTCATTCGCATGAACCTCCAACCGCGTAATTCTTAACCAGTTTGTTGTTGCTGTGGGCTTAGACCTAGTTATTGCAAAATAGTCTAAAAGGAAAGAAAGCGAGTTCGTTGCGACAATCTCTACCGTCTCTACCTACTTGAATTATAGCCGGCAGAAGATAAATAGGTATAACCGCACTCTTCATGATACTAATCGGTTCACATATATGACTAGTGAGAGACCACGAAACGTAACTAGTTATAATACCGATGCTTGTGCACCTACCGCTACCAGTCAGTGAATGGAGGAGTGGTATCGTAAGGGAGGATAAGACCACCTTAGCCTATCCAGAGAAATATAAAATCGACTGCATTTTTCAAGGAAAAAAACTCTTGATATGGTCAGCAAAGAACTTTACTTGAACGAATAGCTCAATATAAATGAAAATTCCTGTACAAATTTTAGATGCTTGATTGGTTGAAGAACTGGAGAATTGGAGAACTGACCGCAAACGGCCGAACCTAAGCCATTGCGTAGGCTAATTGTGCTCCTCATTATTCAGACCTCAGATTACTAGCAACCTAGATTCCAGTAATAACAGAACAAAACAAAGACATATTAAATAGTTAGTTAATGACGTTGGCCCTTAGGGGGCGCATCTAAATTTGAAATACCAAATGCAGAACAATCTTAGAAAGATCAGGTTAACCGTCATAAATAACGCAACTTGCCACATAAAAAAAAATGTTCAAAAACTTTCAACAGACCCTCCGGAGTTACAAGCCATAACGGCAATACCCCTCACTGCAACTAAACCACAAAAAAAATATTCCACATTTAAAAGTTAGCAGACAGGAAAATGTTCATTTAGACCACCAACCCCACCAGCGCCACCTGCCTGCCTTTGCACGCATTTAACTTTGCAGGAGTTTGTATGCCAGTTCGACCGAGCTGCACGAGTAGCGACCAACAAGATGAAAGTAAATTGTGGAAATTTTTGTGTTTGCTCGAGTGACCAGAGAAAAGTCAGACAGAGTTGAGGAATGGCATAAGACGCTCAGGCGGCAAGGTAGTAAGAGCGGACGGGGCAGTAGTATATATGTACAAAATTGTACAAAGCTGCTGTAAAAATATTTACGCACAAGTACAAGTACATCAACAATAACATGCTTCACTTTATACGCACATACATACACCTGTACGTATATTTATATAAATGAGCATATTTTCAAACAAGCCAAGCAAACTAGCAGAAAATTGCAGAAAAGTGGAAAATTATTTGCAAGTAAAAACGGTAAGCAAAGTGTCAGAATGTTTAATAAACGCCTGGGGCGCAACACGTACATACATAAATACATAAGTGTACAGAGATGCGAACCAAATGGAAGAAAGGTGGGAAAACCGGCGCTGAGTTGAGCCAAACAGTTGGCGCGGTCTCGCTTGAGAGATGCTTAAGAACAGTTTTGGTTTTATTTAAAATTATATTAAAATAAACGAGAATTGTTGCCACAGCACAAAAGGAGCGTGGAGTGATACGAGTTCGCAGTGCCGCACAACGAGCTGAAAAGTTGTGCCGAAGATGGCCAGTTGTGGGCAAGTAAAGTAAAAGTATTTATGCGTACTTGTGTGATGTTAAGAACACTTCAACATTTACCACAGAGAAGAAAAAAACATCTAAAACAAAAACAAACATTGTCTGCTATTCACAACAGGCCAATTTGCAGAATGGATGGATGTTTAGAAAATGTTCTCGACTTTGAAACTAAAAATTAAGCAGAAAAAGGTGCACGAAAGAGATACTTGTCAATTTAACATCAATTTAGCATACTCTCAAGGTTATGTTTTGGAGAAGTTTTTCAGTTGATATTCAGAATCGTTCACGAACTGTTCTCAAACCATTGAAGGTTTTAAATTTATTTTAAGTTGAAATTAACAAAAAAACTATTTTATAATTCATTGCGAAATGCAGAATTTTAGAGCTCATCTTTATTACTTGTTCACTAGTTTTTAAGGAAAAAGTTATATAAGTATAATGTATACACGTATGTACATAACTGGCGCCTTGTAACCGCTGAAGCGATTTTCGGCCGAAAAAAGTTATATCGCCTGATATTAAAATTGTTATGCAATTGAACTCAGCCTAGATAGAGAGTTATAGTTATTCCATTACATATAAAAGCTGCTATATTATATCGTTCCTATTAGTTCTTAAACGTTTGTGAACTTTTAGAACTTTTTTTTAGCTCTCCAATTGATACCCAACATCAATCTAATATTCTAGTTGTCAACTGTTCAGTATTATTTGAAAATTGCAAAGCTTTGCAATTGTTCTCAAATAGATAAATTTGCAGAAATCTAAGTGTTGCTGGCCCCAATCGTTAGAAAAGTTATGGCGTTACGTTGATAATTATAAATTAATTATTCACAAACGGTTAAAGTTTTAGTGATGTTCTACAGTTATTAATTAACAATTTTTGGACAACAAAATATTATTTTTCAATTCTTTTTGAGGGTTTTAAATTTAGTTTACGTTCATAATAACGATAAATATTCACAAATCACCAAGAAATACAGATTTTTGGAGCTGATTTTTTATTATCTACTCTCTAGTCTTGCTGAAAAAGTCATATTTAAATTGTTTTCCAATTGGTATCCACCTTAAAAGAGTTTTATTGTTAAAAAATTGATATTAAATATTACGATTATTTGTTCTCAAACGTTTGGAAACTTTCGAAATATTTGTAGCTCTCTGTCAATAGAAAAAAATTACATATATACCAAATCATAGAAATGTATACAAATTGCTAGCGACATCTACCAGTATAATCGGCGCACTTCAACAAACACACCTGGTATATATCATTTTCCAATCGAACTAAATTCGCTGTGATCTTTATAAAGTGTAAAATAATAGAGCACTACATGAGTCATTAACTTAATTAATATATTAAAAGCGTTTGAGCTCTATTCTTTTCTTATGTTAGGACTAAATACTTTTATCGAATATATACTTTTTATTGAAGAGTACAAAAATATTTTTCACTGTGTAAATGCCATATACATTTGCGTAACAATAAATCACAAGAGTCTGGCTGTTTCACGGCATAATTTGGAGGTTAACTAAGTGGGTATTTTAAGTGATCGAAAACAGACACAGAAATCATACATATTTGTGGCAGATGCAATTCCATGCGCGGACAGCTGATATCCTTAGCGGCAAAAGGAAACACTCGATGTGGCAACTAATGATACTCGGAGGCATGTGGCAGTTGTTTGCTGCGAAGAGAGTAAGAATACAGTAGGAAAGAACACGATTTGCTTCTTCGAATAATGGCAGCAGGTAGATGCTGTGAACTGACTTTGGAATTATTGTACCGAAACGGAAACATTAGACAATAAATAGCGTTTTACAGGTACAACAATGTACAATAATGAAAAATAATCACATTAAATTAAATTATATGGGAAAAAATAATTATAAATAAATAAATAATATAAAATGAATAACATAAAAAAAAGAAATAAAATAAAAAATAGAAATAAATTAATATTAAATATATCATATTTTATTTTGAACGAAAAATCAAGGTACAATAATAAGAAGGATAAACGCCAAACGAAAAAAATTATACAAAATAACTTAAAATGCAAAAAACAAAATTTAAAATTACTAATAGAGCTAATAAAAAGATGTAAATCAAATTTAATATAATAAAATAAAACAATTAAAAACAAAATTATACGAAATAAAATAAAATTAACTCAATTTAAATTAAAAAAAAAGAAAACTATATTGTATATATTAAATTAAGTAAAAAAAATTACGTAAGCTAATAATGATAACAATAAAATAAAGAACAAAATAATCTATTTGAAAACATAAATAAAACAAAATAAAATTAATAAAAAACAAATCACAAAAATACTAATAATACATTAAAATATAATCTAAAAGCTTGTTTAAAACAGTGGGACAAAGAGGAGCAATCAGAGTTTAGCAACTCTTGCAACGTAGGACATGCCACTAAATTATTATGGGGCAGCATGGATAGTAAAGAGACCAAACTGTTACTTCCATAAGCAAAAGAGAACTTAGCATTATTATTGGTGTATTACCGCTGAGATATCCTCTCCATAAGCTGAGTAATGTAGAATCAAAACGCTGGAGCACCACCTCTGTCAGTGTTCGAACTTCAGCCGATTGAGACGTCAGAAGAATCAACTTTTCGCAAACGCTTAGTTGGGAGAGCGCGAAATGCGCCCACTTGCGCTGAGACCCTCAATCTCGCTCTTTCAACCAACAAACCAAATTAAATTAAATATTCTGATAAATAGAAGTAAAAGTAGTTCCTTATATCTTATTTATTTTTTATTTATTGCATATGTTTTATTTTAATTTAATTTTTTTTAACAAAAACATTCACGCATGATTTCATATTTCCATTTTTTATATCGTCACATTTTCGACTGCTCTGCTTTACAACCGTTTTTATTTGAAGTCATAAATGGGGAAAAGAATGCCATAATTTCGGTTCCAGTTTTCAACGTTAAAAAAAATATTTATGTACATTTTCGTTTTTAAGTATGGCAGAGCGCCGTCAGCCGGAATTCGACATTTACTACATTCCACTTGAGAAAATTTTATGTTTCACTTTTATGTGTTTATTTTTGGTGGGTGTAACATTTGTTTTTATCTCGTTAAACGTTGAAGAGCTGAGGTCTTCTTACTCAAATTCTGCGTTCTTTGCGTGAAGTTTTAGGCTTCTGAATTGTCGTAGCTGTGAAATTTTCCATTAAAGTGCTGATGGTGAAGAGTTGTTCCAATTAAAATTAAATGTTGTATATGACAATGTAATGAGTTAATTATTTCCTTGTTATTGAAATTACAAAGGCGGCAGGAATTTCTATTTTTGGGTGTTTATAAAAGTAGACGATCATAAAAATTAATAAAATGAAAGAAAGGGATTATTATTCGCTCTCACTCTGACCTCTGATGTCTTACGATAATGGACACTCTCACTTATTATCTGTGGATGTTAAGAAAATACTAGGAGCATTTGAAATATTGATTCTATGGTACTTTGGAGTCAATACTTTTAAGTAAAATAAAATTTTCTGGTGAGAATAAACTCACTAGCCACGTTCCTTTCCACATATAATCCAAAGAGCCGGTCTCTTGAGTTTTCTGTCCATCTCTTTCATTTATTTCCTTTTGAAGAGTAAGTTAATTATTTATGGTCCCTTTCATATTGCTAATCAGTTGAAAAAGCTTTTGGGATGGAGAAACTTACTGTGCCATATATTAACTACACATTGAGGAATTTATGAGAGTAGATTTGAGCTTTGTGCCTTTCGGAAGTTTATTTATTTCTTTATACTTTTTTTTTATATAACCTCACACCAAATATTTTCCATTTTGCCTTTAACTCCTTCTAAGCCGTGGAAACTCTAAGCAAACACGTAAAAATAATTTTGAGGAAATCTTTAAAGCATTAACAAGCCATATTTATAAGGGATCATATTTTTATTGATTTAGCCGCTTTCCGCTGTGTGCTTAGGTTGGAATTTTTGTATATTATATTCACTTCTGCATGGCTATTAACCCTTAACGTATGCACACAAAGGCACACTTCAATTGGCAATCAAGCATATAAAATATAAAAATAATTATCTAAAACAAAAGCGTACAAAATCACAGACTAAGAGTACATATGAAAAACATTAATGACACTTAAAGTATTGAACCCCCTTCACAATGAACCGAGACGACAAGGAGGCACAGTGGGGCTTGGGTGAAAAAAAATTAAATATATTTTAAAATTGTAAGGCAGAGCAGAAAAGATAAAAAATATTCATTCATTTGCGCGAACTTACAATTTAGTAGACATTTGGGTTAAATATATTTTACACGCCATTATTAGGGATAATTGAGTAATTTTTTCGAAGAATTAAAAAAAAAATATTTCCTATTAAAATTTAAAGAAATAAAAGGATTTGCTCTGTGTTTAGTTATCGTTTAAATAGTTTAAAATTATTGCTCACTTTTTCAATCTTCAAAACTAATATTTTTTTGTTTATATTTTAATTTATTTATTTCTTTTTATTATTTTTGTCATATTTTTTATATTTATAATTAATTATTTATTTTAAAGTTAGTTTTTGTTTTTTTTAATAATGTTTACTTTTTAATATTTCTTATTCATGTATTTCAAAGAAAGGCTTAGAAAGAATATATTTTAAATTCAATCAAAATGTTCATATAATAAATGATACAATCTCAGTATCAAACTGAAGATATTGAAGAATGGTTTAATGCGAAAATATTGCTGAAAAGTTTAAACAAATTTTATATGCGACCAGGTGCAAGGACTAGATTTTCGGTTCTGAAGATGCCGAAATACAATTGGCAAAATTTAAAAAAATGCCCATAATTGCTTGGGGTGAATTCATAATTTAGCATTAAAATTTGTTCGAAGATCTTGATGGGGATTTTCGTTAAAATCAGAAGAATGTGTATCTAACATTATATAAGAAAAATTAAATGATTGAAATTTTAATATAAAAAAATATTCTAGGGTTATTAATTTTTTTTCAATATTTGCTTTGGTGTAACGAACTACAACGGAGAGGGGTACCACTAGTTTTTTATATTATTTATTTCTTACATATATTTTTTTTATTCTTATTTATTTTTTAAAATATTTTTTTTTTATTTATTTTCATATTCTTTATAACTTTTTATTCCTTTTGTTAAAATTATTTTTTCATTTTTTAAATTTTAAATTTTAATTTAATTTAATTTTACCTTTATTCATTTTTTGTATTTTTCAATTTTTTTCACTTTTTTAAATATTTTTGTATACATTTCATATTTTTTTCTTAATTTTATTTTTCCTTGTTTTCTATAATTTTTTCTTTGTTCAATTTATTTATTTAAATTTAACTTGTTTCATTTTTTATATTTTCATGCTTTTTAAATTTTTTGTTTTTAATAACTTTTTTAATTTTAAATTTATTTCATTATTTTTTTATTTCTTATTTATAATTTTAAGTTCTATTTTTATTTTTTTATATTTCTCATTTTTTGTTAGTTTTTTCTTTCTTAATAATTTTTTCCTCTTGGTTTTATATTTCTCAATGTTTCATATTTGAATTTTTTTTTATTTTTAAGTTTATTTCATTTCATTTATAATTATCTACTATTGCCTCCGAAATTGCACAATTTGAGTAAAGTTATGTATGTTAGCTTTCGCCATAGCAAGGCAAAGAATTTTTAACTATTTTCCAACTTACTCTCAAATCGTTTAAAAAATAAAAATAATTGAAATTGAATTTTTTAAATTTTTTTTAGAAAACCGTGGTGTGTTTGCAATTTTTAGCACAGGAAATAAAGTTGAAATTTCTTTTGAATTTTTTCAAAAATGTGAAAAAAGGAAAGCGTTAAAACTGTGAATACTATTTGTGGAATTTTCGCACAAAAAAAAAACTAAAAAAAAAGCTCGCTTAAGAAAAATTCAAATATGAAGTTCATAAAGCACTGTTGCTCCACTGTAAAACGACGCTACTGTCACAGCTGGGTGTGGTGTGAGATATCTACATTTTATGGGGGAAAGGGGCTCAAGCGGTTCATACCGCTCGGCAATAAATTACGCGCCATACACATCGTAAAAGATGATTTTTGAAATTTTTGACAACTGCATACAGACATTTTCGAAATATTTTGGCTGCTCTGGAAATGAAAATAATCACTTTGAATGAGTAAGAATTCTGTTTGTGCAGTCACACTTTACGAGCTCCTTCGTGCGTTAGTCGCCTTCGCATGTCGAGTAGCTGTGGTAAAATAAAAACAATTTCTCTTGCTAGGGTTGAGGTTGGAACCCTTTCAAAGTGTTCGAATTTCCAAATGCCATTTATTCAATCTTTCAGTGCGACGATTTGTAGAATAATGGCATGACATATGGAAGTGTGAGTGCATTGTTTTTAATATGCTGTAGTGTGTACGTGTATGCCACAGCAGCCGTCCGGTGGTGGAGTTTAAGAGCGCCACCGAAATGTCAAGACAACACCAACAAGGCAACCTGGCGGCGATTTATGATTTATCGCAAACAAATGCAAGAAGTCAAAGTCATGTGCACATACGAGTACATATGAGCTCTTTCAAATAACACACGCACACATTAAGGCAAGTGCTATCAATGCGAGGTATAACGGGCTATGTTTTTGTTGTCGTTGTAGCTGTTCGCCAACACCGCTAAGGCACAGTCGAGACTAGTTCAAATCATTGAGGTAATCTAATGGGAGGTCCAGGAAATGAACTGTATCGACAGGTTCGGGACAGCGGAAAAGGGTATTAGGTGTATGGTTTCATTGTCGTGTGGGAGCTCATTGCATGTAGGGCATATGTTGAGTATCTTGGGATAGGCAGAAATAAAGTCACTTACAATATCCAAACCTTAATTGTGTCAGTATTACTCGGATCGTCGAGCCAGCTCGGGTGGGTACTTGGATTCCGAGAACACCATTCACAGGAATAGAGTTCTCGGAGAATGGCGCTTAGTCAATATAGTCTAGTACTCCCTTCCTGATGTGCCTGGATGGAGGTTCAGCTTCAACTGAATGTCTCTTTGGATGTTTCCGACGGTAACTTTACTTAGCCAGCGAAACGTTATGCTCCTTAACATGAGGCATAGATGTTTCATTGTGTAAGTGATGCGTCGGTGAAATCAGGAGTTTTCCTGCCACGGTCCTTAAGGCGGTCTTCTGGTATGCTTATAATTTCTTCATCTGCGTCTCGCTAGTCCCCGGCATAAATGTACGACCAGTCGGCCAATCGCCTTGTATGTTGCGAGCAACCAGCTAACGATTGGGGCATTCTATTGCGGTTTTGTACTTTAGTGGGAATTGCAGTCGTATGTGGAGTGAAGGATTACAGGCTTTCGAATGCGTCTCCCAGTAACTTTGTACTATTAATACTCAGAATTTTTAGATCATCGACTTTCATATTGAGTTCAGTTTGCTTTAGAACATAAGTTGTCAATATCCTGGCCAGACGCCAATATTGAGCAGTCATCTGCATATCAGATCAATGAAACGTCTTTTGGTGGAGGATTAAACAGAAGCGGGGAGGACACCATCCTCGGGAGCGTCTAGTTTAATTTTACGGAATTCGACATAGAAACCCTAGCGATGGCTGGGGACCACTCATGTAGCCTACAGTCCATCTCTTCAACCCCCGCGGTCATGAGAAATTTTCAATGTGCGATAGTAGCACTGAATGGTTGACGGTGTCAAAGGGTTTTGAGAAATCCAGTGCCACTCGGGGACCATGCTGTTGTGCTGCTGGACTCACTTTGTGTACCTGCTTGGGAAAGGAGCGATATCAGCCGATAAGACTCGCCTTTGTTTGCTGATTTCCCTGGTTTGAGCAGAGGGCCTACTCTACACAGATTTCATATAGCGGGTATTGTTAGAGTGAACCAAGACAGACTAAGATTCTTGGTGGGATAGTTTTCTGACGCTTGACTCAAATGTTTTATAACTAGCATGCTTCTTTCGTCGTGGTCGGCCCACGCACTCACGAGTCGTGCCATGAGAGCTCTGGTTACAGCTCTAAAGTGCTTGTATAAATTCAAATCCACGAGTACATCCGTCGACAGATACACACGTTCGCTCTGGGAGCACTCGACTGGATTTTGGCGTAAAACGCTTCTGAACTGTGCTGACGTTTTTTCTCTGACACACTACCGCTGCATTTTCAGCTTTCTATGCGACAGTCGTAGACGCTAGAGACACACACATACGTAATACAAAAACTTCTGCTTAAAAAATGCAGCTATCGGAGCGCGTTGATTGCGCCGTTTGTTGGAGCACATCGTGCTGTATAGAATTCTCAGCCACGCGCCGCCTGACGTACTTAACAAAAGGGTCGTGCTAAGATATTCATATTGCGCATACAAACATATATATCCATGGCTATTTATTTATTGTTTATGCTCTAAATGGAATTTTTAATTAATTTTTATAGAAATTATTATAGCCGTCGACGCCGGGTTTTATGTACAACGCGGCGTGCCCAGACGTACGGTTAGACGGACGGACGGACGGAGAGACAAATCAACATAACAAACTGCATTCGATTTGTTGTCATCGCTGCTCGAGCGCCGAGCACTCAAATGCGGGTGGTCAGTAAGCCAACCAAGCAAGGGACCAACGAACCAGGCGAGCCATCAGTGTGAAATCGTCAATTGAAAGTCAGCGACTTTGAAAATTATGATCACTTAAGTACATATAAAGCAGACACACACATACAAACAAACCTGTATATTCAATTATAATAATTATTATTTGGCTAAGCGCCAACTGCGCATGACAGGCGAGCCCACGACGATGACGGCGACAACGAACGTGCCACGCGAACTGCAATTCAATGACGATTTATTTGTATTTGAGCTCTTTTATTCTGTTTTAGCAATTTGTTTTGTGTATAAATTGTCTGTAGAATTATTGTTATTTAACTGTGTAATTTAATAGTTATGATATTATGGCAGCGGACAATTCTAATTCTTGGCGCGCTAGTTCAATGACCCGCTGTGTGGAGCGGAGTGGTGAAGTGGGGATTGGTTTTGCTGTATGAAAGTTGGAATAAAAGATATTCAATTTCAGGACAGAAATGTTAAGCCTATCAACTGATAAACTGAAGCTTCTGGGTTCAGAAATTCGATTTAGAAACCGAAAAGCCCAAATCTCCTTGTAATGACTATCCTTCCGACCAGGCAGTGGAATATTTTTGAAACTTCTTTTTGTATATTTTCGTTCGATCTCCTCCTCCAATTTGTGGTGTTGTATTTCCAAAAAATATATAATATATGCTCGATCATTTCGTTTTATGTAGTGTAGTTACTGCATGCTCCCCCAGGGGCTCTAACGCTGTCGTCCGTTTCAGTCCACCTTCCCATTTACCGGTCACTGAAAGGTCTCATCTCAGCAAGTAGCCAAGGAACCAGATGTTATTAACATCAAGACCTCACCGCACAATCCTTGGACGGGACACAGAGATACAACTTTTCAAATGCCTCTTCGACCTTAGAGAATCATAGTGGCCAAGGCAAAGCTCATAAAGAGTAAGCAAGCCCCGGCGGAGGAAAATAAACTTTTACCCGACAGGAAAGCTTGAGACTGTTGGTTACGCCACGAAATTTCGCCTTTATGGGCCCAATCAGGGGAAAAATTTCTCCAAAACATTGGGCAACTAAGCACGGCAAAATACAGGTAACCGCCTTAGATCAGAGACCCTGTTGTTTCAAAGCCGTTAAGCTCACAGCAGAAGGATATGAGACTGGTGAGTAACTTGGTTTCAACATCAATAAGTCCTTCCTCGTTATATAAAAGGACCGGCAGACAGCCCAAAGTTGTGGCCATTCCTGTCGAACAACTGACGGAATGTTGAAACTCAGCTTCAAAATAGACCAAAGATATTCTTTATGACTGTAGTTAATCGGTTTGGAGGAAACCGAAGACGTGGAAAAACACGATTAAAGATGTTGTTATGTTCTATAACGCTCGGAAAGAAAAGTCGGCATCTTTCATTAGTTTTGAAGAGACCGAAGAGAGATAGGGTAAGTTTCATTCCTGTCGAACAACAGGCGGAGAGTGGATGTGCAGCCTCAAAGAAGGTTTAATATGCTTTATGCCAGATAATCGGACCCTAAGGGAAAGAAATTGGAGCTGGCATCTTTCTTTAATTTTGAAGAAACCGAAGAAATGAAAAACAGAATCGAAGGATTCTAAGTCACACGGATTAATATTTTATTATTGATCTGCACCTTGTACTTCTCCAACTTATTCCTTGAACCTGAAATAAAATCTATTAAAAAGGCTTTCAGTGGAGTAATGACCCTTAGTTCCAGAAATGTTTTGAAATAGAATCACAAAAGTGCTCATCTGAACGAAGAGATACTTTCTGGGATATGATATAAGGGAAGATGAAATACCATTTGGATCTCAACTGTTTGTTGTTGAGGTTCTTACAACAGATCAACGAAAACACGGCCGTTTGAATATGGAATTTACCTACCAGTCCGCGAAGTTCTGGCAAAGTTTGCGAGAAGGATCAATAAGGAAAGGTGGGAACACCAAATAGGCATTGCAAAACAGATCTTTCGGGCCTCAAATATCTCTTCGAATTTGGTTGATCTTCCTAAATCAAAGATTTTTCAATGAGAACTTCCTTCAAGCACTTAACTACACACAAAAAAAAAAAAAAAGAATATGACCCAAAGCAGGCCAACAACCTTTCAACAAATTTAGCACATAAGTTACACATTAGCCCACAGTTTGCCAGTATATGTACGTGCTCGATTAGCCAGCTGACAGGAGAGGAACAAAGAATCCCAGAGAAATTTCCTCAATTTATAAAAACAACCAAATATGAATAGTAATTGAATCCGTGAAGCATCTCTTGGGAGCAGCAACCCCGAAAGGGAGTAAAGTAGAAAATGGGAAGAGAAAGACGCACTTGCAACCAGTGTTTATGAATCTACCCCAAATTGAGGGTGAGCCGTGAATATTTGAAGATATTAATGCAACACTTTGGCAAGAAAAATGTTGATAAAACAGAAGAAATCACCGTTTTGGGATGCCCCGTCGTGTTGCGCAAGTGATTTCGAATTCACCCTCAGCGAAGAATAAAACGACGTGCCATTTGTTAGAGCCACGCAAACAACAAACAACCTTTTTGGTATTTTGGGAACCCAACCGATGGCAGGACAATCAATAAATAAATGCATACAACAACAAACACTGCAGTGCATGTACCAAACGCACGGACGAACAGTTGATAGAAATCACAAAGAATTTTGTTGAAAGCCGAGTTTGTGCAGAGAACACGTGCCGACGAAAGATTTGTTGTTGGTTCAATGTTTGCAGCGCTGATAACTCACTTACTTTGCGGTGCAATTATTGACTACATATGTAGATGTTTGCCAGGATAAGATTACATATGTACAAGCTCGTTCGTGTCTGCTGTTACTTATTATTGTGAAAATAGTTGAGTTCTTCAAACGAAACCAGAAGTATATTGCGCGCGGAACCCTCGTTTAGTGTTACAAATGTATGTGTAATTTGAGCGGGCCTTTTTGGTTAGTGAAATTCGATCTTCAAGTAATTTTGTAGTTTTCTGCTTCAGATTTGAGGGCTTTTCTTTACAATCTGCGCGGTCATTTACTCATTTTATATATGTATTATGAATGAGGGATGGCAAGCCGAGTTTTGTGTTTCCATAAGAATTATTTAAATAAAAGTACAATACTTCAGCGATGAGATTAATAAATAAAGAATTATTTTTCAAATCTCTAACGATAAATTGATGGCTCTTCTCTTAATCGTTCGACGCACATTGGGCACACCGAACGAACCTGATATTTCTAAAGGATTAAAGTCTAACCTTTCGTCCATTTTCACCGGCGGATATTGCGTTCAATACTTTCAGCGCTGGGGTGTTTTCATCCGTACGAACAATATGACCTAACATCGTAGCCCTGTCTCTTGCTTCGCTGAATACTCCTCGAATACTCTTAATGCCAACTTAACGCTCGTCTCCATCGCTCACGCTTCTGCTCTATATAGCAAGACGGGAATTATGAGCAGCTTGTGGAGTTTGGTCCTTGTTCATCGAGAGAGGACTTTACTTTTCCACTGGCTAGGTTAGGTTAGGTAGAATTTGCTAGCGATACATAAGATTCAATACACTTAGGCTAGTATAGGCCCACAGTGATATTACGGTGTTTACCAGAGATCACTAAGCTTTACTTCGATTCCTTTATAAATTTCATTAGAAAAATGATCTTGATGTCTGCTCTCTTATACAAACCATCGATGAAAGCAGTTCCTAAATATCGGAAACTAACTCCGGCCAAGGCAGCGCAGTTAAATAGGATGTGAGAGACCTTCTTACAACTTCTATAACATCTCCTGAAGAGAACTACCAGCCTCGACGCATATCGTTCTACTAAGCAGTGATTTATTAAGACCCCCTGCAACCATAACGATGTCCTATTTTTTGGGAGATTATATTTCACATGACCCGCTTTAGTCATATTTCAGCCCAATTTGTGTAGAAATTCTGCAAGTAGCAGTGTGGTTCGTCCATGTTTATGCGGCCAGCTCATAATTTAAGACTTTGAGTTTGATTGGTCGCGCATAGCTTGGCAAGTTTCAGCGCCTTACAATCTCACTCTATGCCTCTGTGATTAACCCAAGTGAAAGATAGTCTGTTGAGCAGTGATCCGGTAGCCTGAAAGGCTACTCAGTCCAAAGTAGCACTTGTTGGCAAAGTAATTTTTCGTGGCGTTTTTTACCCAACATTTAGTTAAGGAAGTCAAATGATAAAAGCTCACCATGTCTGAAACCTCCTTTAGTATCGAACTACTCGGAGAGGTTCTTCCTAATTCTAACAGGGCTTTTGGAGTTCCATAGCATTTGTTTGCATAGTCAAATAAGTTTTGCAGGAATATCCAGCTCAGACAGAGCAACTCATTTTCATGATTAATTGGCGTAGATTGCAGAGTTTTTGTCATTTCGACAGAGCACACTTACTTTCCAATCATTTTGCATGCCCTTCTTCGACCATATTCAGCAAAGAAGTTGATGCATTAACTTGTCAGTGCTTCGGCGTCGTATCTAAAATGCTCAGTAGGCAAGACTGCGCCTCCTGCCGCTTCGCTGGTCGTCAGATGGGTAATTGCTATTCGGAATTCTTCATAGTCAAGTAGTGGAACCTCTGTTCCCTTAACGCCGATTGGGGAGCAAAAGAATTATAGCGATAATTCCAGTAATGTGAAAGGTTGAAAACGAACTGCCAGCTTTAAAGGACCCTTGCTACCTTGAAAGGAACTCCGTTCTGTCGAAGATGGTAATGTACCTGAACCCAACGGCAAGTCATGTTTTGGATTTGTTTTAACAGCAGTCCGAAATTGTAAATGATATGGTATTAGACTTAAAACTTTTATGCAATACTCAAAAGGAGGAACAGAGTTTTATCAGGGCCTTCTAAGTGTCTTCCCCATAATTTAGCTGTCGAGAGAAGCAGTTCGCTTCCTACTTTATCGAAGAGGGTGAATTAGTTTATTGTATCACAGTAAGGATCTCATAAGTTCCAGCACTGTGGTCATACGTGTAGATTCTTACAGAAATAAAGCAGTTCTACATCCTAAGGACTAATTTTATGCTTCAAGGAAACCTACAAGTACTTGGAAATAGAGATCATGGTTGGCAATTGTGTGATGATTTAAAAATTACGCGCATGTTGTTTGGACAACAATGTGCACCAAAAGTGTTGGTCTCCGAGAGATTTTAAAATTGACCTACATTCTGCATGAAACTTTGGTATTTTTTCAGACAGTTCCTCACTGACTGCTACTGAACGCAGCAGAGTGACCTTTCTGATGATGAAATAACCAGAAAAGAGAGTTTGTTAAAAAATATGTCAAAGTGACTAACCATTTACTTTCAATTCTAAAGAAATACTTGTAATTACTACAAAAAACATCGGATTACCTCCACATCAATTTGTGTAATAAATTTCACAAAACTCACTCAACACACTTCAAATAGTTAAGTGACTGTTTATTATCTTGGAAATCTTAATTGTCTCAAATTAAGATCAATCCAAACTGTCGGCCGCACAAGCAAACAAACACGAACGCGCTGGGAGCACATCAATTAAAGGCGGAAAAAAAGATAAAACTTGGAAACATGAAGCTTTAATTAATTTAATTTAAAATGAACTAAATTAAAGCAAAGCGCGGACAAGCGAGCAGCAGAATAAAAACAAAGTAGAGAGAACAGTTGTTAACTATGAGAAAAACCTCGAAAGAACAACAGCAAAAACTAACAGAACCAATGACGGAACGAGCGAAGAAACTTGAGACAAAATGCACTTGAAAGACAAACAAATAAACCAAACGAAACCACGCAACTAGACCAGAAGCAGACAAACAACCATGGCATTTGACGGATCGAAGGGCGAGCGGACAGCGAACAGTTTAAAACTGATAAAAGAACAAAGGGACTTGAAAAAATAGAAACATCTACTCGAACGTGAATGAACCGTACGAACACATGTCGAGCAACAAGCTGAGCACATACATACTTCATACATAACTTTCTACATACGTGTATGCCATGCCCTCGCATGTATGTATTTGGTACTTGTAATAGGCTGAAAAACAGTTGCTGGAACAAGCATAGAACCACTTCAGAAACATGATTGCGAAAGTGCTAGAAAACGAAACAAACAACAAACCGCAATTGGAACTGATGAAGATGAGGCTGATGCAAAATAAGAAGAGGAAAAAATGTAGAAAGAGCAACCGCAAATAAGTGGAAGTGCGCGACACAGAAGTCGAACGGAAGCAACAATTTGAAACGAGGATTCTGCCACAGATTGGAAACGAGCAAATGAGTACGAGTACAACTACTAAACTGCCCGCAGATAGGAGACATACATAGGTATGTACATATGTACTAAACGCAGACACACAATCAGATTGACGATGGATAATGATGGCATAAAGTGGCTGTAGTTATAGATGTCGAGAAGTGGTTGCCGATGATGATGATTATGAAGATGGCATTGTGGAATGGCCCTAAATGCAAGGCATCAGTTCCCCTGACATATGGAGAGGAAGTGAATTTTCTTTGGCGTTTAAGCAAATCATATAAATAGCTTGATCACGCAAGCAATTGCTAGAAATAAAGATAAATAATGAGATGAGCTCAGAGTTGGTTGTTTTTAATTTTTCCAACAAAAGAAAAATGAAAAAGAAAAAATGAATTAAAATTAGTTTCGAATGGTGTGGATGTGAGCTGGTAAGTAGTGGGGTCGCAATGTTGCATTGCACAACACATTTCATTGCACATTTGACATTGAGATATGATAATCTTAAGTGCATGTGACACATTGTGACGTGAGTAGATGATAAATGTGAGCCCTTAAATGGTTTAAGTAGGTATTTTTAAAGCAATTTTCTAGACATATCCCTAAGTGAACAGAAATGGAATGCATAACTCAACAAGGCTGCTAGTTGTTTGGTGGACTCCAGATTTATTTCCCCTTTTTTGTTTTGTTAAAGTAGAAATCGATCGAATTCAAGGTTTCGTCATTACTCAGAGATTAAATATACCATAGCCCAAAGCTCCGTCACAACTGGGAAGGACGTCTCCGAGCCGATCGATGCTGAATGGGCTTTAGGTTAGGATGACTAGCGGCCAAGTTTTTCCTTCCAATTGCAAACTCAACTACCGATATCCCTATGAAGTACAGTTATCTAGGTAAAGAGAATTTTCGACTATCGAAAGGCTATGAGGAGGATACTAACTTAAATACCGTCTACAACCTGATTACACTTAATAAAGAGCGTTGCTTCGCTTACAAAACCGGACTTTCGATTGAGAGAAACTCGGACATTGGTTTGTTAGTAACCGTCATTACTTTGACCTCACCCTAGTAGACTGGAGCTCGGTGCATCTTATGAAGAAGTCACAGATGCAAATTACACAAACATTTTTATGGTTGGAGTAGAGCTTTCGGTAAGGCTTTGGACTCTCTGACGAACCTTTGACTTTGAAAGTACGCAGTTTACTCGAATAGTCTTAATATTTCTTGGTACTTGGAGCTTATCTTCATGGTCTAATACAAGTAATTTAAAAGTAAGTTGCGTTATAAGCTCACAGTATGGAAATAAAAAATGTTAGATGTTTCTTTAGCATGAGAGAGTAGCTAACGATAAGAGCTCACACCCACACGAATGAACATGAGATGCCTGTAGGATGCGGGGCAATCGATTAGTTCTAGGTTAGGTGTCATTCCGGTACCATTTTAATACCGCTGAGTAATCGATTTAGTTAAGTAACTGCTCAAGTCGATTTTTAACGCATTGTCTGGAGACTTCAGGTTCTTTCTTCTCTCCATAACAGCTGCAGTAGTGGCTGCCTGATAGAAGATGCTCAGTAAGTTTACCCACCATTGCAGATATTCTCTTTCTTTTTAAAGAGATAAGATCTCGTGACCATCTTTTATATCCTGTCGGCACCATAATTCTGGTCACTCTGATACAATTGAGACCCTTCTATCTTAAGTAATTAGCTGAGATGCATAACTATCTTATTGGGGAAAGCGGAAACTTTTCAACGATGGCGAAAGTAGTGGGGAAGTGAGCGAGGTCTCTTCCAAGCTCGTCCCGCTACGCAGTATGTAGATAAAGAGACTTGGTTGGAAGTACCCAATTATCGGAGCAGACATTCTCTGGAAAAACTCTCAAGTCTAAGCTTCTCAAAGCGAGCTTGAAACATTATCACTTTGTTATAGGTCTCAATATAGTAGAATCAATAGGATGTGAGAACGGGTCAGTTTAAGCCATGAAAAATCACGAGCTCGAGTTTGGATCGGAAGTGTTTTTCGAACATTCAGCTTTACAAGTCTTGCACTGAGCTGCAGAAGAGCATTTCTTTACTTCGGGGAGAGCATCTTCATCTTTCCACTTGAAATTACCTTGAAGGGACAACGGGTCAAAGTTTGTGTCAAAATCACTTTCCACAACAACAATGAGGTTTGGCCATAACTTTGTAAAGAAGCAATGTGTGAACCCAAACACATAAAACGCACCTTTCAAAGATAGATTTATCATCTTCATCATCGACACCAACGAACCGAGCATAAATGTGACAACGAAGAATGAAAATAAAACAATAAGATTAACGAAAGCACTGACAAATGCACCAACACTTCACAAGAGCTGCTGATGAATGCATGCAGGAAAGACTGCAGCTGAGCTGCTGAACAAACCTATAGACACACACATGACAAAAGATGTACCGAAAGACCGCACTTGAAATATATGTACATACGCATATGAATTTCGAGGAGTTCGCAGGCCACAAGGGCGAGTAATCTCTTTGAAGATGTCTGTTTGGCACAAAGAGAATGCAAACAAATTGTAGCCACTCTGCACTTTAGACCCGAGTGGTAGTTTGTCATTTAGTAGAGGAGGCTGTTGCTGTGTCGCCCCTCGACAGACAAGCTGATGATGTTACACAACAGACATTTCGAGGTGGAGTACTCACAAATATACTCATTTACATGTTTACATTTCTTGTCTACGGTGAGTATCTTTCTTTCCACACCCTCCCCCGGCTCGTCTCTATGTCTCCTTCTTGTCGAGTTTTTACTGCCCTCGACCGTCGCACAGCCGGTGGGTACTTGTGTGTGAAGTAATTAATATTGATCGATCAGAAATTGAATTGTGTGTCGCTTCGAAGTCGAAGGCGTTTAAACTAGCTATTAAATGTTGTTTTTGTTGTTCTTGTTGCAGTTGCATACATGTGGACACATCTGCAGCTACACGGTACGTAATGTGACACAAATGCAGTTGGACAACTTTTATGGTTTGTCATGTTTACTCATATTGTTCGCTCCATTGTCACAGCTCATCTTGGAGCTCTCAACTATACATTCATATACAGACGCTTGGGCGATAATGAAATTGGATCTCGTGTATTCTCTGGCTCATCGTGTGTAATTATTGGTTTCGGGCTGAAGAATTCCTTTTTAATTGCTGCTGCTGCCGTGTCTCTCATCTCCGGGACGGCAAAGGCAAAGGAGACAATTTCAATTTCTATATTACGTGACGAGTTCACTTAATTTTCCTACAGTTTTCACAGCAATCATGCGAGTCTGGGTCGTTTGCAATTGAGCAAGCCACAGAGTGGGTTACAGGCGGACATATTTCCGCACGATAGGCAGACAAACAAACACGGCACTCTGGTAGCATACACCAATAATTCATTAAGAGCCACAACCATCAACACCACTTCGGCAGATGGTGATAGTGGGGGGTGGGAGAATTTTAAGGGGAGTTGCAGCTAGAGTGGTAGTTACTCACACTCCAATAACGCCACAATAGTTTTGCTTGACTTACATATCTACCTGACAGCGATGGGCAGCAAAGATGGCACAGAAATTAAGGGAAGCTCTCTAGCCAGGAAATCAACCTCAATCTCATCGTACCTTAACCTCATTGCAATCAGCAGATTTTTTTGTAGGCTTTTTGCTGTGGAAAGCTTAAAAGACAACTTAATTACAGCTAAAGCTTGCCTACGAGGGGTGAGGAATAAGACAAGAACAAATAAGAACTAGTCTCTTTTTCGGAAGCTCAGTAGATGGATGGAATTTGCTTGCGAGTCCGAGATGTGTAGAGCTTCAGCGTCCACTCAGTTCGAGAGCTAGGGAGTTCGAAGCTCGGGTGAAAAATAAGCGTGAGAGGTTGGATCAGAAGAGCTACTAGCGAAGAGCATTGCACCCGCTGCGTGGGAAGGTATGCCTAATGAAGTCATACAAAAGCTTATGTACATAGATACTCTCTATAAATTGACCGAGGATAGAAAGTTTGAGTCAAACATTGCTGAAACTTTCGATTTAGAGAGTCAATGACCGTACTGAAATTTTGAATTCGGCGAGTCCGAGATGAATAGAGTTTCAGAGTCCAAGCAGTTCGTCATTGGAGCAAATATCGGAGGGATGTCGTGCTTCTTTTCCTGTGCAAGGCTTTGGCGTTACGAATGAAGGACGAAACGTATGGGTTATCGTCTCAGTCTACAAGTTTCCAGGTGAAAGTAGACACGAAAAGTTTTCTAGCTTTTTCCTTCGGGTTAACAGGTAGTAATTCCAAAGCAGATGAGCCCACAGCCTGGAAATATTTGACAAATGGCGTCATCCAATACCTTGAGACGGCTTCAAGTATTGGGCGACCGTCAATGAACTTCCTGCTCCAGAGAAGCTCGTTACCAAAATTTGGTTTCTCATTGCCTCACTTTCTGCTTAGATTTTAAGAACAGCGCCGGGACATACTATGTAAGACGGAATTAGAATTGTTTGGGGTTTCAGATTTCAAAATTTTATTTCAAGACTTAGAAACTTCTAAAATAGAGCGAGAAAAAATTAGACTTACAGATGGAGACGCCTCTTTTTCCCACATAGTCAAAGAACTTCCTACTCAAAGGAAACTAAAATGGCTTAAAACCCCTGTGAGTATTTCTAAAGAAAATGAGTTAAAGTTTGTCCGCGTTCTAGAAAAGTGGAGAGTTTTCAGAGATGAAAGAGAACAAAGAAAGGGTTTTACCATCAGTACGAATTCTTGAAAGAAAAACAAAGTCAGGCTGGCGACATACATCCTCTTTTCACTTCCAAACGGAGAGCCCTCTTGTATTGAAGTTTAAGCGAACGAAAAATTAATTTGTCGCTACTCACTCCTCACTCTAAGAAAACCTATGAACCTTTCTATTCACTTATCCACCGTCCCTCGTTTATTTAACGGTTATCTATTACTTGCAGTTACTATTACCAGCGTTTTATTCGAGCTCTTAATTAAATAAACCGCCCACACTACCATGTGACCTCTGCTCGGATGCGTTACTAAGTTGTCCCAGAAAAGTTGCAACTCGACGTCGTGCTACACTTAACAGTTTGTATGTACGAGTACGTAGGTAAGTCGGCAATGTACGTTCACACATTAAATGCGGCTCAGTGGATTTGATATACTCGTATACTGGGAAAGCCGCAAAAGAGGAAAGAAAAACTTGGAGGAGTAGGAAAATTCGACGTGCAAAAGCAACTGTGGTTTCATAAGCAAAGCACACTGCCCTCTTACTCTCCACCCCTATTCACCCCAAAGCTCTCGACCACATATGAGTCACTGAGTTGTAAGGCTTCAATCGTACGTTTCAGCAATTTTATGACGAGCAATTTCACAGAATATCAAACTGGGAATAAAATGTTGACGTTGAGTTTGTCATTTGTGATTGATACGGAAAAATCCGCAAGCATTAAAAGTACTGTGATGGATGGGGTGGAGTGGGGGAACATTTATATGAATTTAGAGTAATCTCGTTATGACTAAAGTCGTAAGATGGCCAGGTCCTAGCTGACCACAAACATATGTGGATTGGCTATGATTCGAAGGTAAGTAGAGTCGGAGCCGGTGTCGAAAGCAAAGCTTTTTTTAAGTGAAGATTGAAGGTGTAAAGTCGTTGCAGAAGCTATTAGTAGTGCGTGCTACCTTGTGGGAGATCATGGATTTGAGTCTTGGTCAGACCAACAAAATATAGAAAGCTGATGTATAGTATAGTCAATCCAAAGTTTCAATGAAACTCGCAATCTTTGCTTTAGGCGTTAGGAGGACAACCTCTAATTGTCAATTGTATAGCGAAGTCCGAACTTGACTTCTGAGATTTTCGAAAGCAGGAGTAAGCTCAATATGAGATGCCCTTAAATCCAACTGGTGTTCCTCACTCTGTGCCAAGATATAGGATTTAATATAATTGGAGCCTCGTATGCATCTGGCTCATCACTCTGCCAAGAAGAAAATAGGCGAGCTGGTTACCTGATTTGTTGGAATTTTCACATTTTCTCTGAAGATTTGGATATACTACTTGGGGCAGGAGACAGGAGAATCAAATTACTCAACCTAGGAGAAGTTCAAAAGCAGAAGAAACCACTAATACCCTCGATATGCGACGGGAATTAAATAAGCTGTAGAGTGGTGTTGAGCGTCGAAGGGCGGATCTGTCGGAAGCTCTGATTTTTCGATATCTATCCGCACTAAAAGGAAAGCGATCGCAGTGGGCTCTATATCAAAGATGTAGTTGGAGATGACACGGCGTCATGATTTGTGGGGAGAGAAGGGTCCAGATTAAAATAAAGTGAAGTAATTTACGGACGAGCTCTTTTGGAGATAACCCAATTATATATTGTACATCTTATCAGAACCGGAGCGGAGTAGAAGTGTTTGGATATACTGCTTGAGGCAGGAGTCGGATTAATCAAATCAAACTAGGAAAAGTTGAAAAGTTTCCGTGATGTTGAAGAAACCATTAGTAGCATCGAAAGTTCAGAGGGAGAGTTACCTTGGACACTCAGAGCGAAGGGAATCAAATAAATTGTAGAGTTGAGTTGAACATCGAAGGTCGGAAGCTCTGACTTTTCATTGACAAAGTCATGCCTGTCTATTAATACTAAGAGAGCATTTTCCCTAAAGAGGCCACTCACATTACCAGTCAGAGATGGAAGCTCTTTCCAAACATCTGATGAGAATGTATGTACTTGGGTATGTCAAAAAGCCAGTAGTGTGGATGAAGCAAACCAGCCCACTGGGAAGGAGGAAATGGAGGACAAACACTCGTACATACATACAAACAAACATCATAAAACATTAATTTCAATTGAAAATGACTTAACCCCAAACATGTGTGATAGCAGGCGAATGTGCCGATGTGCGTGTTTCGTGTCTCTAAAAATGTGTTTATGTAATTTGGCCACAACATGCATGCATGCAACACATGCCTCATACTCTTCTCCACTGCAAGCTACATTCTACCCACCAGCATTACCACGAACCCTCCCCTCTCATCCATCTCTCACTTACCCACAATGCTCTCGGCTTGTCGACAGCAAAGAAGAAGACACCAAACTCTTCTTGCCTTTTTGGTTGGAGATAAAAATTAATTTGTTCCACAACTTCGCCAGAACCAAATGCAAAAAACAAAAGAAGAAAGGGAAATGAAAGAGGAAAATGACAAAGCCGAGGCATCAACATTCGCCACACACCGACAAACCGACATCGAGAGAGGCGAAAGAAAGTCGATAAATTTTAGTTCGGTTTCGGTGAGAAATTAAGTTGTACTAAAATGCCCCAAACAAACAACAGCTGGCGACTAAGTGTCGTCTCGGCTAAGTTAAGCAACCATGTGGGCTCGTAAAATGTTTGGAATTGCAGAAGGGGAAGGGTCGAAATGTCTTGATGCTCTGGACATGGTTAATTGGTGAAAGTTTGTTGTTCTTAGGTGGGGAGAGTATTAGGCACATTAAACAGTTGCCGCATTACGTAATGAGTTTATTGCTTAGTCTGATACTTTTTCACAGAGATGTGATGAACTTGCAGCCGCTTGGAATTTGAAAACTGGAAGCTTCCTCTGACTGAAAGAAATTTAACTAACCCATAGTGACCGGATGGAAGAAGGCGCTGCAGTTGGGATTGGAGTTTGATTATACAGCCCCTCAAAAGAAGTAGAGTAAGAGGTCGATCTGCTTTTACTTGGAAGAACCCTCGCCTATATTTGTGTTTCCATCTTTGTTAGGAATCCATATAAGGGCAACCGGTGTAGCATAGGTTCCCGAACTTTTACATTTTTTGAGGATCGTCCTCTCCTCGTCGCCTTCTTTCAAAGTAAATTCGACCATTAAAAATTGGCATTTACTGGTAGGTCTCAGAGTGTAATAATAGAGTGTGTCATACTTTCATTTTGATACGCCAATAATAAAGGCGCGACGAGGAGATCTAAGTAGATCCGAAAGGTTTTATACTAATAGTGCTCAAAGAGATTTCATACTTTCGTGCTCGTTGCTTATTTCACAGCTCACTGCACTGTCGAAACTGACTCGATTAGGTAGGTATTATTTTCATTCACATTTCAGCTAATGGTTACCCGTGTTTTTTCTAGAAAACTTTTTATACTACGAAGGACTCGACTATTACTCCTTTTGCATAGTTCGCTCCTTCACCAAACAAGCTTCTTTTTAGACTTTTCAAGGTAGTCTTCGAAAATGGGAGTAACGAAAAAGGTAATCTCTTTATTGTAAGTTTTTGAACCATTGAATGGGCGCTAAATTGCAAGAAAAGTAGATGTTTCGAGGAGCTTGTACGATATGAAAGAGTAGTAACATCAGAGTCGCAAAACATGAGAGACATTCGTTGGCAAAGTACATATTAAGTTCGACTTTCGCCGGTAGGGTCATTAGCAGATGGCAGGCTGAACCCACATGCAATGTAGCTAGACAGATCGAGCCATTGATCAAAGATAAGTTAACCAAAACAATGCATTTTCTAAACAGGTCCAATATAAGCATAACAGCCGGACACTCTTGGTAGAAGAATGGGCTACTTTTGTAATGACCTTTGCCGGAGCTGGCATAATATGGACGAGGACGAGTCGGTAGAGCATTACATCTACCACTGTCCAACCCTTAGTGCGGCCGGACACAGTTTCCTCGGTAATTTTTTTCCAACTGCCTTGCAGAACTTGCCTCAGCAAGCGTCAACAACCTCGTAGGTTTCTTAAAACGCACCAAATGCTTTGAACATCTAGTAAGATGAGAGGAATCTTTTTACAAAAGCTTACCATATGCATCACACGATATGAGCTGTGTTTCGGTTCAGGCAAGATAGTTCTGTAACCGGATTTTTAGACTGAACGAACTAAATACATTCGGGATATGCCTTGGGTTGGGGTAATGGCGCGGCAGGTAGAGAACATGTCGGCAGGAGTTAAAGCTGGTTTTGCTTCGTTTGAATTTTAAGAGTTCTAGTGGATTTTGCCGAGGATATGAGTGTAGGTAGTGAAGAAGCAAGAGCCTTTAAACTACTTCTCTTGACTATACTTCTAATTTTCTCAGACCCTATTCATACTGAGAACCATATAACCTTTCACGGCTGCTGATTGGAATAAATAAAATCCAAATTATTCTTCAAAAGATTTCTACTTTTCCATAGTTGAGATTGAGATGCCCACAGGAGTGTTTAATCACTCACCGCATTGCAACTCCACAGCTCAACATTTTCCCATTGAAATGCCGGGAAAGAAGAGAACCGTGAAACATACAAATTCCAATGAAATGAACAACATCTGTTGCACATTGATGTCGCCCACTTTTCGCGCCTTCAACGAGTTCCAATTGATGGATTTTTCATTTCATTTTTGTTTTTGTACTACCGAGCAGAGAAAATAACGGTTTAGTTCTCATAAACCATATGCAGTACCAGAAGAGTGGCTTGGCAGAAACAAATATGAAATAATTCAGTTAAGATAAAAAAATCAATAAAAAAAGACTGAAATAATTGAAAGTCATAAAATTTGAACGAAAACAACTTTTGTGGAAAAATTGTTCAATTTTCAATTAATTAAAAGTTTAAATGGCCAACAAGTGTGCAACTGTCACAAATCTTTACGTATGTAGCACACGTAGTATGCGCGTCAAAATGCGGAGGAGAACAGGAGATTTGCTGCTGCCGCTGCTGCTGTTGCTGCCGGCATGCACTTGTCCATTCAAGCACACATTCGCACGCACATACTTCGAAATTCATACTTACACATGTCCAGCTTGTTGTGGTTGTCAGTTGCAGTTATGTTGTTGTTATTGCAGTCAAAAACCGCAGAAATTTGCGAAACGCCGTGCGAATTTTTTTATAAGCTCACAAAACCACAGGGAGTGCAACACAACGCACCAATTGAGCTGGAATCGTTATCCTTAAGGGGGAAGGGTAGAGTCCCGGAGGGTTTATAAGGCAGGTAGCAGTTCTTTGGAGCTCTTTTTCGTAGAACTATTTCGGAGTGCTAATAGGGCTCTCTCAGATAAGCCGATGGAACTACTCTCCTTTTCGTAGGATTTTTCCTTGGGTCGAGCTGAAACCATGCAAGCCGAATGGGCATTACTAGCAGTGGTACATGTAGGAAGTGGAGGGAAGAAGTTATGAGTGGGACATTCGAATAACTCCTTGGTTTCTTGGAGCCTTAGCAAAAACTCGTTTTAGATATCTCGGAGCTTTGCTACTCAAAGGAATAGAGTTGGCCTAAATATTGAATATTAAGACTCTCTTGAACTTTGCACGAAACCCAACGACGATTGCGTTAGATTGCAAACAATTCGGACGTCCCTCCGGCATTGCTTGGTACATATTCGAAAGTTTCCATTATTCTATGCCTAGATGTTTGGCAGCACCTGGGAAAGCTGGAAAAAGCCAGTTTCTCAGAGGTGTCAACTAAGTTTTGAATTTTTGAAGTACCAAAGCGCTAAAATAAATTCCCGACTCAACAATGGAATGTTCTTTCCGCACCATCTCCAACCACCGGAGGAAAGGTCACAACGTACCACTTCCGATTTTTCACAAGCTTTTCCAAGGTTAAAACAAGAACCGTCATTCCGCTTAAGCTCCAATTTTATCTAAGGAGTTTAAACCGGAACTCCTTCAAGAACCATTGGGCTCATTATAGACATTCAAGTGAGTAATTAATTGTTAATATCTTTATGGCGCATCAGCCGGCCAGTGGAACTTAACCTATCATAGGCTCCACCCGGTAGTTAGAAATCTAAAGGACATCCAATACAGCAAGAGGAGCAAGATATACGACCAAGTAGTTACTTCTAGAGAGACTTCAATATAAAACGATTTCCAAAGAAGCGCTTCAACTGGCGCTAAGACCTGTGGAACTATTTTTAACTTGATTTTGTAGTCGGTTAAAGCTTATTCAGATATCCTCAACAGACTTCGCCTCGTACGATTCGTGGTCTTTTGTGCTTATACTTGTATGTAGCGTACCATCCCTCCAATAACAGTTAATTGTAGCTTCACTGGAAATCTACAGAAAGATCATAGAGATCCCGTTCGGATACCTCCGCTAATTTGCCAGACACTGCTTTAATGATCCCCACTTCTCTCCCTCTCTTCCTTCCGAGCGTCCTTTCCGCGTGGTACAGCCCGAGCTCTTTCTTCTCTGAGCGAGGTGCTTAGAAAAAAACGTTTTAACGTCCTACCTGGATTCTTTCTAATAGTTAACTTTAACACCTCCTGCGGAGCGCGACTTCTAGTAACGTTCTGAACCTCATGTAACGTTCTTAACTCCCTAAAAGCATTGTTGTAGAACTTCCACCTTGGAACGCTTTACTTGTTGTTGACTGGGAAGTACCTCGTGTGTGTGTGTGTGTGTGTGTGTGTTGAGAGACATAGAAATCGCAAGTCAACCGCGTACAATTCAACGAATTCACTTTTGCCAACAAATCGAAGTTGTTGCACTGCCAAATGCTAGCCACGCTATTAATGCGTTCCTTCGACCCCGCGCGTCCGCATCTCACTCAAAGAGTCAACCAACAACTACCAACTCATGTGGCATGCCGCAACCAACCAATTTTGCACATCCCACGCACTCAACAAATCCAGTCACCGCGTTTCGGTGGTTTAATAGTTTTCAGCCGCTCACAGCGCCACCGCAGTCTTTGAACCGCGTAGCAGTAGCCGCCAAGTAGACAGGTCGACAATGTAATTGTGAGCCGACCGCTTTGCCGCGCTTTTGCTTTGCGCTAGACTTGTGCATATGTACAATATGTATATATGTGCAGCATTTCGAACGACTTGACTTGCACAATTTTTGGTGGCGCCTAAAGTGTTTTTAATCAAGTTTAAAATAGAAAATTGCAACAACGAGCACAACACAAAGCCGCTTGAATGCACCGACTGCTGACTTGACAATTTACTACTCACATTTGATTTGATTGAATTAACAAACACTAATACAGACATTTAGCAACAAACAACAAGCATGCATGCAGATTTACCGTTACCTAAATGTATATAAGTACGAGTATGTCGGAATGAGTGTGTTGTGGGTAAATTTGGCGCTTAACTTGTTGATATTTAGCATTTATAAAGAGACCTGTCGACGAATGTGTCGCAAACGCAGAATGAAAGAACGGCGGGGAGCAGGAAAAGAGCGCAACAAGCACACAGCTCATGAACAGGTCATGAAGCACGGACAATTGGTGGCACGAACTGACGTGCGGAAAATTTTGTTTGAGTCAAATTCCAAATTAACTTGAAACTGTCGCAAAAAACCATAGAAAGACATAAGATTAAGTAATTTGTATTTTTTATAGGACGGACGGGCATGAAGAGTACAAATTTAAATAAGAGATTTCAAATGGGAGTGTGCAAGAAGCTTCGCCAAAACCAACTTTAATCTGCGACGGATATTTCTAAAGAGATTTGATTTCAATAATCTAGCCATTTTCCCGGAGTTTGACGAAGACTACCAAACCAAAGGATTTCACCATATTTACTATACTATCTCCTTGCCTCTGCTGTTTACAAATATTGTGATGATATTAGAAGAACTGTCCACATTAAAATTTTAAGGAATTTTCGCCTTTGCTTTCCTTAACTGGGCACCACTTATGTGTTTCTTGTTCCCTATACATCACACAATCCTACATATATATAAATATTTGTTCTATTTCATATTCGCTTAAGTTCGCAATCGGCGTTTTTCTTCTGTTTTAGACACGCTAAATCAACAATATTGCACTAATACCAAGTACAGCAATTTTCTTCTCCACCTGATCTATCCAACGCAGTGGAGGTCTTCACCTTCTTCTACTTCCGCCAGCGGGTACTGCATCGAAACTTTTCAAAACTTTATAGTACTCTTACCCATACGGACCACATGCTGAACTATATCAGTGTCTCCGTATAACGCGTACAACTCATCGCTTCGTCGACTGCAGTAATCGTCGTCGCCAAATCCCAATGGATCATAAATCTTACTCAAAAACTTTTCTCTCGAAGGCTACCAAGACCTACTCTTTCCGTAGCGTATATTTTCTGGTGTTGGGTCCTCGCAGTGTACGCACGTCAAAAACACTGAGGACATGTGACGGCAACATGATCGATCTGATCAAGTACTTGATGTATTTTCTTGTGCTGGAATCTAGTAATGAAGACAACCATATCTCGTGTAGCGACGAAGTCGAACAGCCGCAACCTATTCGTAGGTGTTTCGTCTTGAAGGCTGAATTTTCTGACAGTAGTGCCTAAAATACATTTTTTGTCCACCTTGGTGTTGAAGTCGACATAAGTATGCTCCAGGCGTTCATAAAAGGCATCCTTGATCTCATCGTCCTTTTTCGTTTTGATGCGGATTGTGGCGAGATGTTCATCTACCGGATGAAATGCCGGTAAACGGCGACAGTCTCACATCTACCACAAATCCGACACCAATTTTGCACTACTTTATATGGACGCTATAGTAAATGTCACAAGGACCCGCCTTCCTTTGTCCATCGTACTACTTGGACGGCGTTGATGTCAGCATTTAGACGCTCGAGGACATCAACCAGCTAAGTGAATGCCCCTTAAATTGTGATCTTTAAAACGTTTGCAGGTGTCTCCATCAGAAAAGGGGTTCTCTCATCCGTGGATTATTTGTACGATTTTTCATTGGAGTACATGTTTCATATGGTGGGTCCCAAACCCTAGGCTACACAGCCAACCCTTGGTCTAAGACCGGAAGTCCTGAAGTGCCACCTCTTATAGGAAACACACCAGGTTACCGCTAGTCTATATATAATATATTTTTTTCTCATACCAAATTATATTTTGAAATATTTTATTAGACAATCTGTTTATTTACTTGTTGTAATTTTGGTCTGCTATTCTTTGTTTGTCACCCAACTTTTACAGCTTTCAATTGAAGCATAGTGTAATTTTTTCTTTAAGATTTGGAGCATAACTCCGTTTTATTTTAGTTCAAACATTGTTCTATTTTATTATTATATATATATATTTTTTTTTCTTTCTTATTTTCTATTTTTTCTTTCCTTTTTCGCTACTCAGTATTGGATGAAAAATTTCTGATAAATAATAGAAAACGGCGGCAATTTCCTGCCTCTCTATAAATTAAAAGCATACAACGTACATATATGTATATACTATGCATATATATACGTATATATATATAAATATATTATTTTTAATTCATTGAATGCCCATAATTACCACCTGCTTCCCAGCAGAGGTTATACTTTTCGACCTTAAAGGCAATCCTACATATATATAAATATATAAATAAGAGTACATATTATACATACATACATATGTAGATTTATGAGTGCCCTAAAGTGTTTGGGATTACATATAAATTAATGTGGTACAAGCATTTGTATTTGTGTATATTTTTCCGTAAGTTTAGTTTCTCTTTCCTCTCCACACACCAGAGCGAGTGAGTGTTAGTTATGTCTTTGAAAGGAAAATCAATTTAATTTTTATTTGTTTTCGGTTCGGTTTTTTTTTTATTACACACAATTGTGATAACATCTGTTAACCCAAAGCTTGGCTGCTAATCTATTGTTTGTTGTGTTTTTTGGTCTGTTGTGTGGTTGTTTTTAAATGGCTCATAGCTGTGTGTATATACATAAATACTTTGGAACGTGACAAAATATTGAAATTACTTATTTTATTCGATTGGAAATCAAGGAAAGCGAGTGAAGTAAAACAGAAAGGGAAAGCGGAGCGAGAAATAGGTAAAATGTATAAAGATTAATTTTTTTTTAAGTATTACAGAAGATCTATACATATGATACCGTTATGATTGATATTACTAGAAGGGTTAGCTCTCAATTTTTGAGACATTCCATTGTAATATTTTTTTTCTTTGCTCGAAACGACTTGAATGGAAGGCTATTGCATAGTGTTCTCATTAAAAAACCTCTTCGAGCAAAAACGAAATTCACTAATTAATCAGCTAAAAGCACGAATTTTAGTGTCCACAATACTTGTTGTCTAAACAATATTGACAATGAAAATCATGTAAATCGGTCGACTACTATATACAGTTACCATATATTTGACTGTTCAAAAATTAGTTTTTAAGTCATAACTCTACCAATTAAACAGCTAAATTCTTGAAATTTGGTGTATGACAAACATATCACCTACAGAGTACAGAAAATAAAAAATACGAACTTCGGTCGACTATACCATATAGCTACCATACAACGGATTGTTCAAAAATGAGTTTTTAAGACCTAACTCTACCAAATAAGCGGCTGAAAACAAGAAATTTTGTGTATGGCATACACATTATCTACAGAAGGCTAAAAATTAAAATCACGCAAATTAGTTTGACTGCAACATATAGCTACTATACAACGGTCGGTTCAAAAATCAACTTTTGGACCATAACTCCTGCAGTTCGGGAGTTAAATTTTGTACACTTAATATGAAATATAATTAGAATGCTGATAGCGAAAATTATAAATATCTGAACCCTAAAACATATATCTGTCATATAAAAAAATTTTCAAAACTATGATTTTTATTCAAAGCAACTTCAGCTTTGAGCTGCTAGACATATGAAATTTAATACATACCTAATTACATTGCTAATTAAGTGATTAAACCAGAAAAAAAGCAAAGTGTTGAAGTAAGGCATAAGAAAAATTGGAAAAAAATATTTTCAAATGAAAATAAAACCATCACACGCCCAAAAACAATTAATTAGCAATATATGTATGTACGTGTATATGAAGAACCATATTATCTTTCTTTTTTGATATCCACGCAGCCTGTTAGAGCCGAGCATAAATATTTTCTTTTCAAAAATTTTACATTTTTATACCACTTTTTCTATTTGGCAAATAATTAGCCGCAAAAATTACGGCGCAAAGAAAAATGAAACAGAAAGTGATTATTGGCGAATATACACGTATGTATACATACATACATGTGTACAACCGGCTATTTGAATGTAGCCTCAAGCCTAAAAACCGAATTACTGACAGCAGGAATGTTCATTAGCAAATTTTCGGCATTTCAACATTGTTTGCAACGTTAACGCGACGTTAAGTGTGTATGTGTGTTTGTGTGGGTGGCTGAACAGAGACTAATAATCATAACCATGCCACACCAAAGTTGCTATTAAATGGAGGAATGAGAGTGGGAAAGAGGAGAGAGTGGGGAAAAAATAACAGTTAACAGCTGTTACAAAGAGTGAGAAGAAAAACAGTTACATATTATAGAGTTGCCACGCCACATTGCGCGAAACCGTTAAACAAGCCAAAATCGTCTAACTCAAAACTACTCCAACACTCATACATATGCCACCTATTTATATATTTCCACCAATTTTTCTTTCGTTTTAGACACCTACTCGCCCACTCACTGCCTAAGTACAAAAGAGTCATTAAAAATTACAACGGTGGTATGAGTAGTTGCTTTGCCTGAAAAAGATGATAATCACCATTTATTCTCTGCTTGCTTGTGGCATATGTCTGCTTGCCTCTACTATTATTAGTGTTATTGTTGTTTTTGCTATCGTTGCAAGTGTAAGTGTAAGTGTTGTTTTTAGCTTGGTTCGGCTTTTGTTGTCATAGCGTTAATATAATTGGCAAAAGTTTTCACTTCCTCTTTTTCTTCTTCTTCTTACTCCTCCACACCACATTCCTTCATCGGCCAACTTTAATTTCACTTTTGTTAGTTTTTGTTTCTGTTTTGTTTTAGGTTCTCGTGTTTTTGGTTCCCAAGTGCCATTATAACTTTTAGTCGCTCGTTCGGCTCACTCTCTTTAGTCTCGTTTACATTATTTTATTACCATTTCCACTTCACTTTCATTATTTTCGTCATATGATATTTTTTTAAGCACTTTTTGTTTTTACTTTTTCCTCGTTCTGTAATGAAATTCTTTTATTTTTTTTTTTGCTTCGTCTGTATGTTTATTGTTGAATTTTCGTTGGTATTACTTGTAATTGTTTGGACCTGATGTAATTTGCAGTCTCAGTGGGTGCGGTTTTGAAAGAGTTGCCTTGTACGCATTTGCTTTTATGATAATTATACATACCTACCGGGTGTGTGTGTAATAATTACTGATATGGGAAGGACGACTGGATCTAAGGTTATTCAAGAGACAATGAGCTCACTACACTTCAAGAACAGACGAACTTATAAAAAGAACATAGTTTGAAATGATTGGGAGCTTCCTACAACACCAGGAGATGGCAAACTCGATTCCCCAGTCTATTACCCTGGAACACATGTTTCATTGCCCGACTATGAAAAAGTTCGAACAGCAATTGCCTGCTTGAAAAAAAAAACAAAGCGGCGGGGGCCAATGAGCTGCAGTCAATGCTATTCAAATACGGAAGTGAAGAAGTGATATTATGCAAGCATCAGCTTCTTTACAAAATATGGTGGTATGAAAGCATGCCCAACGATTGGAACCTAAGTGTGATCTGCGGGCGATTCTACAAACTGCGTCAATTATCGTTAGATAAGCCGCCTTAATATTGCATATAAGGTCTTATCGAACGAATTGTGTGAAAGAATAAAGCCCACTGTCAACAAACTGATTGGACCTTAGCAGTGTCTTTAGACTTCGTAAATCAGCCGTTTGGTACCAAACGAGGTTTCAGACAGGGTAATTTCTTATCGTGTGACTTCTTTAATTAACTGCTGGGGAAAATAACATGAATTGCTGAGCTGAAAAGAGTATAAAGCTGTTGGCGTACGCCAATGATGTTGACATTACTGACCTCAACAACCGCGCCATGAGTTCTGTTTTCTCCAGACAGGAAGCGAATGATGTGGGTCTGCTAGTGAACGAAATAGCTCCTGTCATCAAGCAAACAGTCATCGCACTTGCGAATTGGCTCCCACGTCACTGTTGACAGCCGTAACTTTCAAATCGCAGATAACTTCGTCTATCTTGGAACCAGGTTTAACACCAACAACAATGTCAGCCTTGAAATCCAACGCAGAATCACTCTTGTCAAGTGATGTTACTTTTGACTGAGTAGGCAATAGAGAAATAAAAGTCCTCTCTCGACGAACGAAAACCAAACTTTACAAGTCGCTTATCGTTTCCGTCCTGTTATATGGTGCGGAGGCATGGACGATGACAACATCTGATGAGTAGCCATTAGGAGTTTTCGAGAGAAAGGATTTGCGTACGATTTATGGTCCTCTCCGAGTTGAAAACGGCAAATACCGCAGCCGGTAGAACGATGAGCTGCACGAGATAAACAACGACATTGAGATAGTACAGCATATCAAGATAGGGACTATGCTGGCTAGGTCAGGTGGTTTGGATTGATAAGAATAATCCAGCTTTGAAAGTTTTCGGTGCAGTAGCCGCCGGTGGAAGCAGAGGAAGAGCAAGACCTCCACTCCGTTGGATTTCTTATTGGCGACAAACTGCGAGAGAAAGAAATGAATGGCGCAATATTGTTAACTTGGCTATAATCGCGTAAGCGTTTTTTGGTTATCCTATGTGATTAGAAAGTAGTTACCTAGAGGTAGGTACGATCCACATGGGAACAACGCTTCATTTAAGCATTTACAGGCCCTTTGTTTAGCCCTCATCCACTAGTGTCCAAAAGAAGTTCCTTAAGGTCTCAGATTCTTCCTCCTCTCGACAACTTCCACAGAAATACCTAGATTGACGGTACGCCCAGTCTGTCTACGTGCCTATCTAAAAGAAGATGCCCGGCTAGAAGACCCTTCATCATGAACAGCTCTTTCCTTTTTAGCGAGATAAACTTTCACGATCTTTTCTTGTGCCAAGTCGGCCACATTGTTCTAGTAAAATTGCAGTGTTTGAGTCTATTTCATCTTGAGTTCGTGTCAACAATGAAAGACTGTCGTATGATAAGCTTACAAGTGAAGAACGGCAAGCCAACTAAAGGGTGGTTAAATTGTAAGGGCCGATGTTGAATGTGAACCACACCTAAACGCCAAGTTTTTTCCGAATTTAATTTGACATTTCTCTATTTCAGACTTACTCAATTTGAACCATGGAGAGATACACAATCCAACAACGTGTTAAAGTTATCCAGACTTATTATGAAAATTTTCGAAGAAAATCATCTTCAGTGATGAGGCACATTTTCACCTCAGTGGATTCGTCAATAAACAGAATTGCCGCATTTGGGCGAATGAGAATCCAAGAGTGATTGTCGAAAAACCAATGCACCCACAAAGAGTGACTGTTTGGTGCGGTTTATGGGCTGGCGGCATCATCGGGCCGTATTTTTTCCAAAATGAGGCCGGTCAGGCAGTTACTGTGAATGGTGTTCGCTATCGTGAGATGATAACGAATTTTTTATGGCCACAATTGGAAGATATGGATGTGGACGATATGTGGTTTCAGCAGGACGGTGCCACTTGCCACACAGCTAACGAAACAATGGCTCTTTTGCGCAACAAATTCAATGGCCGTGTTATCTCACGTAATGGCGATGTCAATTGGCCCCCAAGATCATGTGATTTGACACCGTTGGACTTTTTTCTCTGGGGTTATTTGAAAGAAAAGGTGTACGTCGATAAGCCAGCAACAATTCAAGAGCTAAAGGATGAGATAATTCGGCACATTAACGGCATAGAAACTCCATTATGCCTCAGCGTCATCGAAAATTTGGACCATCGTATGGAGGTGTGCCGCCGAGGTCGCGGCGCTCATTTGGCCGATATTTTGTTACATACATAATTGAGTAATACCAATATATCATAATAAAATAAAATTTCAATAATTTCCTAAATAGTTTGTGTTTTATTCAAAATCAACATCGGCCCTTGAAAATTTAACCACCCTTTACAAACTACATGAAAGGCAGATTTCCTTTCGCTTATCATTTTGAAAGTAGTAAGATTTCAATACATGTTACGTTCAGATAAAATAAATTACAACAAAATTTCAAATGAAAAAATTCAATTGAAAATTTAAATACAGGAAAAACGTAAAGCGTAAAAAATTTAAGTTTTTTTTCTGAAGTAATTTCCGAAATTTATAAAACATTGTAATTTTGGTGGCTAAAAGTTGCCGTTTATTTTCGAAATTGCCCCCAGCGAACACTTGTATACATATGTAATAGGTATGTATGTATGTTTGGTATATGTATTTGACGTCGGATTCGCAAAGGTTGAATTTTTATATTGAAAATAAATGTTAAGAATGCATGATTATTACGACTTTCTGGAAAACTTTTTCGGTTTTTTTTTTCAGTTTGGTAAGCCACCACATAAAAAATAGTCGTTTATATTGAATCTCTCTACATATACACACGTGTATACATAAGTACGAGTACATGCAAATCAGTTAAGCACATTATAAGCAACTGCACGCGTAAAGGATTTACTCTTCGTCAATTTTTCTAAACAAAAATTTTATGCAAATTTTCAACTGAGAGACACATGTGTAGGTATATATTATGCGCATGCACATGTATACATATGAAAGTGCAAATATAAATACATATCCATAATAAATGGAAAAAAAATAAAAAATTTACAGCAAAAGTAAGGAGATTTGCATACGTAAATATACGTGTATATATACATAGATACAGTTGTACGAGTATGTGCTCTCAAACTCAGGCCAAAGTACAACAATAAAAACAAAAGTGTCATAACGCACATTTGCATAAAAGACAACAACAAAATAAAAAATAATAATAATAAGAGGAAAATAAAAGAAATATTAAAAATTTAAAATGCCAAAATAAAAAATAAAAAATAAAAAAAAACAAATTAGGTAAGTAAGGCTAAGTTCGGGAGGAACCGAAAATTAAATAACAGAGAAACAATAAAACTAAAATTTATTAAATTAAATTAAAAACAAAATAAGGTAATAAAAAAAGGAATTAAATAAAATAAATTAAATTAAATTTATTTAAATACAAAAAAAATTTAAGTAAGCCAATATTTAACTAAATTAAATTAAATCAAATATAATCAAATAAAAAAATAAAATACATCAAAATAATATAAATTAAAACGATCAAAAAGTATAAATAAAAAATATTATATATTGAAAAATAACATGAGAAATAAACAAACAAAACTAATTAAATTAAATTAAAAAATTTAAATAAATGAAAGTATGAAAATATACAATAAAATTAAATGAAATAGAATTAAAAACAAAAAAATTTAAATACATACTACTTATATTATATTAAACTCCAGGTTAACTAACTTCCAGAAAGTAATGAAAAGTCCAATTATATATGTGGTAGGTGGATTCATGTTGGTATATTTAGGCAGATTTTTTGAACTCAAAGTAACTATCATTTCCTTTAAGTAAGGTCAAGTTTTCTCGCAAACCTCCTAAATCTTAGATCCTGACTCCGTAGATTGGCTCAAAATAGCAGGTCTCTTACATGGAAGGTATCAAATTAAAGGTATCAAACCTAGAATGTTTGGTAGATTTTTTAATTAATAACTTAAATATTCGAAACTGAGTCAAACGGGAGATAGTAAAAAATTCGTTGTATAGAAGATCCGGTGTAGTTGTTGCCCTATTGCACCCATATTCAGTGCTTACTAACTAGACCGTAGCAATTATAAGCATCACAATTTATCAAATATGACTGAAATTACATTTACTTAGCGCATTGTCGACATTCTCGTACCTTTCAAAATTACAGTTGTATGGAAGGTGGCCGTGAACTAGGTTACCCATTCGCAATAGAGTCTGTAGATGTCATTCAAGTAATCTGAGAATCAAATTTTAATCAAAATATCTCAAACCTCACTTGAACTATCGTGTGAACAGACAGACCGACAGGCATGTTTAAACCGATTCGATCTCATTTTTCTATGAAGTATGAAACATATATTGTACGAGGAGCGTTTTTACGTTCGTGGAATGAGATGGGTACAGGGGTTGATTACGATCATAATTAGTATAAATATCAGGTTTCATTATTTTAGACAATACTTTCTTTTTGCTATGAGACCGATGAGGGCACGACAGAAGTTGAAAAAATTGTCCTCGACGATGCTTGACTAAAGAGGGAGGAACTCGTAGAAATGAATGGAGTATCCTTTACCACCATTTTTAAAATCCTGCACGATCATGTTTGCTTGACGAAACAACACAGCGCGTAGTGCTCACGCGCGTTTTTGGACCTCTATAATGAAAGAACGTTGGTTGTATTGAATCGAATTGTTACAGGAGACGAAGCTTGGCTTCAACATATTGAACTTGAATCGCAACAAGACTCAAAACAGTGGCATAAAAAAGCACAGCTCTAGTCGATAAGTTTAAGGGATTATAGTCAGCTGTGAAACTCATTCCAACGATTGTTTATAAATATTAAGGTTTTTCTAACACTGGAGAATCAATATAAGAGTGGCTAAAAGAAGTCAGTTAAGAACAGAAAGGGGAAAAGCTCAACAAGAATCGAGTTGCGTTGGCTGCCCTGCGTAATGTGGTTTTCAATATTTAGTATCACCCACCCTACAGCCTACCTGACCCTGAGTGATTATTAGCTGTTTCCAAAGATGAAAAAAAAAACAGCTGAGAGGAAAAAAGTTTATCACCGATGATGAAGTCAAAGAGGTAGTTTCGGCGTGTTTTGAAGAGAAAATATGTTTTTAAAAAAGATCTGAAAAATTTTTTTCGTCCGGCAGTTGAATATATGAAAAATAGTTCATAATTTTTATTTCCACCTCTTACCCGCGAACAGCGAACATAAAAATGTTACCTCGTATGTCCTTGTCTAACTCGTTTATTTTCCACCGTTACATATAACCGTTAGCTGAACATACCTAATACACTTTGTGTACTTCGCAGAGTAAAGTATAGAAAATAATAAAAATAAAACAAAAAAAAAATATGAAAAACGAAAAAAGATCTCGGCACTCAGATGCACAATCTCAAAGATATTACGCATAATATGTGGCGATGTGACGGCCGTTAAAATCATAAACTGCAGAAATGCGCTTGTGTAAACTTTTAAGTGTTTTCTCAGAATTCCTCAACAGATATTTACGTTTTCCAAAAGTATGTGCTTTAAAATGGAATAAAAATAAAATAAAAAATATTTGTTTGAAAATTTCAAAATGACACCGTTGCGCAAATTTGCATGCACATGTAGACATATATGTACATGTATATTTGTACGTATGTATGTATGTATGTATGTATGCGTCTGTTCTTAGTTTTTACTTTTCATCTTCGCGCATAAATGCTAATGAACTGTTGGCGCTTGTCAACCCGGTTGATTGGCTGTTTGGCGGTGCCCAAATGCCGGAACTTTGGCGGCAGTCCTCAGCTGCGCCGTAATGCTCCTCCAACTGCTGACTGCTATTAATATGTGCAACCATTCGCCGAAATGTAGCTGCTGACACATTTGTAAATTCTTTCTGTTCCTTTAAAACTTATTACAAATTTTTCACCAAATATTTACGTCATCCGTCAGACTCACCTGAAAAGAGAAGAGTAAAAGGGGAAAAAAATTAAAAAATGTATTTCCTGGTATGAGTCAATTGCTTTTGTTGTTGCATTATTCATGCCTAAAAGGTAGCAAATAACTTCTTTATTCGGCTGTGGCAAGCATAAAAGTGTCCCACAACATTAACTTAACGCATAAATCGTAAGCTCGTAGTGGCAATAATTTGGGGAAGATTAATAATAGAATTAAAATATAAAAAGAAAACTTGCTGAATGAGTCAAGGGTATGTATGATTTCATAATCCCATATAAATATTTGAAAACTTTTTCCTCTTCATACTAAATCATATTTGCGCTCATAAAAGTCTAAAAAGAAGCTTTTGTTATAGCGTGTCTCTGGCGCTTTGTCACAGCCCACACGCCATACTAGACGGAAGTCCGGCAAACAATCATTATTCATTTGCCCATTTTTCGTTTGTCATATTTCACAGAACACACACACACACATATATAAACTTACATTTAATTAGATTAAATTATTGTTTTAGTATAACTTTTCCACTATCCTTTAGAAAGTTACGGCAAGCAGAAGAGCATAATGACCGAAATTTATGTTTTACTCAAAACTCTTTAATTCTTATGTTCGGGTGGGCGGGTAAACTTCAAAAATTGTCTTAAGGCAGTAGTCTGCTTTAGAGGTTTCAAAAAATGCATTTTTTTCTGAAATCTATTCTAAAACTATGCAAAAATATCTCTTCAAAACTCGACATATTTTTAGTGGTCGAGCGTCGAGCAGGTTCGAATGCTCGGGCAGAACTTTGAAGCGGGTTTTCTCGGGCTTTCATTTTTACAAGTCTAGAATACTCGTATATGTCCGATCGAAAAAAATCAAAGTGATCTAGCTTTAGTATTAAATTATCTTCTAATTTAACTACACGAGTTGGACAAAAGGATTATTTAAAGTATTTTTTTTCAGCTTGAATTGAATTTATTTTCAAAAAAGTGAATTTTTTTTTTCAAACTTTGAAAAAATCTACAATTTTTCAACATCTTCAGTATTGTATAAGTTCATATAGAAGAGCTACTTATAAAAATTATGAAATATTTGGTTTGATTGTTTCAGATGCATCGCACGACCTCCATCACCGGCACCATTTCACCAGTTCAGACAGCAGTCTTCGAAGTTTACGGTACATTATTGTTTGACAATGTCGTTTACAGCAATAATTTCTTACTCTTTCAAAAAAATTGCTGAAAAGCGCTTAATTATGAAAGCGAAGCTCATTCTTCTTGTTAGAAAAGCGTCACTAAAATCACTCTATCAGTTATGGTTCGAAGACTTTGGGGATGCTTACAAAAGGTAATAGGAACTGTTCGGAACAAATTAACAGAAACGGCATTTATTTCCCAAAAAACCTAAAGTAACAAACATTTGTATCAAAAAATAGTTATTAAGGAAATTATTCGAAACATCCTTATCATTCGATGAAAAAATTACAGATATCTGCCTCCTAATTATCAGTAAGGGATCGAAGCTCAATTTAGTGAAGAAGAAGTTGTCTATCAAGAGCTCTCCATTGATTGCAGGTTCAAGTTTCCAGACTTGTGAGTGAAAACTTTGTCCAGGAAGGTCATAGTTCAAAACTCTTGGATAGATTACAACCCAAAAAGTGTTTCTCATGAAATGACAATGCTGAGAGCAGAACATAAATAATAATAATATAAAATTGGCACTTTGTAACCACTGAAGCGAACATAATATAATAGCTTATCTTAAAAATTCAACAGCCAGTCGAAGGTGGCTTAGAAAAACTGCAAGGTTTCACCATAAAACATTCGCCCTGTGCGAAGCTCCTAGATGGATTTTAGAGAAGGCCAGACAGAAACAGAGGAGGTGTTCCAGCGTCTCACTGTTGTTAATTACAATATATACATACATACGTGTGAGATGCCAATTAGGTTGTGAACTGTTTATTCGTGGAATTTATTGAAAATTTGGGATAATATAGTCGTGATGTTATACAAATTATTAAGACAAAAAAAATAGTTTTTTCTTTAAATTAAAACCCATATAACCCTTAATGCATTCCATCTCACACTAATCTGTCTGCCAGTCCTTTTCGAACATTTCTTTGTATAGCGTTTTTAGTGATTTTTGTATTTCCTGTACTGATTGGGTAGCTAGATAGATGACACTTTTGGACAGGTTGGACCATTTCGTTTCACATTATGCTCTTTTGGAATTTTATGACGTAATATAATGTGAGGTTATTGCCTTAATTGCTGCTTGGGTATCGATGTTTCTTTAGTGTTTTCCCGCGTTGCTAGTTATTTCAACTGCTTTCATTAAAACAAAGACCTTCGCCTGGATAATTCGGCACTACTTCTTCGGAAACTTTAAGAGTTCAACTCAGCTCAACACAATAAATTCTGGCGATTACACTGTCAGCCATTTTTGATCCATTCTTGCAGATGTTGCCAATTCTGCAATGCTCTTGCGGTTTGGAAACTTCTTCCTTAGATTAACTTTGGGGATATGTGGTCTACTTTTTATCATTATCCACTTATTGAGCTATGCCCAAAGTTTCTTACAGAAAATTCACAATACTGTCTCGATTGGTAATAGATTAAGTAATATTTCGAGTGCAGCAGTGCTTCAATGGTTTCCTCCATGAGATTTTGCTGGTAGTGGTCCACCACAACAAAGCACCATAGAGCACGGTTAGCTTGACCACCGCTGTGTAACACCCATGCATGAGGCAAGGACTCACAAGCATATTTTTACATGCCCTTTTCACTCTCTCCTATAAGTTGCTGTTCAAAACTACACTGAGATACTCGGATACTTGACATTCTCTACCAAGACGGGGCCGGAATAAAAAAAAATTATTTTTGATATTGGTTTATATAAGATGGCAGGCTCTCCCCAGGTTGTTTCCAGATTATTCACGATTGCATCAATGAAGAAATTGTGGAATGCTCCACTTATGTCCAGAAAGACACATATTATAGAGAAAAACCTACCTATAAATAAGCACTAACGGTTTCACACAAAGTTATCTCCAAAGGCAAAAACACAAAAACCGACTAATTTGAGAAAAATTAGACAGAGATCATTGTGCCGCTCTTATAAACCACAACGCAATGATTGAGCATAGACGATTCAGTTGCCTAAAGCAAGAATTGAATTTCATGAGACATTTGAAGCCTTGATCAAAGGAAGATGTGTTTGAAAGCTCATGCTAATTTCAGCTTTATTACGTCTGTTAAAAATATCTTGTTTTTTTATTATCTGTGGCATTCGTCGCTAATACGCAAAGAGTTGGGTCTGGGTCCCTGTTCGTTGGGAGTGGAATTTGAAAATCAATCAACACAACACAAAAAAGTAAATTTCAAGATTGATATTTCTGTTAGTGCTCATACTGGTTCCACGTCAGATGATGTGATTTTATGAATATATCGACTCCAGCGACATCTATTGAGGAATTCTAAGGGATGTATTTTACATGCAAGTAATCGTACGTATTTGCTCTGAAACACTAAATACTACCAAATCGGCTCGGAAAATAGCTGCGTTTTCGATTACTTAGCACAAAATTCTGTATGAGATAAATAACAAGATTTATTAATTAAAAATTCGAAAATTAAAATGTGCGCATTAATACGAGTAATACATAAATCAAAAACATTTTAATCGGTTTTCCGCGCGCCCCGAATTCAAAACTCTCAAATTGAAAAAGAATTGTCATTATAAATAAAATATGCATTAAATGAAAATACCAAAAGAAAAGCAGAAAATATCAGGTTGAAACAGAGTAGGAAAGCTGAAAATTGTTCAATAAACCCACTAGAAAAAGGCTGCTGTAGAGTGAGGCGTGGCGTGGCAGGGTTTACAGACAGCACATACAGACACAAAGTGACACATCAAAAACACTTAAATCATCTGAATTTGACTTGGATTAATATTTATGGCAAAAACGCCGGCAAACACAGCAGACAACAAACAACAAACAACAAACAACCAATAAATAAATAGATAGATGCAAGTAAATACTCAAATACAGATGCAGATAGAAATATACATATATATGTATATGTATCTAAATATTTTATGTAAAAATTGTTGCTCAGGGTGGAAATAGCGTTTGGAGTTGCCTAACACAGCGAATGCCCCCATAATAAAGTAGAGAGAGAGATGCAGCGGAGTTCAGTGCCACTGTGTCTCTACAATGCGTAAATGCGACAAATTTTCGTTTTGTACTTCACAGCTTGTTCTTTTCTTCGCATTTTTTTCACTGCTCTTAATTTTTGATATTCTTTTCATCTGATTGCATCCATACTCACTAAAGAAAGGAGCTCAAGTTCGTGTTCGCTTCAGCGCGGTCGTTGTCATCGCCATCATCAGCGCCCGCCTCAGCAGCAGACAATAGAGAAAGTGAAGAATGTAGCAAAAGAAAAGTGTAAAATTATCAATTGTATAAAATGCAAAGAATTTCAAATGTCTTCCAAATAAGAGAGTAGCAAGCGAACGCGACAAATTGAATGCAAACAATTGAGGAGTAATAAAAAAATAAAAAATGAATGGCTAAAGATTAAGTGTTGCTCTGAAAGAGCGACTGATTTCAATGAGAATAGATTTGATGCTTAAAAAACTGGTGTTTAATAATGAATGGGTCGTTGATTGCATTGCGTGAAGTGATTACTGAAAAGCGAATTCAAGGTGCTTACATAACTTCTCTGACTTAATCTAAAATTAATTATTACCCAGTTGAGAATTACAAAAGAATTTATTTAAGCAGTGAAAATGGTTTTAAATGGATGGATGGAGAAATAAAAAGACATACGAGGGAGCGTTTTTATGTTTGCGGATTGGATGATAAGGGATGAAAATAAAAAATTAATCTATTTTTCTTTTTATATATTCACCTGCTCTGCGTATATATTTGCAGATCTTTCTTAAAAACAATGTTTTCTCTTTATCTCCAAAATATGCCGAAGCTACCTATTTGACTTCATTATTGGTGAAAAATTTTTTGAGCTAAGGGATCTTATTTTAATTTTTGGAAACAGATAATAATCAAGGGAGGCCCCGTGCCTGGTCATGGGTGTTTTGAAATATCGAAGACCACCTTATGCAGGGCAGCCAACGCAACGCGGCTCTTGTGGACTTGCGCATTGTCATCCAAAGCAATTGGGCAATTTTCAAAAATAGCTATAACTGTAGACATATATCCTTCCTTTTCAGTTCGATAAGGTCACGCGACTTTCTGCTATTCCATTCTGGCCATATTGTCTTAGCCACATTACATGTGTTGAGACTTCCCCATCTTAAGTTAGCATCTTTAATGAATAACTCTCTTATACTGAGCTTACAAGTGGAGATCGTAATGCACAGACTCTTCCATGCTGACGAAAGTGGAAGGGAAGTGCCCTTCCTTTCAAGCTCGTCCGACATCTCATTGTTCCGTATGTTGCTGTGACCCGGGACCCATACCAGGTTCAGAAAGAACACTTAGCCATCACGTTAGGTGATCTGCGGCAGTCCTCTACGATTTTAAATTTAACCTTTACAGACGCTAAGGCTCGTAATGCGGCCTGGCTATACGAGAAAATATGGATAGGATTATCCGAAAGTATCATCGATCTGAGACAATTGACAGCCTCTTGTAGGGCCACCAAGTCTGCATGAAAAACACTACAGTATTCCGGTAAGCTCAAGCATTTGTAGATACCAAGTTCCTTTGAGTAAATTCCGCCACCGACCATGCTTGTTCAGTTTTGAACCATCCGTATAAAAATGAATCGAGTCGGTCCTTGCTGGTATTATCTTGTTCCTGACTACCCAAACGATGCTAACCACCTCTTTGCGTGCCCACTAAAACCAACTTATCTAACAGTCCTCCCTCTCCCTCTAGTGCAAGCCTGTCAAAACAACTCGTTTCCCGAATTTGTGGTTAAATGATCTCGAAGACATTGAATTGTATTGCCTAGTCCTAGACAGAGAAGAACAAGCCGCTACAACAACACGTATTATCGATAGTCCTTGATTGGTATCCACAGAGAGTCAATGAACACTTTTCTTCTTCCCGAGTCTAAACAGATCTTTACACATGAGAGCAGCTCTGTAAGATCTAATAATTCTAGCTCTATTTATGTTCTGGGTACTGCAATAGGCAGTCGAAACTTTTCATTTTCAGAGCCATCCATTAGATGATATCAATCTCCTTACTACTACCTTCAACTGCTCCGAAACGGGGTTAACATATCTCCACAAAAAATATAAGATATATTGAGTATCTTACAGAGTTTGGCTTTAGTTCTTCGAGAAAGGACTTTACTTTTTAATTCTTAATAAGCTTCTGCGTTGGATTTTAAACCTGAGATTCTGATTGATTGTTCCCGAATAGAAGATTTGATTTAACTTGGGAGCTGAGACGCAAGTCAGAGTACTCCGCCTCGTTGTGCAATTCAGACAGGCTTCGCTAAGTACAGCTACCATTAGGACTTCAATTTTTGCAGTGACTATGGCTCTTACCAACTGCCGGCAGATATATCTGCTAAGCATTCACCGACTGGCGTTTCCAAAGACAGAGCTTTTAAGCGTACAAAATTTCCCTTAAACACAGTATCGAACAAATTATGAATTCCTCATACTGTACGAATTTTTAAACTCCGATTGAAACTCCTTTGACGGAGCAGTTGAGATATAAATTCCTTAGTTTTCGGGCTTGTAGATGCTGGATCTATGGGTAGCCCTCATGGTTCCGTTGAAGGATTTTCTGATAAATTATACTTTCCTTTTCTCTCTGAAGGTTTGGCTGTCTATTTTATTGGCATATCTCAGACAAAACCTCACGGCGCTCACCCAAAGCGGTCAACTTTAATTATTTTCGAACTGAAATTGATTTTAATTTCACCCCGAGGGTGTTGGAAACTCATTCTCCACGTATTTAAATAAGTTGAAAAGACTCCACGGGGGCTTGACGCCTTCAATGTCTGGCGTCAGCGCCGAGAAAAAGGAAAACAACAAAATACATTGATATAAATATACATCTGTATGGAAAAGTCTGCATATGAATAAAAATCTGCCAAATCAAGTGGGGAAGAGCGAAGAACACGAAAATCTCGACTTCCCCTGCTGCATACGTCAATTCTCAAACGAACTCTGTGTGTGGCGCGGTTGATTGCGCAGATGAAATGCAATATTTATTCCATTCCACAAAATAACCGGAGCAATGAGGCATTACGCGAAATTGCGTCGCCCATTTATTATTGTATATGAGCGCGAATATTTCATGAATTTCCAATATATGTACGTGAATACGAGTATACCTACTGTGCCACTGGTTGGTAGTGGCATGTTGCATGCACCGCGAGCTCGACTATTGTTTCCCTTCGAAATCTCGAACTGACAGTTGCCGAATATTTATCGCATCTCGAATATGTACATATAGGTACATGTGTATGTTCTGTGTGCTGAATATAATAATATCAGCTATAAAAGCGACAAAAACAACAACAATAACGGGACAATTACACATCATATAAACAATAAATTATTTTGCACTTTTGCCATTTTCAACCAACGCAAGATGCGAGGAGCTCTTGACGCTACATCCTCCTTCCCCGTTCCACACAGCTTTTGGTGCATCTGTCGAACTGACACTGGCTGTGGCAAGTTACAACCATGTATGCCAACATATTGCACAACAACAATGTCCGCTTTCACTTCTTTGTTCCATTGGCATTGAGACAGTGCGAAACCAGAAAGGCGGCGAAGGAAGACAACGCCAAGTGCTTGAATTTCACTGCGGAGATAAAGAAGTCCGTTTGAGAAATGCGTATCGGCAATTTCGGAACAACGAAATGTCCGGCACTACTTAAAAGCTGGGAAGAGGGCACGCTACGCTACGGACAAAATTCAGATGGTCTTAGGCAGTCGAGTTTAGATCGGATGAGCTTTCGGTACATTATCAACCATTGATTGTCACAACAGTTCAGATCGCGAAAGCAACTAGGAACGAAAGAAGACAGTGTCTTGTATTTCTTTGCAGAGGTATTGCTGAACGCCCACTGCGAGCGCGTCTATAGTCTTACGAAGTTCAAGTTCAAGAGGTGCCACTGTAGTTCGAGTTTGGGTCAGAGGCTTCCGAGGTAGCTTCTCTGTCAAACTGAATTTCGGTTAGGAGACTCGACTTAGGGTCTTCTTTGAAAGACGATGAATTGGAAGCATCGTAGACACTTCCTTCGTGCCAATTCGAGTTTCGGCAAGCTCTGGTAAAGTACTTTGCTGCATACGTTCTATACTTCGTCGAGTAGGTTTCGATGCAGCTATGGAGCTTTCTTTGGCGGTCCTAAGCAGATGGTATACAAAAAGTTCTCTGAAGAACTAGTTGTGAGAAGAATGCTGATATACTTGTGACTCATTATTTCAGCGAAATAAGTCGTGTAGAACCCGTTCCGAAGTTCCAGTTTATTTGAGAGGCGTGAATAAAAAAACTGCTGTGCAATCCAATCCATCCTATTAGTTGGTTTGTAGTTCTCGCTTCTAATGCTGACGAATTGTAGGCGGCCCGGCAGAGAAAAAATAATTAGGGGTAAGTCCATAGTACCTTGATCTTCATCGGGATATTCTAAAAACTTAGCTCGCAGAGAAAAACGGGTATTCGATTACTAGGTCCATTAATGACAACCCTACAATTACGAATTTCTACATTATTCGTTCTAATGGAGGTACCTATAAGCCGCGCTACCGTGGAGCAAGCGCGAAGGCCCACATGGTCCAGCTGTTTGTATCTGTAAAACCCGATAAATCATCTCCTAAGCTAAACAATGCAAAACGAACTACCTGTTGGGACGCACTTGACGAGCTCTTCGACATTCAACCAACTGGGGATCATATAAAAAAGTCTGAGAATGAGTCTACACTGAAATACCGTCTGCCCTTCGCCGAAAGAACCAGTTTCAATTGCTCAAGGCACTTCGACTTTAACGTCTTCATGAGGTTTGCAAGCTTTCGCCCAATCAAAGATTGTCCCTGCACCGAACCTGACTTGAATAACAAGATTAATGAAATAAAATCCTGCAAATTTATTTATTTTTCCTCCACACTTATCTAACTACAAACGCCACATCCGCTTGTACAGAAGAGCGGAGAAATCACGCCTCGTCTACGATGTCGCCTAAGGGCTCCGCGCCACACCGCACTGATTGTGAATTATCGTGGCGCTTTGTCTTCGACGACACTGCCAGGCGACAAGTAGATATGTAGGTATGTTGTTGCTGCAACGTTCTCGGGCACATTACATGCATGTTGCATGTTGCAAGTAGTTGTCGTGCAGCCGCATGCCGCATGCCATACCACCTATATACATATACATATATACATATGTATGTAGTGCTGCTGACAATGCGGAATGTATGTTACATTTTAATTAACTGCTGTAATAATTCTTCGAATGCAGAAAAAGCAACAAAATAGCGCAGAGCAGCACAGAGAAGCACATCGAAATCATTAACAAACCCGCAATAATGTAAAGTGCACTTAAAAAATTAGCCAAACGCCTATAAGTAGGCAGCAGACTGTAAAGCACGAGGGGGTGGGAGTGAGGTTAAAGACGACATTAAATTAAAAGCTGCATAAATATGTGGAAACTAGAAAGTGGCGGTGGAAAATGGCGCACAACAGCAACAGGAGCTACAGCTGGCAGTTAAGGCAGCAAAGTTGTGAAGTAGGCAAGCAGCGTAGTTAAGGCATCGACAACCTCTAAACGCCTAAGGGTAGGCCACAATTGAAATTCTCTGGCTGCAACTGACGTAAAAAGCTCAAAAGTTTAGACAAAGTTTAGCGAGTAAGCTTATTAAGGCCACAATCTTTGAAAGTAAATTTTGCGGTTCGCTTTCTTCTGCTTTATTTTTAACTTTTTTTCTTTTTGTTTGCGTAAGGATGAGAGTAAAAGAAAAATGAAAAATAAATAATAAGCCAAGTAATAAAAAAAGCAACTAGTTCTTCCCTGACCTTCTCGCTCTTTTTGTGCTCGTTTTATTGTAATATTTTTTTTATTAAGTTTGTTGAGAATTACAGACATATTGGTTAAACTCCGAAGAGTAGCCTCAGATCACAAATTAAAAGTTAAATGGATCAACATACGGCTCGATCTGGAGGCGCCATGGCAACGAACCCTGTTCAAACCAACAGATGAAATTATAGACAGTTTTTTTCTCCAAATGCGGACGCCCCTCAACAGGACATACAGGATATTTTGGTCCACCTGTCTGACTGAGGCTGGCCTTCGAAAGTGGTATTAATTGCCATGACAATTCAAAGCGCGAAACGCAAGACCGAAAGGGCCAAAAGCTTGTATCTCCTTACAGCGTCAAACCAATAACAGCCAAGCTTGTTGCAACTACAAAAATATTCCCGTAAATTGTTTTTTAGGCTATAATTCGGAAGTGACAGTCCGAAACCGTATGAAAATCTAGGTAATTCTTTTAAAAACCTTTGGTCCTGAGCAACTTGTCGAGCAGCATGGCATCACTTCAGGAACTGGAAAACGTGACAGCACAATGGACAAAGTGATGAAATTATCGAAGTGGGATCTAGTATCGGGTCAGCCGGAAAACTCACACTCTTGTTAGTTTTGCGTAACTGGTCGCATGAAGCCCCTGCAAAACGCAAGCTCCCTTCCCAAGGCATACTCCTACCCAGCTCATTAGCAAAGCGAGGGAGCTTAGCAAATTTTACACAGCGTCCCAATCCACATCTACCAACACCAACTAGGAAAGAAGTTCTCAAGCAAAAATTAACTTCTTACCAGCCTAATCCTTTTCTGGCCTAGGTTTGAGGTTCGCAAAACATTTGTATTGCTAGAGAGAAGAACTGAAGACCATGCTAATGGACGAAGTAAGGGAGAGAAAGAGCAGTTTTAGCTGTCGTGTAATGTGAAGAGAATGAATGGAGGAGTTCACACTCTTCGGCAAAAGCACTCGACAACTCCTAACTTGCAATAATCATAATATTTGGAGAGAAAGAGGTAGTTAACCATAAATTGACAGGGGACTGAAATAGGGCAGCTCATGTTACCAGTTCCGAAATTTTAGTGCATAGTTAGTGCTCCCCTCCTTAAGAAACATGTTTCCATTTCCCACTAGTGCCCAAGGCTAGAGAGTCTGAGATGACAGCAACGCGGCTAAGAACCTTACCGATTAGCTCTGTACTTGGCTTTGGTAGCACGAGTCTTTTCACATAGAAATCTGTCTTTTCAACTGTCACTCTTCGCCCGACTTATAACTGTAAATATTTAGACAGTTTATCTTCTCAACTCTCTACATTTCTCCAAGCTTTTTTTCTATTACTAAAATAATTCTACATTTATTTGCACTTTATACCAACAAATAGCCTGCTTGGGCGCCTAGAAGCGGAATACAGACGGCAAACCTAGAAAAGCGACAAACAAATAAAATTAAATTGTGCAAACAGTGTGGAGCAGAAGTCTCTTTTCTTCCGGTAGCTTTTCAACAGCGACCAAGTGCAGCATACGAACTAACTGCAACAACTTCCCCAGAGCCGCCAACAAGAACAAACTGAAAGCCTGCACCTCGACACCCGCCGCGCTTGCACCCACACAGCGCTCCATTAAAGCAGTGTGTCCACACATTCTTTAACAACAAAAACACAAAAAAAATACCTTCAATAGACGAGCATTTATTTCACCCGCTTTGCTGCAGAAGAAGTGACGAGTTCAAGCCAACAGCCGAGCAGACAGATACAAACAAGACGGCTCTCGCCAGCAGCCGCCACAACTTGGCATAACCGTCAACAGTTCAGCGCACACACTTCGTTCCGGTATTTGAATACAGTGGTTCGCTGAATGGCTGGTTGGCTGGCTGGCTGGCAGCTGAGGATGGACCGCAGAAGCGCGCGCTGCACTACACTGACACCAGCCGAGACAGTGAAATCATACGATGAGCTCGCCGATTATTTCAATACGAGCACAGTGGCGCGATGGTTTTGGTGTCTGTAGTGAAATGGAAATAGAAATGAGAATTATGAATCATCGCATAATAAATTCTTTAGTTGCCTCTTTGTTGGTTTGCACAACCAAAGCAACACCACATCCTCCTTCCTCATAGTAGGGCAGTGCTTTGTGTTTTATATTGAAAATGGAAAAAGCACTCCGAAGGCCAGCATGTTGTCACATTTAGGGGGGAGATGGTGGACGAGGAGGTCCAACAATATGCATGGGGTGTGCCAATAGGCAGGAACAAAGTAGAGGACGGAATAAAAAATACACAACACCATATTAAAACCACAACATTTGCGCCCTCGCCGTTAACAACAACACGACACAGCAGCCGACCAACCCAATACCTCAAACTTACCACGAGCACATTTCGAAGGCAAAGTTGAAAAGCAAAAATCGCTCATCGTTACGTGAGTTAGTGATGCGAAGGAGGCGAGCAAGAACAGGTTTTTGGGCCAGTCGGGAGGACTCTACATTCCAAACCCGGAACTAGTGGTGTTACAAAGATGAGCGGGAGATGGTGTTGTAGACCCAGTCGGATCCGGGATTATCGATGTTACCAAGGTGAGCTTATCGGAACTGAAGTGGAAACCATAGCATTGTGTCCAGAGCAGGAGACGGAGTTTAATAACCAATTGGAGGAACCGATATTTCGGACTCGGGACTACTTATGTGACATAGGTGGGCTTACCAGAACTGGAAACACAGCGTTAAATGTACAGTAGGAGGCGGGGTTGTAGAACCAACTTGAGGAATCGATATTCCGGACTCGGGTACTAATTTAGAGAAAACCTCACCAGATAACCTCTTGTGATGCCATGTATGAAGCTGAAGTGACTAAGAGAAAAAAGGACTCGGAGCTGAGCTCGAAGCTTTCAATACTACCTATACGGAACCCCTCTGGAAGAGTAAACAAGACGTTAAGGATATGAGTTTACAGGGGTAAAAATAAATGTTTAGCTTCTTGGCTATCCGAAAATGAGAAATAGTGTTAGAAAGTGAAGAAAACGGAGTCGGGAACAAATTTTTAAAAATTACCCCAACTAAAACCGGATTCAAGGCAAGAGACGTAGCTTTAACGTGAAATCCATGCTAACCACACTGTTTCTAGAAAGCAACAACAGAATGCCTATTTTTTTTTTTTTTTTTTTTTTTTTTTTTTTTAATGTTTAAAAAAAAAAAAAAAAAAGAATGCCTATCCCAACTCAGAGGCTTTTCTTTCACCAACTCGTGGCCTTCCTACTCGCTATTGGAGCTGGAACTCCGGGCGCATTATAAATCGAAAGCTCTGACCGCTCGGCATCGAATACGGAAATTCGTTACGTCTCTAGTGTTGTATGTATCTTTATGCTTAGAAAAGATAAAGCGCCATTTGTACGAATTGTTTGGTGGTGATGATGATGGCGATGGCGTCAAAAACACACAGCATCCCCCAACTATGTGGCTGGCGTCTCGCTACAAAATCGATAATTTGATGGCGAGAAAAAGTATAGTAAAAGCGAGAAGAGGAAGAACAAAACATAAGCAAATAAATAAACGGATTGGGCAGTAGCTCAACAGATTAGTGAAAAAAATGTGAATAACAAACACAAAAAACAAAATAAGTCGGTATACTAAACAACAACAACAACAGCAACAAGCAATCACATAAATGCGGAGAAAGGCTTAAGTTGTCACAATGACATTGGTTGCGAGAAGAGCTATCCACCAGAGTTGAGTTGTATTGTGTGTACAACACAAAATGTCACGAAGTTCAAGTTGAAGCACAACAAGCTATTAGCCCCTTTATTGTGGTGGCACGAGTGATGTCAAGTGCAAGGTGTGGTTGGTTTTTCTGGGCTTATTTTTCAAATGAAAAATTTCTCTTTGACTCTTGCCTGGAAGTCGGGTGATGAGTAGTCTATGCCATCGCCATCGTTCAGAGATTCACAATCTTTGAGTCAGTGTTAAATAAGCTGAAGAGCCTAATGATATTGGGAGACGGGGGGTTAAGCAGGCTGAAGAATCGAGAATGATGTGTCAAAGTCAGAGATTGAATGACTTCACGACTTTGAGTTTAAGGATAAAAAGATTCCACGGCCTTCATAGTATGAGGTAAGTATATTTTGACCTTTTTGGGCCAATTCCATAACTGCTAGGGTTGTGACACATCCGCAATCAAAGTTTGCTTAGGAGCGGACGGGAGTATATTGATTTTGTCACTTCCTGCTGGCGGATTCTCTTTGTTAGAGCTACATTCGCCATCTCTTAACAAGACGAAACAGACGAGATTTCTTAGAACGGGTGTCATTTTTTTTGCGGATATTTAACGGTAACACCTCAGATCGTATTACGACAGAATATGTCCTTAAAAGCAGGAAGGTAGTTGGTAAGATCACAAGAAATCAGCTTCATATACACTGGGTTCCAGCTACCTGGCTACAGGACCAATACATTCAACACCCAAGTCGCTAAAAACGCTATATCTTGAAATTTCCGAAAGGGCTGGAAGACGTATGCGGGTAAGGGGGAACGTCTGAACGATATGTGAGACCGCCAAGATCATGCGCATGGATGATGAAAAATATAACAACTGAGCAAAAAGTAGTCTCCGAAGGGCTACAGTATGCTAGTTGGCTGAATGACAGTTCGTAACCTGCTGGCCTCACAAGGAAGAAATGCAGTGACGAAAGCGTGGGTTAGACATTGGAACATCTGCTTTGCATTATCTATTATTCATGTAAGACATCTTGGAGGAATACAGTTCTACGCATTAGATGAAGTATCAAAATTAGGCATTAAGGCTCCCTGAAGCTTCGTAAAAGGCGTTGACGTACTACACGACGACTGCTTTACCTCGAATTAAACGTAAGCTCCATCTAGCACCACAAAAAATCATCAGGTTTACGTAAGACCTTATAGTCAGCCAGTATGTACAACCTAATCTAATAATGAAAGATCAAGTCAGATTATATGCTAAAAAGAAGGGTTATTCATGATAGTGGGTTTTCTATAGAACATCTCATACGGAGAAGATTTAATAGGAGGCTGGACCTCCTAATTATTATTTCATGCTGGATTTATGGAAAATCGGAAAAACAATCCTTAGGTATCATTACCGAATCGAAGGATGATTTGGAGCTCTGAGGCCCGCGTAATGGGTTATCGAGTACTCAGAAAACACTGTAACCAACCAAAGGCACCGTTTCATAGCAGAGCTTCCCTAAGAACATTGTGATGGATGGTTGAAATCATTATACTCTATGAAAATACAGCGGGCTTTATGCAAAAACGTCCAGGTACAAGGTCCGGTAGGTAAGTGATCAGTGAAATTTCTCGCGTATCCGAAGTCACTAAGCTCGCTAACGGCAGAGGGTCCTGACCAACCAACGATTCGAGTACATAGTGATGCTTGGAACCGTGCTTGATCTTTATATAATTAGCTGTTTGTAACCGCTGAAGGTATTTTCGGCCGAGTTCCTCCACCAATTTCTGGACTCGAACCTTGATCATCTGAATATTAATACGCAATGCTTACCACTCGGTTAATGCGGCTGTCTGTTTGATCTTTACTACTGGTATATGGCTGCATGCGAGGTCCGGAAGGCCAGTAAAGTCTTATGTTTTTTGAATGAGGTTTTTCTCGTCAACGGCAGGAGGTTCTGACTGACTAATGATCCTACACTGTGATGCTTAGTAGCGAGCCTGATCTTTGTTTGCTGAATTCGTTTGAAAAAGAGATCGATTAATCTAAGCACCTTGTTCTAATCTAACCCCCTTTCTCTAGGGATAACAAGGGATATTCATGTATTTTCCAACTCAGCTACTTGGTACCGGACTTCTGATGTACTTAATTGTATGTCTTATACTCTGCTGCTCTAAATTACCTACACTTTACATAATAAATTTTAAAACTCATTCAAACCAGTCTAACTTGCTCGAGTTCAGTATTCAGAAATTTCTCGCGTAACCCTCTCAAGCTCTATGTGAAAAAGGTATTTCCATTTACCTTACGCCTTACTGACAGCGACGAATTAGCACCTTTAAGGCACATTTTTTGTAACAATATTTTGCTTTCTGCTCTTTTCAATCTCTTTTTATCTACGAGTCTATGTATGTTACCAACCAACTCTGCCTTTGCTGTGTTTATTGTGGTTGGTGGCTGGCGGCTAATTTTCCTATAATTGGCTAAGACAGATGGTAGACAATTTAATTTCGCTTCCCTGTCGGCTTTGTGTGTACGTGACGTCAAAGTAGATTAAACGGCTGTTCTGCATGTATATTTGGGTATAGGGAACCGTGTGTGTATATAAAAAATATCCTTTATGGTAAATGTACAGGAGACAAAAAATAACTCAGTAGATGTCGCAAGAGTCAAGAGATTGAAAAAAAAATTTTTTTCTGACAAACTTAATTGATTTCCGAAAAAAGTACAATACCGATAGGTGGCGCTGAAGTTGAAATATCTCTAAAATTAAAATTTAATAATTAAATTTAGAACGTTTAAAGACCACGTAAAATTAAGTGCATTTAAAATAATTTTGTTTATTTCATAAAATGACTGTTTTTGTTACAAAGATTGAACCTTGGCAATATATGACCGTCTCGCGAATTTTTACAAACTTCGATCCGTTTGAGGCAATTCCCAACCATTTATAGGTACATATTAGGCAATATCTCAGCCAAAACTTGACAAATGTTGGTTTTCAAGTGCTCCAGAGTTAAAAGTTTATCCGCATAAACATGGTCTTGCGCGTAGTTTCATGAAGAAAAGTCCAACGGTTTCAAATCGCACGAGCCCGGTGGCCAATTGACATTTTCAATACGAGATATTATGCGGACGGGAAATTTCTCTCGCAATAAAGCCATACTTGCTTATGTTGTCTGGCATGTGGCACCACTTAGTTGAAACCACATATTATCCAAGCGGTATTCTTCAATTGCAGGCCAAAACAAGAAGGTTATCATACAAACCATAATGCTCCGAATTGACAGTAGTGACAGTCTCACCGTTGTCGTTTTCATAGAAATAAACTCCAATCCCACCTCGGGAACGAAGAGAGTAACAGACAGTAAGTTTTTTTGGGTGTAATGGTCTTCCTTCAATTACTTGAGGATTCTCGGTGCCCCAAATGCGAAAATTTTGTTTCATTACGCATTCCCCGAGACCCCAATCGATGTACGGCGTTGTGAATGGTCTGCTGGCTTCAGTTGTTGTGTGAGCTGGATTTTGTATGGATTTATGTGTACGCCCAAGCGCCAGTTACACCACAATGAGAACGTTGAGAAATAGACAACTTCGGGTCTTCGGCTACACTTTCACTTACGGTAGAGATATTTGAGGTAGAACGAACAAAGCGATGATGTAAAGGCCTTACAATATCTGTAATCGATCCAGTCTCTTCAAAAATAAATTTGCTAACACATTCACGTAAAGGTCAGCTGGTCAGCTGTCAGCCTAATGACGGGCCTCAACCTACTGACAACGCATATGATATGAATTGGCATTAATAGCAGTGACATTTAAGTAGAAAATGCAGGGAGGAAGGCAAGAGTGAGACACTAGAACACATACTCTGTGCGGCCTTAGCTAGAACTTGTCATATAGGATATCTCGAAGGTTCCCAAGTGAAAGGACTAGAGCAGGCTTCAAAATAGGATATCAGAGCTCTCTTGAACTTGAACAACTCCATTAGATCGCATTAAAACGGACCACCATCTGGGACTACAAAGCACCAACAGCTTTAGCCGCCCAATGTAACCTAACCTCACCTAACTTACATATACTCGTACATAAATTTTTTTCCCAAAAATTGCCTCGCTAATTATTTCGTATTCACTGACGTTGGCACTAGTAAATTATGAAACTACTGATTTGTGGTTAATTTACTCTGCATCATCAGCCATTAGCACTGCCAATTAAATGAAATGAATTGCAAATTGTTTTAGTAAATGCAAATAAGCGCGATGCGTATGAATAATATTCTTGTTTGACGCTTTGTTGTTGCCTTTGGTGTGATTTACATGGGTATTATTTACGCTTAAAATGCAAATTTGCAAATGCAAATATAAATCATAAATTCTAACAAATATTTACGCTGCTTGACATTCGATTGCTGTTGTTGTTGATGTTGTAAAAATATAAAAGTATTTGTTGTTTGTTGTTTGCAACTGATCTAATTGCATTTTGCAATTAGTAAACTCCACATTTCATGCATACTTACACATATACAGATGTATGTATATGTGTATGTAAGTATGTGTGTGGTCGAAAACATGATTTCGAACTATTTCTCTTAATTAAATTTCTTTTTTCGTATTTGCAACTTCGACAGCAGGCTCCACGAACCTGCATTGCATTTTCCACACATTTTCTATTTATATGTACCGTTAAATTGCCGAAAAAGCTTTCTGCATGCATGCATAAAGTTGAATGCGGACAAATGCAATCCGAGGTATTTTTGGGTATTAGCGCAAATTCCAATTCATGCTGCGGTGTCACATATCAAAATCCAAATAGCAAGCGCTAAAGAGAGTGAAACGAAAATTCGTACATACATATCTACAGACGAAAGACAATAGGTATGCTTAGGTGAATTTCGTGAATTTCAATGCAGATGTCCAAAAAGTGTTAAATAGTTACCTACATATGTAGATTTCTAGTTCAGATATCGGGATCCCGAAGGCAAAAATTACACGGTCAGATTGTAGAACTTTTTTTTTTGGTTATTCGGCTGCTAGTAGAACGCCTAGTTTTGCGTCGTCGTTGATATTTCTCGTTGCTGCTCGTTTTTCTCCGAGTGATTTTCTTAAATTCTGTAAAGCTAACGGTAATAAATTCAACATTCCGTTCAACCCCTCACTCCTTCCTTCCAGTTTATACCAAGCCACCTTCGAACGGCTGATGGATTTTTACGAGGAGTTTCTTTTTCATGTGGGAAATACACTTGGAGGGATTAACCTTTCATGCCGAGGGGCGACCGCAATTATTAAATTTTTATTCAAATTATTTTTCTATTTTTTGGATGGATTTTTGGGTTGCCCGTACCTTTTTCCCCCTGTTAACCGATTTTTCAGTCGACCTTTTCCATTTTACGGTGTTCGTCAATATTAGGTGGTGTCTTATCCGGCTTTCAATGGGCATGTGGCGAGACCCAAACGCTGCGCATATTCCAAGTTGAAAAGGATTTCGTTGTAATTGTCGTTCAGGGAAACAGTGGGAGAAGCCACGAGCTAACAGTTTACTTTCGAACAAAGGCTATCAATATTCTGGTTAGACGCCAATATCGAGCAGTCATAAGATCCATGACAAGCCTTTCTCGCTGCGGAAATCCTCGCTTGACTTTTGATCCGGCAACTCCAAAATCCACTGATCCCGGTCGATCACTCAAGTAGTTCATGGTCTAACTATCCGGCGATTATGAAGATCCTTAAACGTCCGGTGAAAAGTTTTTGACAGATTCATTGCTACCAGAACAGTTCGTGAGCAATGTCGAATATATATTATCAGGGTATTTATGGCGTTCAATGCGGTAATTGTGTCATGCGCTTGCGAAAGCCAGTTGCAAATAACGAGCGGTATTGTGTTCCATACACAGCGATGCCCGTCACTAAGCGCTACGACAATGACCTGCGAAAGCCGATGGAGGATGACCACGGCTACGAAGTTGAAAAGATCCTAACAACACTTAGTGTAACAAATTGGGGAAGGCGCACGCAATGTAAAGACGAGTGGCGGGAGCTGTTACGGTCGGACGTAAGTTGGTAATGGGTTGTAATGGCCACCTTGATAAGGAATGTCAACACGTGGAAGTGTACATGTGACATAAAATATTATGCCTCTAATTAAAAATCGAGAACTGTTCGGAAGCAACTAAGAAAATACACTATTTGTTGGAAAAATATCAAGATATGCAGCAGAAATTTGGAGTATGCGAGTCTCAGTCTTCTAGTCTGGTACGTGCTACTTTCTCGAACTATCTCTTGCTTCAAATACCTTGCTGCCTATTTCTTCTTCTGTCCAGTTATACGCCTTCATGCATCCAGTATTACATCTGATTTGTCTTGTCTTTAGGCGTACACCGTTGAAAGCTTTCTTTTAATCAATAAAAATATCAACGAGTTGATAACGTGGCTTTTGATTCTTAGTCAAGTGAGCGAAATACTAATTTCTAATGCAAGAATTTGTTGCTATGAACTACAATCTATAATATTTTACCAGCCTAGAGGCAAAATGTCAGTAAGGGAAGCCTGACGCTCTTCTATCAGAGTGATTGCTATTACTGAGTGAATTTCTCTGTTTTTTAGGCGACTTTCCAGGCTATCTAGTTTTTGACGACAGTAAAAACTCTCACGAGTGTTTCGAAAGAATGTGATATGTGTCGACAGCAAGCACACAAACTCCAATTACGTGAAGCCATTTTGTTTTACCGGATATTGACCGCTACCAGAAAAACCAAAAACGGAAAACTGTCAAAATCCCGTTTTTATAAATTAAAATTTCTTTAAAAAATATTGTATACGTAAAAAGAAAAACACTAAATTGAAACCTTCTTTTTGTAATAATATTTCCAGCAAGTACCCAAACATCGCGCAAATTCGAAACAACTATGAATTTTCGGGATTCACGTCACTAATGGAAAACGAACAATTTGATTTATTATTATTGTTATTGCTGGCAAAATACGCACTATTTACACTATTTTATTCTTGTAATTGACATCACTTTTGCTGTTGTATTCACAATAATGACAACCATTATGATGTTTTATTTGTCATAATTTAATTATATTTGTATTATTATTTGTACGCACTACTATTACTATCATCACTAGATTTTTGTTGGCAGCTTTAGGACCAATGACAACAACGCAAGCGACATGTGGTAGACAAATACAAAATACAAATAGTGAATTAATTAAATTTGCAATCAACGCGAACGGTGAATAGACACAACAAATACCGTTATGACGGTAGGCGGCAGTCAGTGAGCCTCAGTTGGCTGTGTGTCGAAGGCACTTTTGGATGACAAGCCTTGGTTCGACCAGCCGCGCAGATTTCTACCTAAAAAGCTACCTATAATGACGTTAGTTGTATTTGCACCCGACCTACAAAAGAACCTACCTAACGTTATCGAATAACATGGAAAACAACAACATAAAATAACCAACTTCAGTTATTTAATCGGGCCGAGTTGAACGCCTTTAAACAAAACAAGCTATGTATAGAAGTTTTACCATTGTGAATTGGCCACTGAAAACCCCTCAAATGGAAGTTCTCGGTAAATATTAAACTGTAGGGAAACAGTAAGTAATATATAAAGGAGTCTTCAGAGGATGAACTGAAACTCGTAAATATGGTGTGCACTATTTCGTTGAGGATTTCTCCGACTGTGACTTGTGTTGGTAGCCGATGAGACCATCAATTCCAACAAAAAAGTACTAGTGGTTTCATTAATAACCATGAGTTCGGCGGAAACCCAGCCGTAATGCCTTTTCTACGATGTAACGAAATACGAAGTTTCTCATAATGAAAATGAAATCCCTTGGTGGGTACACATCGAGTAAAAAGTAAACAAAAAAAGTTAAAGTCCGCTCTCAACGAACAAAACATCTTCTGAGACGGCGTTAGGAGTTTTTGAGAGAACAATTTTGCGAAAGATTTATGGTACTTTGCGGATAGGCAACGGCGAATACTGCATTCGATGGATGGAATAGCGAATGAAGAGGCAGCGACTACGCTGACTAGCTTATGTCGTCCGAATGGATGACAGCACTCCAGCTTTGAAAGTATTCGATGAAGCACGCGTTGGTAGAAGCAGAGGTAGAGGAATGATTAGGTGGAAAACGGACTGGTTTACTTGGAACCTAGTTGAACCGGCCATCAGAAAATTTCGAAATCAATCTTTTCTGAGCGTCGGGGTCCACCTCTGAAAAAAAGGAATATTAAGAAATAATAAGAATTACTTGACCAGTTAAAGGGAGCATCAAATATTTACATTTGTAGTCATGCAAATGAGCACTAGCTAGAATTGGGTGTGCGGGCGTCAATTGCAGACATAACACACAGAACAGTCACAGAACATTGGCAACTCAGCAGCAGCAACAACAACAACAATGCCGAATAAAGACAACAAACAACTGGCACTACGAAAAGTGATAACAATAGTCATCAAGCCATCCCAAAAAACAACAATTTTACGATTAATGGGCGCAGTCAACAACCAAAAACAACAACATTAACAAAAATGTAAAATAAAAAAGGAAAAAGGTAATTTATAACAGTGAAAAGTATTTAAAGCCCCAAAAGAAAGGTGACGATGACAACGGCATGACGATGCTGCTGCGCAGTCTGAGGTCAGCGGTGGAAGAGGAAGTCACAAGCAAATATTGCGAAAAAGAATATAAAAAAATTAAGCGATAAGCAAAACAATAAACGGTAGATGCAATGAAATAAAATGAATTTACAACTCCGGGCACTCAGGGCATAAAAAAATAAATAAACGCGCCAAAGGAAAAGTGAAATGGATGACAAGGGAAAAGTATGCGGACACATCGCGTTGGGTGGTTCTATGAAATTTTACATATAGACACACACACATGTACTCTTAAATTTATATCCTTAAGTTCGTAAGTTTCTCGGCATAAGGTATGGATGGGTAGGAGTTGAGTATACTGAGATATCCAGACTCGGGTGTCGCGAAGTAAATCGAGCTCTATGGCCTCGCGTTGGTAAAGATGTTAACGGACGGACGGACGCAATGACGTTTAGAACCAGTCGGGTCGTCTTGTATAGCGGTTCGGTTTTGCCGTGCTGAATGGAGACCGATAGGCGGAGTACTTTCTTCTCGATGTACCTAGAACACGACCTAGATATGTCCTTGCATTATCCTAAAGCAATAGCGGTACCCTCCTAGCGTTTATTGCTTACACAATATGCTCTTTAACTGGGAGTACAGATGTTTCACTGTGAAATTGGTGCACAGGTGACATCAGGAAGTTTCCCGTTGCAGTCCTCAGGGCAGTGTTCTGACAAGATTGTAGCTTACTCGAGGTAGCTGAGGATTTCCTAGGAAGGAGTTGTAGTTGTCCTGTAGAGAACAAGTGGGAGAAGTCGTTGATATGACACCAATATCGAGCACTCAACGGAAAGGAAACGCCTTCTCCTGGTGGTGGAGCTTTTTTAAAGTTTTTAGTTTTGTCTTCGGAACCCTACTTATGCCGGCCGAAAGCTCAGGTAGTTCATGGTGAGGATTCTTCAATGTCCGATAGTAACACTACGTGGTTGACTCTGACAAACGAGTTCGACAATTCCGGTGATATCAGGATAGTTCGTGATTGGTGTCGATTTTGGTTAAGCCCATGGATTATGCGGGCGTTTATGTCGTTGAGTACTGTGATGGTGCTAAGCGCTATGCGGAAGGCATGCTGATTTGCTGCTGAACTCAGGTGGACACATTTTTTGTAGACTGTGACCGTTTCTAGTTGCACTTATGGTATACCATCTGCTCTGGTTTGAATAAAATCACAAGATTTTTTCTGATGGACTTCGACACATTTCCTACTGATACCTACCAGACTCAGAAATGGAGAAGAGCTGAAGTTCGATTAATATGCGGAACCTAGATGATATAATTAACATCCGTGGAAAAGGAAATTAATCTGGACATCGGTGTCAAGGCGCCGTACTTCACACCAGTTACAATAATAATAATATCAAAACTTCGCTTTCGATTCCAGCTCTGTAAACCTGTCCCCCATACCATCTCCATGGACCTGCGGTTGCTAATGCTGTGGCGCCATTTAAAGCTTAACACAAATGTCTGAGCGCCTCACCGCCTCGCAAGAAAAATATTATGTTGCCACAACTGAACACACGCCACACAACAAAAAAACAATTATGCGAGCTAAGCACACTTGGTGTACCCCACAGAAAGAGCAATAACAATTAAAAACAAAAAATATACTTAATGCCATTCACACATGCTGGAAACAAGCGTAATAACTCTCAGCCACAGTGAGTGAGTGTGTAAAATGATACGGAAACAAAAAAGCATGACTGAGCCTGCCTGTTGACCAACCAAAAAGCACTAGACGACGGACGGACCGCTGATGACCGCCTCCAGGCAGTTAACAACATTTATGTTTGCAGTTATTCGACAGTTATGCAGTTAGAATGGACCAAAGCGCACAAAAATGCACATAAGCCTTAGCACTTCATCGACTCTCTTTTTTTTTTGTTGGCGCGGCGATGTGTTGAAATGTTTTAGCTTTGCTCTGGTATTAGAGGGATTATGTGCGCATTCATTTGGCACCTCACTTTCAAGGCATGTACACATGTATGTATGTGTTTATTTAACTTGTTGTTTATCTATTTGCATACACTCTTATCTAGCTGTAAGGGATGCGCATTTAGTTTGTAAAGTCCACTTGGTCGAGTGGTGGGTGGAGATTTCGACGAGAGACCGATATTTTCGCTTTTGATCTCCCATGTTTGCATTCATCCTAAATGTAGGCAACGTTTTTTTACAAACGATACAGAACAGAAATAAATCTATACAAAAACGTTGCCAATATTTAGACGCATTTTTGAATATATTAAAGTTGATAGATGATTCTATTGAGTATATTATAAAAAAAAATATTTTTTTTTTATTTCACTAACTTATTTATTTATATGAAAATTATTTGTTATATAGAGCTTTCTTTCTTTGAGAAAAGGTTTGGAAAAAATGAGTTGTAATTGACATATGTATAATATTTCAGAAGACGCATTATTTGAAGACAAGGTAATAGAGTTTTAGTGAATAATAAATATTACCGGTGCTTTTCTAACAGAATGTTGTTTTCAGTACTGTACTTTTCACTTATCGAATTGTCTGCTGAAATTAGTTGTTTTTTCAGAAGGTGGTAAACTCCCTCGAAAAGCCCATCCAATACCAGTTTTTCAGGGGATTAGCGAAATCTAAAAATACCAAATCCTTTGAAATTACTTTGTTAGTCTTCTTTTCAAATTTTAGAACGATCGGCTAAAATGGAGACGAGAAAACGCAAGATAGCTGAGGATAGGTCAGACGAAATTCCACCACACACGCAAACACAAATTCGCTGTGTGATTCTCTTCGGGTTTCGGCGTAATTTACAGCCTTTACAAGTTTATTTTATTTTGTTTTATGTTTTTATTATTTATTTGGTTTTAATTGCATTATTTTTTGTTTTCCTTTATTAAATTTTCTTTTATTTTAGTTAGTTTTATTATACTTTTTTTATTTTTCTTTTTTGTTTCGTTTTTGATGTGAATTTAATTTATATTATTTTTTTTTTGAACTGGAATAAATGAACGATAAAAGTATTAGTTATCGGCTGAGCTCAAGCTGAGCTTAAACTAAATTAATTTATGTGAATATATACATATATTACAGCTGACTATTCTTTGAACATTTTCGAGCATAGCCGGGCGTTCTAGTTTAAAGTTCATTACTCGCACAAGGTAGAGTCTGCGTACTTTAAACCTTTTCGAGTATTTCGAGTAAAATTTTATTTTTAGTGTTTCTACATTTAATCCTGCAATTTTTCCAACAATTTTTAATTTATTTATTACGTTTTGAGCAGTGGAGCAATAAATCCCACAACTCGTTCTACTCGCTTACGATCGATTTCGATTTCTAATCACTTTCAATTAGTCATACTTGTGATAAAGGTTAAATAACCTGAACTTTAACTAATTTCAAAGACAATTACAGCTTCTTTTTTATTATAACATTACAATATTTATTAATATTTACCCATTAAGTGATCTTACAATTTATTACAAAACCAAAGAAAATGCGATTATCTCCAAAGCGTTCATTCAATTCCATATTATTGTAGATTTAACTCGATTACTCAATACAAAAATATGTCTGTGTGTCAGCTGGTGAGTCTTGCAGTTACTTAATTTTTCGGTTAAATTAAATCACGATTTCATAAACAATAAAAATGGTAAATAAAATTGAACTGATTTCCTACACTAATCAGCAATCAAAAGTGGAAAAATACAGCAGCAGCAGCAGCAGCAGCGAGGATTGCTAAGACATACCTACACAAAGCGCTGCAATACTTGGCTTTGTTATTGAAAATTCGGTCAAAAATAGGAATAAAATTATTGTTGGCTACGCGAATTGCAAACAACACGATTTTCAAACAGATTTCATAATCAGTACAAATTGGCAATAAAATGGGATAATGGAGCAAATTGACAGCAAGACAATAAAAGTGGAAAAATACACATACATAGAAGTGTATTTCATTGTGTTGATAGGCTTGGCGCCAAACCGACACAGAATGCAACGAAAGAATAAGAAATAAATAAAACGAAATTAAAAAATGGGTTTAAAAGTAGAAAAATGTTTTATGCTTTGAAATGGGAAATCGAGATTAATAAATGGAAAAGTACTAAATTGGAGATTGCACAAAAATGTGAAATTGAGAGCGTTGAAAACTTTCTTGGACCTTACCGTATTAAATCTAAACTAATTATGGGAAGAGACGAGAATAAAATGTGTTTTTGAAAGCAGCAGAATTTGCTAGTCATGAGAATAAAAAGTGAAAGTTCGATTTTGAAAAAAAAATATATATATAAAGAAACACTGCAGCACGGCTTTCAAAATTGAGACATGGGATCTCTAAAGTTGAAAATAATTTTTAGAAGAGTTGAAAAATTAATATCATAACAAGTAAGGCAGTATGGATGAAACCGCCACCTGAACGAGGACTGAAGAAGATATGTTCATGTGACTTTTATTATAGTAGCCCGATTAAGCAGAAAAACTTTGGTTCTGGGTTTGTTGTGGTACATAGACTCTGTCGCTGAGTACTATCGTTTAAAGACGTGTAGACGAGCGGTTCGTCACAATCCGCATTAAAGCGGGAGGAAGAAAGGAAAGAACTATGTAGGGAAAATACCTGCCTTAAGCGCTGTCACCACCACGATACCGAAAGCATGTCGGTTGATTTTAACGCCAGATTGGTCAAAGCAGGTATTTTTAACGCATCAGCCGGAAAGCTCATCCTTCATAATGAAACATTCCCTGTTCTTCTAAGGATAACCGACTTCAGCCAACGTCGACTCGAATCACTATTTGTTTTCGCTAATGTCGAAAGAAGAGCTGCTAGGCTGAGGATTGTTGCGCTTGATCTTGGGGAGCTGGAAAAGATGAGAAATGCTAGAAAATTCTACGGCTTACAGATAGTTAACAAACCGGTGCTTTTTTTTGTAGGTACGGCAAGGATGTTCTAGGAAACTGCATTCAATATTTAGTTTTTCCTGCCTGTTTAATTGCAGTGATAATGAAAACACGGTGGGCCCTCCGAACCCTAATCCACAGATGTTCTATAACATGACTACACTGAAGAGGCTCGTATAATAATTGCCTTCCGACTAAGAAGTTCACACACGACGACGAAGAGCTAACGAAGTTTCATGATTTAGCATATACAGTGGTTTAAAAAGGCTTATAGTGTTTTCTTTCCTATTAAAAGAGTTACCACTTGCTTCAAAATTAAGACTAAAAGATATTACAGGAAACGATTTTTGGATAATAAAGAAAAATATCCGTGTTTTTTTCTCACTAGATTTTGCTCATATTCTTGTTTCGGGCCAAGCAATAAAGCAATATTTTTTCGTGAAGACAATTTCAAAATGAGTAAAAAAAAAGAAATGTAAAAGCGCTGCAAAAACGTCTCGAAAAGTGTGGTGTGATTGGCGTTGGAAATGCTGTAAGAAATCGACGGAGAAATTAGCGCGATTCCGTCCGGTAAATATTGATGTCAAAGATGCATCTCGTTCTAGTCGGCCAGTCACTCAAAAAGTTAAAGAAATTCTGCAACTGGTGGAGCAAAACCGGCATGGAAGAAGCAGAAACATTCATAAGAACCTTCCAACCAAGCTTCTGGAGAGTCATTGTCAATGGGTGTGATCTGGCGTTGTCCTTAAGAAACACAATTCCCTGACTTGTTACTAACCTAATAATTTAAATTTAATTAATTATTTTTTGATTTATACAAAATGAAAAAATTTAATTTATTAATTAAACTAATAAAATCTTAAAAAATCCAAAATAAAATTTAATACCTATGATTTTAATTATTTCCAATTTGAGGTCAGAAAATAAATTAAAAAATATATATATATATATTTTACTAAAATGCAAAAGTTATAATATATTTTTAATTGAAACACAATGCTACAAATTAAACAAAATTTAATTCAAAAATTTATTTTTTAAATTAAAAACTAATATTTCATTTTAAATTAAAATTATTTAATTAATAATTTGTTCAGTATAATTTTGAACTACAATATTTTTGAGCCGACGTGATATTCTCATGTAAATATGAATATATATATATGTACATATGTATGAAAAACATTCATTAAAATGTCTTCAACTTGTCTTGAGCTACAATAAAACCAACAAAACAAAAATAACCGCAAAATCTACAACAGCAATAAAGCTTAAAAGCCTCCCGAATTCTCTCTTACTAAATTAACTCAATGAAAGCATAAATAATTAAGTCATAACAATTTACATAAAATATAATATTTGCATATACATACATACATTCATTATATAGTAAATAAACATAGATATGTATATACATATGTATGCAGACTTAAGCGAAAGAGTGATGGAAAAAGGTTAAATAACCGCAAATAATTGAGTTCACGTAAGATAATTAAAGTTGCAATCAACAAGAAAAAGAAGAAGAAGAATAATAAAATAATAACAACAACAAAAACACTCACCAACAATAATAAAATAAAATATTTATCAACAACAACAAAGTAAAAGAACATTTTCAAGATACTTTAGATACTTGCATGTGCGATATATGTAGGTATGTATATATTATACATATGCATATGCGTGTATGTATATGTAAGCAGTATTATTAAGACAGCAAATTGAAATGGTAAGATATGTATATTTAACAAGAAATTGTAGCATTGTACAATAAGTAATGACACTTTGTACATATGTACGTACATATTATATATTTGAGTAAGTATATTCATACATACGTACAATGTTTGCATTTACAACGCGCATGTCTCTTTTGAAGCAGAAAATGTGAAAACTGATAAGACAATCAATAAAGCAAATAAGTTGAACTGATCCCAAAAACCCTTGTGTGTACACACACACACACACACACAACCATACATATTCACGCAGAGATTGAGATAGGGTAAATAATGCAAGATAACACTGTTTATTTGGCCGCAACGCAAGCAAGCAACCACATTGTTGCAACAAGACTTTGCCACAAAGCCAACAATGCTGAGGAATTACAAATTTCTAACATACATATGTGAATGACATACAGACAGGCAGAAATAGAGACGGACAAAAATTGACCTGAACCTGAGAAAAACCAATAAATTTTGATCTATGCATACATACATATATACCATATATACTCACTTATATCGCCGACATATTTCTCATATGTAAGTACATATGTACAAATGTATGTACTCAAATATTCAAGTCCGTTTATTTCGGTTGGTATTAAGTGTGGTTTTACTTGGATTATACAAATTTTCTGACGGCTAACATTTGTTTACAACAATGAATTTGTAAAAATAAACGCATACATATACCTATATATATATATATATACATACATGAATGTATACAAGTGTATATGCGAGTATCAGAGGAATGAAGAAAATTAGTATTTATGAAGCCATGTATAAATTTATAGATATATGAACATATGTATTTGTACATATGTATGTATGTATATACTTTTTCTTAGTACTTGCACATATTGTGCTCTTGCGATGCGTGAAAAGATAAATAATTAATTTTCCAACATCTTTATAATAAATTGTGAGGACAGAAAATCATTAAATAATCAGTAGGGAAATTTGAATTTGTAAATAAAAAAAAATGCTTTTTCCAATGTGATAAGCATCAGTGAGCCGCTTGAAGGATACTAATGTCAAAATAAAATAATAATTTAAATAAAAAACATATTTAATAGAAATTAAAGAATTTAAGGAAAATGCATCAAGATTAAAGTTCAATGACTTTGCTTTTTAAGTATTAAAGGGTGATCCATTTCGAGGTTCCCTACTTCTTAAAAGAAAAAAGACACTAATTCAAATTAAAATTCTCTCTTTCAAATGTTAGCCGCGGCTACGTCTCAGGGTACATCCGCTGAGTCCAATTTTCGGTGACTCGTTCGAGTATTTCGACTAGTAACTGACGAAAGACACGCGTGATGTTTTTCGAAGTAGGATTACACGCATAAATTGAAGACCTTACATATCCCCTCACACGATCTTGGTAGCCAAATAATTTGCTCACCGAAGTGATCTCACAATTAATATTGTCTCAAGCTTCAATTTCAGCCAACAAATAGTCGGTTATCATGGCATGATAACGGTCACCATTGACGGTTACATTCTCGCATCATTTTTGAAGAAATATGGGACGATGATTCCACCAGCCCATAAACAACACAAAACTGTTGTTTTTTTTTGGGATGAAATGGCAGCACTTGAATCTCTTGAGGTTGCTCTTCGTCTCAAATGCGACAATTTTGCTTCTTACATACTCATTGAGCCGGAAATGAGCCTCATCAGATGAGCGAAGCGTGCTAAATACATTCTTTATAGAACATAAGTTTTCGTAAAACAGTAGATCGATTTGTTGCACGCGTGATCTGTCAAAAAAAGGCTTTTGAAAAAATCCGTCGAGATTGTTGCTTGTATTGAGAAAGAACTTGCCTTCAAAAACTATACACTCGACAATGGAGAGAGCGATTTTAGCCGCATACTCGCTGAGCTTGATACAAGCAACCTGCAAGAAATACGCCTTTGAACAACCCACACAAAAGACCTTGAAATTCTGCTCAATCTTCTCGCGGCAGATCTTTGCGGGAAACTCCATGCAAGCTGCAACGCAATAAGACTTAATGCAACTCAACCATTGGGGAATCGCACAGGACACGCCCAAATACTAAACTCTACAAGAACGAGTGAGGAAAAAGCAAAACTTTTGGATTATAGATCCGAAGCGCGTTTTGGGTCCCTAGTCATAGGAGCATCCCAGGGAACTGTATAGCCGAAGAACAGTAAACTCTGCAAATGACGTAGGCACGAGGTAAACAGAACTAGGTCTCTACTCCTTCTAAACTGCCATTAGCATAACGCCCGGCGTAATAACCGGACACTGCAGCTTCTCAAACGACATATGCCGCTGCAGCTGCAGGGACATAGATATCGATATCGATGGAACACAACCTCTATTACTGCCCTGCACCATGTAGTTTGAGCATTTGAAAAGGTGAAAGGAATATCCTTAGCAGGACCAAAATAGGTATCAGCGGGCCAGTAGGACCATCAGGGTTCCATGATCAATCAACCTGTTGAACGAACTAACTAGCCCATAATGAAAATTGCGGAGTACACCCCGAAGATCAGAATAATATTTGTTGAGCTGAGTTGCACGCCGGCTACACCACAAGGGGCACCTCTCAAGGAAGATTTTATGTCCCAACTGTTGTGATGTCTCATACGCTATTCAGAAACTGAGTTAAACCCAGTTAAAATTGAAGTGGTACTCTCAACATGAGATATAAACGACTGTCGTTTAAACATCCCCTGATAAAATGCACGAAGAGCGTTCGTTCTATTACATATAATGTCAATATATAATTGGCGCTTTGCAACCGCGCAACAGCGATTTTCGGTCCATTTGTTGGAAGGACCTACAGGTTTATAATAAGCCGCTTCCGAAAAGCTGCTGTTTTTTTAAATGAGCCTTTATTTCAGTCAGAAATATACTCGGATGGGTTGACATTTCTGCCGAGAAGCGATCGCAATTAGAAAAATTAACTTAATTCTTCATGAAATGAATTACAAATAGAAAGACTAAAACACTTTTGGACACTGGTGTTGCGTTAGTGTATGAAAGAAGAAGGAGGCAAGTATCGTAATATGATATGCATGCTTTTATTTAACCTTTCTCCTCCTCTCCCTTAGACAATTTACTTAATTTGTTTCTTATTCTGCATTAATATCTACCAATTTCAACTACTCATCATTATCGTCTTAGTCAAATGAGCAGATCGAAACGTCAAATCATTTACGTCCATCACTTATGTATGTGCTCATATGTATTTTGCTGTCAGTTACACACATACGAGTATAATTAAGATATTTATTCAGGTATAATTAACTGACAGCTGCGTGCACTAAATAAATCATCCTCCCAACAACATCGCTCTACCTCCTCAAGCGGCTAATGAGTGTCGAAACGTCGAAGCTGTCAGGCCATGGCACACCAAACCGAGGCAAAAACTAACCAATCGTTCGCACGATCACACAAATGCAAAAATGTATAGGGTGTTTATACCTTCTACTCAAATATAAACGAGCCTTTATCCATAACTCGACAAGGACAAGACATATTGCCATACATTTTTTTGCTTAGGTTGGCACGACTGTTATATGCTTACATGTCAAATTTGAGCGTGATCTGTCACATAGTTTTCTTTTTACGGCACTATAAACAAGTCAACCTCGAGTGTGTTTTTCGAATTTTACTACGGAAATTAACGTTGAGCAAAGATGTTTGTTTGAAATTTTGTTATTCCAATGGAATAAGTGCGACGGAGGCAATGAAAATGTTGCAGAAGACATATGGGGAGTCTTGCCTATCACGTGCACGTATTTTTGATTGGTATAAGTCGTTCAAGGACGGTCAGTAAACGAAGAAAACGTCGAAAAAGTAAAGAAAATTGTTTTGGAAAATCGTCGTGTGACTGAAATAGAGCTAGCTAGTGAGCTCAACATATCAAATGGATCCGCTCATAGCATTATTCACGATGTTTTGGGCATGAGACGTGTGTCTGCTCGACTTGTTCCAAAATTGTTGCTCATACGCCTCGTCTTGTACGCGATTATTTGACCAAAAACAACGTAAATATTGTTCCGCAAGCACCGTATTCACCCGACATGACACCGTGTGACTTTTTTCTTTTCCCTAAACTCAAATTGCCGCTTCGTGGAAAGCATTTTCAGTCGATTGAAGTCATAAAAGAGAATTCGAAGAAGGAACTGAAAGCCATACCTAAAGCGGCCTACCAGAAGTGTTATGAAGATTGGAAAAAAAGGTGGCATATGTGTATCGCCTCTAATGGTGACTATTTTGAAGGGGATAAAATAAATATTGAAGAATAATTAACCATTTTTGTTTTATTGAACAGTCTCGTTTATATTTGAGCAGAAGGTATATATATATATATATATATATATATATATATATATATATATATGTATTAGCGCTTGGTAACCGCTGAGGCGATTTTCGGCCGAGCTCCTCCACCGATTTGTGGTGTTGGTTCTTGGTGTTTCTCCAACAAATAGAGGGAGCTACAGTTTATACTAAGTCCCCTCCGAACGGCTGATGTTTGTTTTTACGAGGAGCCTATATTTAATGTCCGAAATACCCTCGTAGGGTTGGACATTCCTTGACGAGGGGCGACCAAAATTGTTTGTTTTATATACCTGTGGTTTTCAAGAAGAAATAAAAAGCATATATTCTCATTTTAAGGCCAAGAATTTAGCTTTATTACGAAGACATTATGGTTTGCCATAATGAGTTAAAAATTATTTCGGATAAGTTGCTGCAGCGACTGGCTCGAATCTGAATATGCAAGCGACTACATATGACTTCACAAAAAAAAAGAGTCCACCGGTGTTAAATCGCACGATCTTAAAGGCCATGTTACAGGCCCACGAAAGGAGTTAATGGCTTTTCAAAAATTTAATTCTATAAGAAGATTGCTTCGTTGGCCGTATGTCATGTAGCGCTGTCTTGTTGGAACCAAAGGTCGTCCATATCAACAGCCTTCAATTCAGGCACGGAAAAGTCATTGTATGGCGTCTCTGAAGATGGGCATTATCCACTAGAGCTAACGATTCCAAGTTCCTCGAATTACCAACTCTCTGGGATTATACCGACCGAATATTGGATATTTATTATAAAATGACAAACCAAACTCAGTATTAACCGAGGAAAAGCTGTCAAAAAGACCTTATTGAAAACCACACGTCTAAAAAAAACACCCTTACGAAGAAATAATTGAAGGCAACAACAAAATCCAGTAAATTTTTTGGCTATTTAGTATTTATGCACGTGAATTTAACAACTCTAAATGATTAAGTAAATCAACTATATATGAACCATCGAAAATAATTGAAGATTTCTTCAATAATCGCGCCAAAACCAGCGGAAGAGCTCGTCGACGACCAAAGGCGGCGCACCAATAATTTATTATATTAGTAAATATGTACGTGTATGTAGTTGGCTTCCAATATATGGAAACTTGATATGCGTAGTTGGTAAGTTGATTCGCATTAAGTGCGCTTTGATGATTTAGAGTGTTGTTGGTGGTGATTTAGGTGAATCGGTTGTCTATTTGCTGCATGCCTTGGTGTTAAATATTGACAAAAAAAAAAAAAAGAAAATAAAAATAAATAAATGCCAAATAAGTAGTTGAGTAAATACAATCTCGCAGGTCTTTTGAACGAACGTTACCTATTGATGAATGACGATGATGATGATGATGAGAATGTCTGTGGTTATTGCTAAAGTTATTGTTGTTGTTGTTGCTGGTGGGAATCAATGTGCGTTGCGTGGAGTTCATACCACGGCAAATATGTATTTAATAGCTCGGTCCGACTAACCAAACAACATACTAGTCAGCAGACGAGAAAATTATACTCTCTTATAATGCCAACTACACATACAGCCTTGACCAAAAGTATTAGGCACCCCACTAAAATACAAGTATTCTCAAATGTATAATATTAAAAGTCATAGCACTCTGGGTAAGGTAAACCTTAAAATTTTTATTTTTAAGAAATTCATAAAATATTTTCTCATTTAAAATTTGAAAGTGAAAGTGTAAATTTCATTTAGTGAAAAGTTACCAATCTTATAAAACCAATTCATATTTACCGAAATGTCTAAAAAAAAAATGAAATTAATTACGATGATAGAGCTAGAATTCAAGTTCTAAGTAAAGAAGGTAAGTCTCAGGTTGAGATTGCAAATTTGGTGGGATATTCGCGGTGCGCGGTCCAATGTGCTATCAAGGGATTTGTAGAAACGAAATCCCACAATAATAAATCAAAAAGTGGAAGAAAGCATCTAACCAGTAAACGAGAAGACCGAATACTTATACGCGAGTCTCTCAAGGATCCCAAAAAATCTTCTTCTGCCCTTGCAGCTGACCTTTCGGATGAATTTAGTAAACCAGTTAGTGCTCGAACAGCTAGAAGAAGACTTTTGGAAGCAGGTTCAAAAGGATGTAAAGCCCGAAAGAAGCCGTGGCTCTCAGAAAAATAATAGGACAAATCGTTTGGAATGGGCTCGCCGATACGAACATTTCACGGAAGAAAATTAGTCGAATGTTCTGTGGTCTGATGAATCAAACTTCGAGGTAAGCTTAGTTAAGATCGTCTTAAAGTATTAACAGCCATAGCTTCTTACCCTAGAGCAATTTTGAAGACATAACACAAATCTTATTAAAACATTATTTTTTCTTTTCTACAGATATTTGGAACACCTGATGTGACGTTCGTGCGGCGACGGGTTGTGGAAGAATATAATCCAGATTCCGTGGTACCCACTGTTAACCATGGCAGAGGCAGCATTATTATTTGGGGTTGCATGGCTGCAGATGGTGTGTTGCTTTAGAGATAACAACATTGTTTTGTTAGATTGGCCTGCACAGTCTCCAGATCTTAATCCCATTGAGCACATATGGGCTATTTTAAAACGCTAGATTAAGGAACACAGTATAACATCAAAAACTGCCTTAATTAACGATAAGTGCGGACGAATGTGCAAAGCTTGTACGCAGCATGCCTAAGAGATTTGCTGCCGTTATTAAATCGAAGGGTGGACCTACTTAATATTAATGTTATTATCACTAATTCATTGTATTTTCACTGTTTTACTAATAAAACTTCATTACTTCACTTGTTAGAACAAAAAAGTCAGTAATTAGTGGGGTGCCTAATACTTTTGGCCAATGCTGTACATACACTATGTAGATGGTAAGTACATACGTATGTATTTACAAAAAAAAATTATATGCTAAAGCACAAGAAATCAGAACCGCAAAAATGTGAATCACATAAGACGAACAGTGTTGCGTTTTCTACTTTTCTTCTTTTTTACTGGTGTCGTTACCGCTTACCCCATTACAGCAGCTCCTTCTTGTCGCTGTTTGACGCTATTTGGTAACACCAAGTATAGTCAGGACCTTCTCCATCTGGTCTTTCCAATGGAGTTTAGGTCTTCCTCTTCTTCTACTTCCCTCGGAAAGTACTGCATCGGAAACTTACAAAGTTGGAGTATTCTTTCCACCGGATCAGTGTGACCGCTGTCTCTTTATTAGCTGAACTATGTCAATGTCGCCGTACATGTATAGCTCGTAAAACTCATCGTTCCATCGACTGCAATACTCGTCGTTCTCCACTCGTAGAGGACAATAAATCTTACGCAAAATCTTTATCTCGAAAACTCCTAAAACCATTCCCATTATAATTCATCAGATGTTGACATCGTCCACGCCTCAACGCCATATAGTAGGACGGGTATGATGGTTTTCGTTCGCCGAGAGGTCTTTACTTTTCAATATTCAGTCAAAGTAGCACCCGTTGGTAAGAGTGATTCTGCGTTGGATTTCCAGAGTGACTTTGTTGTTGGTATTAATTCTACTTCCAAGATGGGCGAAGTTATCTAACACTTCAAAGTTATGACTGTCAATAGTGACTTGACACTACCAGACCTATATACTTCGGTCACTTATCCAGTCCGGAGAAATTAGAACTCACGGCCAAAAGTTGTACACTCTTATAGAAGATTATACCTTCTCTATTCAGCGCTACAGATCGTTATACACACGTTGAGGAGTCACCTTGTCTGACGGCTTTAAAACTGACGAAGAGTAGGTGTGTGTCGATTCTCTTTTCACGAGTCTTTTCCAAGAGTTTGCGCATGATGGATTTCCCAAGTCTCAGGCATCCAGATCAAATCGAATCACTTTGTCGACAGTGGCCTTTCACACAATACGCTCGGTGGGACCTTACATTCGATATTGAGAATCGTGGGCTCCGCTTTGATGAATTGCGTAAGGCTCCAATTCGACCATATTTTTCGAAGAAGTTGATGCATGCACCTTATAAATTCTTCGACGCCGGGAGAGAACTTGTACTCATTACCCTCAGTTTTCTACTGAAGGAGTTATATATTTGGCACTTTCTTACCACTGAAGCGATTTTCGGTTGAGCTACTCCTCCAATTTGTGATGTGTGTCTTCATATTTCTCCTACAAATGGAGTAATCTACAGTTTATCCTAAGCCGCCTCCCAACGGCTATGGGTTTTTATGAGGAGCCTTTATTCCATGATGGAAATACCCTCTGAGGGCTTCATATTCCTTGGCGAGGCGAGCCCGCAATTAGAAAAATTAATTTTCTGTAGCCTTGGCTATTGGTCGCACCAGGACTCGAATCATGTCTTACCGAATGACAATTCCGCACTACTAACCACTCCACAAATGCGGTTGCCCCTCTTCTGAAGTAGTTTATTGGCTGACAGGCTGTACTATAATATACATAATTCAATCTCTGTTTTGCTCATTCTCGCTCCACAGTGTCACTGCAGCAGTCACTAGAATCTTCTGTTTTCTTTTCTTTTTTTTCGGTTCTCTGCAAGCTTGGGTGATTGTTTGCGGGTTTGCGGGTTATCTTCTGCGTATCGATAACTCATTTGTACGTGTCGCATTTAAGTAGTAACTCAAATATTTATCAAGTTCTTCACAAAACTCAGGCGCAGCCATACACACACTAATAAATACAAGTACATGCGTATTGCATGCACGAGAAAACAACAACAATTGCTTAAGCACCACACAGCCTTTGGGATCGATGTACGATACCATCAGTGCCACAGAGATATTGAATTTCAAAGATACAAATACTTTTTATATGAAAACTGAAGAAGAAGAAGAAGAAGAAGATGAAGTAGTAAAGGAAGAAATTAACAACTTCATTTAGTGTTGTTATTATTGGTGTTCTACATACATAGATACATTTTTTCATACCTATACATATGTATGTACACATCGGCCAAGAATTTTTATTTGAAGAAAATTCCAATTTTTTTTACTTCTTGATGTCTTCACCGCTTGTGGCGCATCGTGAAATTGTGACACTGTCATTGAGTATTATTTGTTTACGATATTCGTATAAATATGTAAACAACTGCGTGCGAACATAACCTATTTTTGTTTTTTTTTTGTTTGTTTTGCTTTCAGTTTTTTAGTAGTTGCCTAAGCATCGCTTGAGCATCACCCAATTAAACCACGTGCTAACACTTGTATTTACAGTTAATTTTTATGTCATTCAGATACTCAAGATATGTATATAAATATGTACATATGTGTAGTTTCAAAATAGTTATTGGAGCGTTGATGAGCTGACTTGGTTTGGTTTGTGAGCTGAGAAATCGTTAAGTGGCATCTAATGGGCTGCTGCTAGTTTATTTGTTTTGGGGCACGTTTGTATGTATGTGTGTGCGCGTTTAGCCAAAAGTACTAATTAGATTTGATATTAAATTTCTTATATCGAAGGCGACAACATAGTGTCATATATATACGAGGGAATTAACAGAAGTTCGGTCAGTTGGTGACTTTCAATTTGTTTTTGTTAAATCTAAAAACACCAAGTCTTTTGCAATTACTTTCTTAGTCTTCCTTTCAAACTTTAGAATGATCGGAAAAAATTTAGACGAGAACACGCAAGATAGCTGAGGATAGGTCAGACGAAATTCTACTACCAACGCAAACAGATATTCGCCATGTGATTCTCTTTCGCTTTCGGCGTAATTTACAGCCAATACAAATATTCAGTGAATGCCAAATTGCCTATGGAACGATTGCACTATCTTTAAAGACTATTTCTAAGTGGTTCCGAATTTTATATGAGGTCCGAAAAGAGGCTCGAGTGCATTTTGTTCAATTTTTCCTAAACAAATTCGAGCACTCTTGGAAAACAGGAGGAAAGAGGAATTGTGGCGCTACTTTTTACATCATGACAATGCGCCATGCCACACTGCCGCAATAACGAGTAATTTTTTTGCGATTTCTGGGATCGAAGAAATACGTCCAGCACCATATTCCACGGATAAAGCACCTTAAGCTTTCTGGTTATTTAGAAAAATTAAAAAAAAAAAAATTAAAGGAAAGGTCTTCAATAGCAACGAGGAGATAATTAATGCGGTTAATGCTAAACATGATAAGTTTAAAAATCAAAATTTTGAAGACTGTTTTCAGACGTGGATCTATAAGCTCAAGAAATGCATTGTAATCAATGGCGATTATGTAGAGAAGATAAAAAGGACAAAGATTAGGAATAAATACAAAAAGAATTTTTATTGTTTTTTTCTGGTCAACTTTTGTTAATCCCCTCGTATATACATATTTAATAGTCGTTATATTATATATTAGGACAGATGTCTTGATGATAATTAAAGTTAGGAGAGACAGATGCAGAGATTACGGTAAGTATTAAGAAAATACGAGTTTTTTTTACATTTTTCACATTCTTTTCAAAACTTTTTCTTCTTTGGTTACAGTTTTTTTCATCAACCCTTCAAATAATATTTTTTTACTTAAAAAATGCTCGAACGAATGAAAACCGTTTGGTGAAAATATTTATGTATATATTTTTTTATCTTCATTTCTGGCACCGCATTCTGTCGGAGCTTCTGGGGAGTTATTTTCGATATGCGCGGTCTGGCATTAAGAAATATTGAAAACTTACTACCAAAATTATGAGTCTTTAACCGCATCTGGAAAAAAATTAGGCTCGAAATTTGGGCGAAATAACTCGCCTTCCAGACAGTTTGTAGATCAACTTGTACGACGAGTACCCCAATCCGAACAGTTATCAGAAACACAACTTGCGTACGAGCTCCTTCAGTGACCGCTGATTCGTCATGACCATCCGATAAGACTTCGCTTCGCTTTGCTCAATGGGCTCAATGGAAAAATCATCTGTTCCAATGAAGCTCATTTTTACCTCTACGTTGACAAGGAAATCCCCACACATAATCATGGAAAAGTAATTGCATGCTCAAGGAGTAACTATTTGGTGCGGCGGCGTCATTGGTCCGTTTTTCTTTGATAACGAAGAGGGGGAGCTAGCGTTGTCGCCAATTCCGATCGCAAAACGGGCCACGCTCAGAGATTATTGGCTTACAAATATTGAAAAAAATATCGTGGATAAAGTTCTGGCGATACGTGTCATACAGCCAAAGTTACAATCGATCACGGAACATCGCATAGTTAGCCGAAACGGCGATGTCAACTGGTCGCAACAAAAGTGCGTTTTTACTCTGTTGGACTATTTGTTGTATGCGAGCCGTTAAGGTTAAGTGCTAAGCCAACCATCCATTGACGATTCATAACTGAAAACATGAAATTTAAAGTTGTCACTTTCACTGCTTAACAGCAGATGGTTGGAAAGGAAGGTGCAAAGCGATCGCAGTCTAACAAATTTAATCTCGAGCAAAAGCAGATAATTTCCATTGCAATTTTTTTAATGAGTTAGGCCCTACTAAACTATGGTAGAATATCCACATATGCCTGATTCATCTATAAGATTTTATGTCGTTAACCAAAGAAGTAAATTTTAGAAAGTTATCAGCTCCTCCAATGTCCATTACTTAGCCATTTCGGGAACTGAAAACGTTATGTTTTCATACAAATAAATCCGGCGGCATACGGCTGGTTATAGCAATGTATCGAAATCATTAACAGAAGTTTTTAGAAAATTTCGTACGATCTTAGAACAGCTAAGGGCTCCTGTGACCCTTAAACAGACGTAAAAACCCATCAGCTACAAAAAAAAAAAATATTTCTTCTGATGTAAAAAAAGAAAAAATGCAACAAATCCATCAAAGGATTTAAGTAGCTAAAAATTAGGTTTTAGTGTTTTTAAAAGCAATTACTTATAAGTTGATAAAGGATCCAGTTGAAAGTAAATTATTTCCTGAAAGAACCTAGTTAACAAGACATTCGATCCGCTCTTTAAAGATGGCTCCACCTACAAGTTGTGACCGATCTTGAAAGTAATTACCTATAGCACTGGAGAGGTTTGACATCTGTCCACAATAATTAGTGTACATCAGCGTCTGTTTCTGACAACAGCATTGTTTTTGCTTCTAAGAAAATGGATATTTTATGTTAAATAAACAGCATTTGCGGGAAGCTTTTATATTATATTTTAATTGAAAAAATAGTTCCGCAGAAGCCCGTCGAATGTTTGTGGAACTTAATGGTGTAGCTGACCGATAAGTAATGCAGAGACTGATTTCGACGCTTCAAAAGTGATTATATTAATATTAGCGTCAAAGACAAGAATTATGCTAAACGTTACCAACTGCAACCAATGCGTTTAAGCCGTGCGTTGCATTAAAAACTGCAAAAAAAAAACGGAAAGGCATGACAAGGTGATTTGGCAACATAACAAAGTTCGGTTCCACGTGGTTATACTGGTCAGACTACATGGAAACACTGAAATGGGTGGTCTTATCTCACCCGCGGTATTCTCAAGGTTTTTCTCCTTCCGGCTAATTGCTTTTTCGACGGATGCAAAACCATTGGCGGAGTTATCAGTTCGGGTCTTTTGAAAAAATCGATGAATGGTTTAAGAATAGGATGACTAAATTATTAGAAATGGTATACAGTACGAAGGGCTGGAAGCTGGACGATGAACAAGTGGTTCTTTTGAAGAATTATCCAGTGTTCTCAAAACAGTCCTTAAACGATTGCGTAGAACTTTGAGGGCTCTAAAGAAAAATATTTAGAAATAAATCTTTAGTCACCAGTTCCATTTCTCTTTGCTACTGAGCGGTGAGGTTGGTTTTGCAGTTGTAAAACTTTGGATTTTAAGCTCTGCCACATTTCATGAAAGAAAAGTGTACCGTTGTTACAGTATGATTAATGATTTGTACGTGTTGAAAATAGTTTAAATTCTTTCCTCAATACTCACAAAAACGCCTTCTCCACTAGAATTGATTTGTAGTCACACAAAGTGCTGCCCATAAACATAATAATTTAAACAAAAAACTTTGATATTTCGAACTGTCATTTTCTTGAAGCTCATCACTGGATTACGCACAAGCATTCAGAACTCACCTGTAATGAAAAAAGAGAATAAAGGAAATAAGAATTTATAGATTATTTAATTATCTATGCAGAGAATTTGTGTTGTACGTCAAATGTATGTAGGAGATAAGGAACATAAAAAAACGAAAAAAAAAAATTATATAAAAAACTACCAAAAAGAGATAAGAAAAACAACACCCAAATTACAAATACACAATCAATAAGCGTAGAAATATTTTGAAGTAGAACAACAAAAAATGTCAACAACACAGCAGAAGAATCACTTCATTTGGAATTCCAGTCAGCCGTGTGTGCAACAAGCAACCGAAACCACCGAAAGCAAGAAAAAAATTAGACAGAAAGGAAAAACAACAGTAGAAAAAATCGAACTGTACAACTGTACCAACGAATAAATCATTGCGGTGATTGGGGAATGAATTAAAAAAAAGGAAAAGAAAAAATTCGAAAAAAACACAAATCAAAGCATACCTGGGAATTGTAAATCACGTAGAGCATGTGAGATAAAAATCTCTGAATAATTGTGAACGCATAGGAACTTAAGCTTCGTTGGTTAGGCAGTTTGGGGGGAAAAACATGTAATTATAAAGGGTGCTTCTTTTAGACGTATGTTGTTCCTTTACTCAGCTTGGTTTGCCATCTTATTGTGAACAGACTTACTCAGGCAAAACGTTTGCAAATCGTACATATTTATTATTGAAAAAATGATTTGGTTCGGCCGACACAACGCGCCCTGCGTCCAATATTCGATCGACACAATCGTCCACAGCAGTGTCGGTAATTCGAGCAGCGGTTTCGCACCATGTCTACACAAGTGAAAGTGAAGAAGCTATTTTTGCTGTGGAACAGAGTATCGAAGAAGACCCATCCGCCAACGCGCGGAAAAATTGGAGCTTTGTCAATCCACTTTCTGGAAGCTTTTGCGGAAAGATCTTGATATGCGGCCATAAACGACCGTCAAGCGGTTCGCACGTTCGGTGAATAGATCCAAGCCGAGATAGTCACCGAACCCGGTTTATACAAGAAAATTTTGTTCAGCGATAAAGTTCATCTTTGGTGGGATGGGTACGTTAATAAACAAAATTGTCGCATTTAGCATGGTGATAATCCAAAGGTCATTGTTGAGACGCCATAAAATCCTCAAAATGTCACTTCTTGGTCAACTCTATGGTCAGAGGGAGCAAAGGGTCCAAATTTCTTCAAAAATGAAGTCGGCCACAGGCAATGGGTAACGCTATAATGAGGACGACTTGGCCTCATGCGCTACATGTCATGCGTCCAACGAAACAAACAATTTATTAAAGGAAACTTTCGGTGTGCGCATTATCTCGCGTAGTGACTGTGGCATCCACGATGGTGCGTTTTAAGAACGCTGTACTAATTTTTATGGGATTATATGAAGCCATTGATGATTGGCGCCTTGGAAGATTATATTCTTCGGGTTATTGCTGATATACGGCCTCAATTGCTGCAGGAAGTGGTCGAAAATTGGGCCTACTTTCTGTAGTTTTTTCATTTTTAAACACGATCGCAAACCCTTATCTTAATAATAAAGGTAAATCCTTGGTCAAAGCATTAAATTATATGCCTTTTATTTCTTCTTGAAAACCTATCTATGAAAACATCACCCTTTATATAGTAGATAATGAGTCTACCGTTGGCAGGCTCCAAGCAGCGTTTTGGTGGCGGTAACGGCAGAAGTTAAGCTCTGGCGGCAGGCAAAATGTCAATCACTCAACAAAATGATAGACGACCCCGTCAGTGTACTGACCGGGCCGGCTGTCTTGGCCACACTTCTACTTTTTTTTTGGCAGTTTTGAACTTTTTATTATACTTTTTTTTTGTTGAATTGCCGTAGTACACTTTTGGCTTTGATTGTTGCCACTTTATTTAGCTACTCGTCGATTGGCTGCTCCTACCTTCTCCGCCCTCTAGGCGTCATACATTTAGTCTAATTGTGCATAGCGTTTGGCTTTTCAATTTTCCAAACAATTGCGCACTTTAGATTTTTTTTCGCATCGCCAGGCAAGTGGCAAATGATTCGAATGTGTAGCGGTAAATGGAGCTCATAAGAGAGAGTAATTTTAAATATGTATAAAGAATGTTTCCAAATTTTCTGTTGAGGTTGGTAGCTTGTGCTTTTGTTAGTATGAGTGTGAGACGTGGAGAGAAAAGGAGGGAGCGACGGAAATGCGCTGGCTTTTCAGCACATCTAGAGAAAAAGTCTAGTTCGAGAGTGTACCGATGAAAGGAGGGTTTTCCAGCGCCTCAGAAACCCGAGCCAGACTGGCTTCAATTCTGTCAGAGTTTTGTAATAAACGTTTATAGTCCTTGCAAGTGCACAGAAAGCCGACTCTCGCAAAAGCATTAAAAGTAATTTAGAGAATAGTTACCACAAATAGCAATATAGAAAGTCCTACTCAGTGTCTAGACTGAAGAAAGGGGAAGTAAGAAATGTTAAATCTAAACATAGATCACACAGTGCAGCAAGCTATGGTAAAGAAATCCGAAAATCAAGAACTGACAACTGCGATCCAGTCTTTGCGGATCCGACTCCGCACGAACCGGAAACGGGTGGGCATCAAACATCCAAAAACCTCAAAAGAGCCGGAGTTTACAAAGACACTAGTGTATGTATCTCTAGTCCAGAATTGACGGAGGAAGTCTCCACATTACTGAGATTTCTTACGTCAGAAAAGTTAGTACCGACAGACACAAGCAAAACTAGTACTTACCGAGACATGCTAAAACTGCTGCTATCTGAAAGGAAAAAATTAGAGACTAACCAAACGAAATGAAGTTAAATCACTTCAGGCTACGGAAGCCAATACCGATTCATATTAATTCCATTTAAACCATAGCTGTAATTATCGAAGTTCTAAGTTTTCATCTGAGGCCGTAGAAATCTTTACATTGGAGCTGATTTCTAAATGAGTGGCGTGTTCATATGGCAGCACAAAACCTCGTCGGGCCACATTCAAATAGCGAGCCGCTTCCTTCCTGACCGAGACTCGCACACAGTCGCATCTCTGGTTATTAGATGCTGCACTTAGGCTTCATCGAAACCTTAAACCGAATATGTATATCGAAGTGACCCAAGGCTACACACGGGTAGGTTACCGCATCTCGCTTAAGAGTTTCTCACGTTGCCAGAATGCACAACATGGATGCGTGACTGTATACCCAGAAGCATGAGTAAGCAGTGTCCACGCCAAAGTAGAAGACACCATACACTAGACTAGACTCGAGTAGGTAAGAACAAAACCAAACAAAACGCGCAAAAGCAATCAGGACGACCCTAAATCAGGCTCAAGTGGTCGAACAATTAGAATATTGACCGAAAACCGTGGTTCCCAAGCTTTTTCCTCCATCTCAAAATAAACGACTGCATAAATTTTGGAAAAGCCCCGCCACCTCTTCATACTAGAGGCTTAATATGTCGGAAATAATGGCCAAATGCCGGCGAATAGAGAAGAAATTGAAAAACCGACAGCTGGACGGTACAATACAACAACAACAACAACAACAGCAACATCAATAAAAATGTGCTAGCACTAACAACGTATGCTTTACGGTTTTATCACAAAACGATTGCCATCAATCAGCTTGCCAACCATTACAACAACAACAGCACCACCACCACCACCAACAACATCAATAAACAGCACATCGTTACAATAGTTGATCTTGGCAATTGTTATTATTTGCAGTTGTTGCAGCAGAGCTGGTGAGTTAAGCGATTCCATTTAAACGTGACTTCCGCGAAATGGGCTCGCTGGCTAGCTTGTCATCAGCCCGTCTGTCTCTGTCTTTAGTCTAGTTGTAGTAGTGACTCGGGTTGGCCGACGGCTCAATTGTTGAATGAAATGTGCGCAACGCAATTTACATACTTCGGACATCTTGGTCCGAACTCCGGTGCACTCCGGGCTTACGTTTGCTGCCTGTTGGCCAAGTACTGGCGCGCTGGTGACAGGCGTTGATGTTTAACTAGCGTTGGTCCGCGTTCGAAAATAGCGTTGAAGAGGTATGCACTGACACATCGTTGAGTCTGGACACATTGTTGGTCAAAAAGATTACAACAAAAGGTAGCTCGCTTTATACCCCATTGGCTATATGGCAATAACAATAACAATAATAGTAATAATACAGCACTGGCGACGCCATCAACATCAACACCAACAACGACAGCGATTGGAACATGCACAGACAACAACAACAATGGGTATTGAAAATATTACCCATCATCATCGCACTCATCGGCAGCAAAGCCGACAATATCAGCCACACCATCAACAGCGACGTTGGCAAAAAAGGAACAAATTGGCGTGACCAGTGAACAGTCCGTTGGACAGTGCCTGTTGACCACTGTGAACTGAGCTCAAATTTTATTATGGTAGTGTCTGGACCCCATTAATCGTAGCGAACTCGATTTCTTGCGAAGTCACTAACAGCAACCTCTGACCGTGGACTTCACAGAAAATCGACATTTATCACACTACACTTCTCTCTTCTGAGAGACAAGTGTCACAGGACGGTACAGCAAAGACCAATCCAAATCAATTGAGATAGCTACATGCCAAAACCTAGACCAACGAGAGCAAATGAAGCAAACCCCAAACAGATGAGACCTTATCTTGAGAGAAGACATCCCTACAAGTCCGATGGGAGCAGGTAAGATCATCCCAAATCGGATGAGCGCTATCATACCGGAAAAAACCAAATTAAAACCAGTATAAATCCAAAACCGCGACAAGCCCAGAAGACAAAACTAAATCCGACTAAGATCAAAAGTGTAGGTTAAAACTGAGACAATCCATGATTAATACAGACTTTGAAGAACCAAACATAGATAAAAGTGTTGAAAATTGGAATAGACTAGTCCAAACTATACCAGACTGAGATTAGATTAACCAAGTTTTAAGATTGGAATAAGAGGACACCACGCAGACGAAGGTTAAAACCAAAACACTCTAGTGGTGAGGCTTACGGAAAGAACCGCCCCCAATACTCGGCGTGCTAGTTTGAGATGCCATGACACTACCATGAATGGTAGGTAACCCCTTTAGCCCACCGGTCGATACCTCACTCATTTAACAGACTTTAAAACTAGACAGCGAAACAAAACGCAAACGTTTAAGGGAGCCCAACCCGAAGCCGACGCAACAATGAGAAACTCAGTCACACAATAACAGATTCAAGTGGATCGGACCACAAGCGAGGCCAAATTACTTCAAGCGAGATCAACTTCTTTTCAATGAAACCAAGTCTTAAGGGTTTGAGGATCCAACTATGCCAGAGTTCAAGATACCTTAGCGATCTTGAGTACTAGCCGAAAGCTGAAGCAAACAGGCTGGACCTCTCCTCTTCAAAACATCTTCCAAACCCAATTCAGCTTCGAACCAGCGGTCTGAACTCTTCGCAAGTGTTAGGAACAACCGACTACAGCTCCGCCGATGAAATGCATTGCACCCGACGAGTTATTTACAGCTACTAAAACTAAGTGAAGTATACTTCTACCGAGACTAGTTTAGTTAAAGATCAAAAGTCGAGCTTACTGAACTGTCAACTTGTTTCCCTGATACGTGTGTGAGATTAGGTCTTCGATGGTACTAGTCAAAACTCCGTCTAAAAACGTTTTCGAGATCTTGTAAAAAGTTAAGCACCTCTCTCGACACACTGTACGCTTATCACGGCCATCTGCCTGCCATTTTTATCCTCTCGCTCCCGTCCTGCATCACTTCCATAACTAAGTCATCACTTCCGCCGCCACCTCATACAGGAGAGACGATTCATGCACTTTCATATGCGTTACATGTCCGATGCATCATTTGCAATTACTTTTTATTTTATGCACACACTTCACTTCGTCATCGTTGCCGTCGTTGTCATCGTCGCGGGTTGACAGCGTGTTGTCAATGCAATTCACAGACACCTACCGACACCACTTCAAGTGCGTACTCAGAACAATGCGAAAATGAGTTGAAAATGCAGCAGGCCGAGAAGATGAAACTAACGTGGTGGCGGCGGAAAGGAAAGATGGGCGTAACCCCAACTCTAAGGAGGCAATTCCGGTTCGCCGCAACTCAATGGCCTATTCATCACGTAATTTTCCTGTCATCGCAAAAAAAAAATTGGTGAGAGCATTCAAAAGGAAGGAAGCTGAGTGTGAGTTATACCGACAAGACTGGAGATGGGGTGGCGTAAATTTGGTGAAGTCACAATGCGGAAAATTGTTCACGCTGCATGTGAGTAAAAACTTATTTGGCTCGCTTCACTAACGGAAGTGAGTAGTCGGAAAGTTGTCACTAGAACTTTCGTGCCGCCCACACACACCCGCATAAACTCTGTTATAATTTAATAACCAGCGGAGAGCTTAGGCTCTAAGCGGCTTCCGCGCGGTGGAAAGTTTTCGCTAAACCACATGTGCATATGTATTTATGTACGTCATCCTGCCGCCTTCGCTTCACGGAAAGTTTGACCTCAAAGTTATGTTAAACTTCGACTCAACAACAACGCCATGAGTACAGAAGTCATTAACATTGTAAACTTAAACTAACAACCATCATCCGACTGGGCTTTGTGGAAATACAAAATACGCGTGACTACGTGGGAGCTAGTGGTGGAGAAATCCCTTGGGTTTGTATTTCCTGCCTGTCGCACAACTGCTTCGAATTCAAAGACAATTAAGTGAATATTAGAAAATTTAGTGAGAGAGAGAAAGAGCGAACTATAGTTAATACCAACAATAGACACAACAGACGCAGAGTCGTATCAGATTGACAGAAACCTGACCGAGCAGATATCAGCATTCGAGCCACACAGGATACAAAGCTAATATAATAGACAAGATCAGAAATGAGTAGGTTAAACAAGAAAAATGATATCAGGAAAAACCATACCGAACAAGACGAAATGAAACCGAACAGCGATCATACACTTAAGGCCCAATTGAGACAAGATCATTTCAACCAGACCAGACCGCCCTAAAATAGTCAAAGGGAAATCGATGAGATCGATGAAACAAGCAAAGCTCAGTTGTTATTACATCATTCCAAATGATATCTATTACACTCGATCAATGCAAGACCTTAGAGAAAACCAAACCAGCCTAAGCTAGGAAGAAGTAACTTAAAAAACTTCAGGAAGAAGGATCTCAATTAGAGACCACTATAACCGCCGGGTAAGTACTAATTTGGAAGAACTATGCCATGAGAGAGAGACCGGAACTAGAGATCGATCAAACAAGACAAGCCCTGCTGAGATAAGATCATTTCAACCGAAGTATTGTACTGGTGCATATAAATAGCTTAGAGATCAGACTGAACGAAATTAGGAAGATGGAACTCAACAACCGTACTGGGGAAGAGAGAACTAAACTAGAATTTGATCAAAGACAAGCCCTGCTGAGACAGCACTATTACAACTGAAATGTATTGTTCTGTATGAAAGAAAGTGTTAAGGGAAAACCGAATCAGGACAAGATAGGAATAAATAATAATTAGGAAGGTATATATCGAACTTTAGAGGACAAAAAAGACATTGGTCATAAAACACAAGTTAAGATCTTTTAAAGCGAAATAAAATCTACTGGAACAAAGAAACCCAGGTCCAAGAAAGGTTATAACGCCCCAACTATAAGAAGCCGAGCAAAGATAGACTTGTTTAGGAGGGAGCACACCGAGCAAAAAGAGACGAATCCTGACAAATGCAGATACTACCACATCGCATAAGTTATAACCAGACGACAATGGATCATATGGATCAAGAGACAAAAGAAATTAGTCAACAAAAGGTTGAACACGACTGAAATAAACAAAACTTTGAGCAGGCCAAGTATAATATATAATAAGACCAGAGATGGTCAACTTAAACCACATGGGAATAGAATAGACCGGATCAGAGGAAACCGAACACATGTCACTTTGGATAATACCTCCTAGCGAGGTACGAATAGAAAAGATATAAAAAAAACGAAAATGGCTTTAAAAAGGCTTGAAACATAAAGGGTTGGTTCATGGAGTACCAAGTGATACCAGATGGAAATGAAAAAACTGGAATTGACCAAAGCAGACCACAAAATCAAATAAGAAGAGGTCAGATCGGCCAAAACTGAGCAGGACCAGAGGAATAGAGAATAAAAAAGAATCGGCGAAGCTCTCTTGATAAGAATGTTGTTTTCCACATTTTCATGCCATTTTTGTGATCCCGATTCGGCTGGAGCATGCAATAGCCTTAAGCCCTGAAACATTTTCCACACCAACAATGCGAGTGCATATACCTCTAGCTATTATATATATATATATATAATTGGCGCTTTGTAACCGCTGAAGCGATTTTTCGGCCGAGCTCCTCCTCCAATTTGTGTTTTTGCGTCTTGATGTTTTTCCAAAAAATGGAGGGAACTACAGTTTATACTAAGCCGCCTCCGAACGGCTGATAGTTTTTTTACGAGGAGCCTTTATTTCATGTCCGAAATACACTCGGAGGGATGGACATTCCCTGCCGAGGGGCGACCGCAATTAGAAAATTTAATTTAATTTTTTATTTAAATTAATTTTCCATAACTTTTGGATGTTGGTGGCACCGGGATATGAACCCGAGCCTTCCGAATGGCAGGACGCAATGCTAACCACTCGGCTACCTCTAGCTATTACCTCTTCTAATTTTCTATGTAAGTATGTCATGCCACTTTTCTCCCGCAACATACATATTCTACAATTGTTTGAGCTTTTTTTCACATAGAAAAAAAGAGTTCACCGTCTTCACGAGTGTCGCATTACTTGCGAGCGACTGAAATGTATGTCAGTGTCAATACAAAGCTCATGAGGAGGTACATTGCCTCAACAGTGTTGAACTGATTCTTTTATTTACATACATTTTGTTTCATTTTACTTTGTTGGTACTGTTGCTATTGTCTATGGATTTTTAAAAGATTATTTCTTTCAACGCATCGCGTAGTTAAAACAATGCAACAATTCGCATTCATCTGCGAAGACCACCAGCGCCAACAAGATACATTTACTTTGGCGGTAGCAGCGCAGACGATGGTGCTCTGCGTAGAATTCTCTTGTGCGCTTACGAGGTTGACATGGGTAGTTTGGATATTAGTGCGAAAAATACAGAAAATCTTAATTTTCTTTGTAAGAGTTCTGGAACTTTCAAAGATGAATCTCGGTTGTTTCCTTTCGTATGTTCACTAGCGTAAGCTACATAATCCACATTGTCTTCGACATGTTCAGTAACCTTACCATACCTATGTACATGCTGTCTCGAAACCACATGAGAAAACGCAAAGGCCCAAAAGCTCTGTCACATTTTCTTTTTCGATGATTTCAAATCGAGTGTTCCATCATTAGAGCTTCCGATCCGACCCGACCCGAACACCATATTAAGAGCTGCCATTCATAGTTTCATCAGTGCCGGGAAACTATTATAACCTGTTAAGAGGTGGCCACTGGCTTGTACATTAAGGAGTCAATACTTAACAAGTCTATGGGTTCTACGCCAAATCCCTTATAACACATACGGTGATACAGAAACCTGTAAAAAAGTTCTTTAAGTCGTCCGGTCCATCAATGTTTTCATCAAACATTCAATCAAAGGTAAAAAAGTTCTACCTTCTTTCCTCAAGAGACTCCGTCCCAATCATTCCTGCGGGAAAGATAGGAACATGACGATATTTAATTTGGAGCCTTGTGTCAAATGGGGTCAAATCTTCTATACCAGCTCCGCAAAGGAGAATAGAGTCTCGTTCTTGCAGATCCTGCCAATAACTCTATAGACTGAGTAATATTTTTTATTTTGTATTGGAACCGATGAATTGGTAGGGATGTTCAGTATATAATCCCTACTGCTTGGAAGTTGAAAAAGTAAGGTATGCTTGTCGTAAGAGGCGACTAAACGCCATTAGCTCCAGCGACAGTTGAGTCTTTATATCGAAGCGACCGTAATTTTTATTCAGTCGAGGACAGTCCGAAGAATCACTTTAGAGAATACTTTATACAGTTACGACAATAACATCTTCGGTGTGTCCATCCTGCAGACAATCCGTCCAGTCGCACCGCATTCTGTTCGAGCAGTTGAGACTTACTTAGATCATCCTCATGTTTGACAACCTCTGTCAGAAATCAGTTGCTATTGCCGCTGACTTGGAATTGCATATTGAGAGCTTTCTTATGGTCGCTCTCCGCATATAGGACAATATAGGGCAGCTCGAGATTTTCTCTGCAATCGGTTTCGTCCGGGCGATCAGAATGTCTTCGATTGTAAATAAGAGCAAAAAAAATTTCTCTGTGAAGTTTACCTACAGTCGGCCACACGTTCTGACTTGACACGTTTCTGCAGAAACAAATTTCCGGACTTTTCGACTTCTGACATAATGTTACCAGCTTTTCTAAATGCAGTGATCCGCTCGTAACCAAGAGTGGAGCTCCAAACTCATAGTGCATGCAACACGCAGAGCTCGTAGACCAAGAGAGACGTCCTCGTATTCCGATTTCGTATACACTCATACATACATACGTATATACAAACATATATGCATATGTAATTTCGCACATTGTAAAACCCTACAGCACAGCCCAAAACGCGCTCAACTTAATCTACTTTTTACAAAGAAATTTTATTTGTCATACTTACTTCCCTTGCCATCCCACCCCCGGCGGAAGATACGTTTTCTCAATTTATTTATTATATTTGCATTTTATACACACACACACATATATATGCACATATGTATGTATATGTTGAATTGTGCTTCGTTGAGTTGTTGTTCGCATCATTTTCTTACCTACTGTACAATAACAACAACAACACACAATAAACAGCAACTCCATTCAGAAGCGTAAAGAGAATAGTATTTTCCCTTGGTATTGTTGTTGTTGTTGACATTATGTGCAATTTTATTTGATTTGATTTTTTTCTATTTTTTTAAAAGTTGCTCGCTAAAATATTTTTATTTTTTTTCATTTTCTGTTTTGCGTTGAAATTTTTATTTATTTCCATGCTCTGGGGTATAGACGACCGACAAACAACTGGAGGTACAACAATGTCAGCAAGGAAGTTTGTATATTTGTATTGTGTGCAATCCGTATTTACATTTTACAATATGTATGTATTATACTTACTCATGCAATATGCAGAACTTAGTATGCATGTGTGTGCGGGTGTAAGTTTAAAATTGTAGAAAAATTTGAAAATCTGTTTCTTTTATTCTTCTTCTTTACCAACTTTCACAATGCGCACTACAATTCACTTTTAATTTTCATATGTACCATATTATATGTGTGGGTGTTGGGATACTCTGGAATAAGAGGTAATTCCCATGTGCGTTGATGGCAAAGACCTTTGTAACTGCATATATATATGTAAGTATTTTTAGAAAATGAGAAAATTTTCGAGTTTTTGAAGTTTTTAATTTCGAATGCGCTGGTCTCCAATGAGACATATTTTTGGTAAAAAAGCATGAGCAATCATTCTAGGTTCGAATCTGGTGCTACCACCATTACTATATCTCGGACACCGGTGACATCGAATGGTAATTATTTTGACTGTAGGTGATTTTGAAATTAATTGTAGCTGTACTGTAATTTGGGGATGGGGCCTTGTGCGTAGGGTTTGGGACCCACCACATGAAAAACTAGTTCCAATGAAAAATCTAATTCAGCCCCACTTTTGATGACGACCCCCGCAAATGTCCTAAGGATTATGAGGGCATGCATCTGGAATGTCCGGTCCCTTAATTGGGAAGTGCCCAGCTGGTTGATGTCCTCATAAAATTAAAGGTTGACATCATCGCCGTCCAAGATATGCGATGTGCGGGACAGGGACGGAACAGGGTGGGTCCTTGTCAAATTTACTAAATTGGCCATATAAAGGGGCGCAAACTGGGTGTCGGATTCGTGGTGGGAGAGAGACTCCGTCGTATAGTACTGACATTCACCCCGGTGAATGAACGTCTCGCCAGATCAATCATTTTGTGATAGACGGAAGACATGTATCCAGTGATTTAGATGTGCGCACGTTCCGAGGTCCTAACATCCGCCTCTGTGTATCAAAGAACGCCCGTCAACAAACACAAGGAAGATTCGACGTTGAAAAGCTGCAATCACAACAGACTGCCGAACGGTTTTCTACTCCTACTCTCTGAGAGCACTCATCAGCAATCCGGTATATAGGAACTGTGAGGCGGCATTTCGAACTCCCTACGTACAACTGAAAATGATACACCCGGAGAAGGTGAACCCAAAATTCCAATTGATGACGATGGAAAAGATGTTCCGTTACCCGACCATGAAGAAGTCCGAATAGCAATCGTCCGCTTAAAAAACAACAAAGCGGCAGGGACCGATGGATTACCGGCCGAGCTATTCAAATACGGCGGTGAAGAACTGATCACCATGCGCCAAATCTGGGAAAAGACCCGTGAAACGATGATCGACACACACCACCTTTTCGTCGATTTTAAAGCAGCCTTCGACAGCACGAAAAGGAGCTGCCTTTACGACGCTATGTCCCCGCAATACTTATACGGCTATGTAAACTGACCTTAAGAAGCACTAAAAGCTCCATCAAGATCGGATGGGACCTCTCCCAGCCGTTCGATACCAAACGTGGTTTCAGACAGGGTGATTCCTTATCGTGTGACTTTTTTAACTTATTGTTGGAGAAAATAATATGAGCTGCAGAGCTGAATAGAGAAGGTACAATCTTCTATAAGAGTGTACAGCTGCTGACGTACACCGATGATATCGACATTATTGGCTTCAACAACCACAGTTCTGCTTTCTCCAGACTTAATAAAGAAGCGAAGCGAATGGGTGTGGTAGTGGATGAGGGCAGGACGAACTATCTCCTGCCATCAAACAAACAGTCATCGCATTCGCCCCCACGTCACTGCTGACAGTCATAACTTTGAAGTCATAGACCAATAATAATGAAATCCAGCGCAGAATCACTATTGCCAACCAGCTTCGACCGAAGATGAAATTAATAAAACCTCGAAGCACTCTCACCACGATGTCAAAATTCTGTTTAGACAGGGTGGCTAAGAAAGAATAAAGTATAAACAATTTAGTTTATGGAGATAGAATATCCCCTGATACCCCTCACAAAGTCCTACCAATCGAAGCAGAAAAAACAATGAAACTGGACAAAGCTTATGGAGGTAACACTTTGCTACCTACCTGCGAATGAAGTCGAGGCACAGATATTAAATGAGAAGTATTTTTTCTTAAACAGTGAAGGTCCATCTGGAAACCGACTTTCCTAGACTTTTTGAGAAGTAGTCATTGAATACACGAGATGGAAATGTCAAAAATTAAGTAACCTACAGTAATAGGTCCCCTTAAACACATGAAAACTTGTTGACAGAGAAAAAAGTGTATTTTGAAGTTGCAGTTTCCTAAAAATTTCAATCCTGACAATTTCAGTAAGTAGCTCGACTTCTTTGGACGTAGCCTTTGGCATGCAAAGTTGAATGGAAAGAGGTAGGAGACTTCGGAAGCCAAAGTTTCCTTAAAACTTGGCAAACCTTGTTAATTCTTGAACTTGACTTATTTAGACGGAGCCGCTAGACATACTAGAAGGAAGTGAGGAAAAGACAGGAATATTCGGATGTCCTAGTCACCTATAAAATTACAAAATTTTATCAATGTATTTATTTTAATAAACTCAGGCCTTTGGCATGCCAGGAAAAAACGGAAAGATGAAGTTCTCTAAACAATTGCAAGTCTTTTTAATTTTGTCAAAAAAATTCGACTTGTTTTCACATTGCCGTTGAGTATGCGAGGAAGAAAGAGGAATATGTACGACCTTTTGCCATTTTTCAGGTAGCTTTATAGTTCCATCAGTGCTGATCGGTCAATTTTGACCATGAAGAGTTTTGCAAAAGAAGTCACTTCAGGCCTTAAAGTCGGTTTTAGACGACCGCGGGTTCTTCAACATTTTTATATATTCGGTTTATACGAGCATATATCGTACCTATATATTAGCGTTTTGTTTAAAGGGCGAACGGATTTTCATGAAGGACTTTTTATTTCTAGCCAGAAATACACTCGGAGGGCTTGACATTCAATGCCGAGGGGTGACCCAGTTGTAGAACAAACCGTCCCGGCACGGGATCGCGCAAGCCATTCTTGGGCCCGACGTTTCACATAACATAACTTTTCACACGGAGGGTAACTTACAGTACTGTCTTCCTAAAAAATATTGCTCGAAATGTCAGCTTTCCAACACGTGTTAATTTGGCACAGCCAGTATAGTGTGGTCCGAAAAAAAAGTATCAACACCATCTAGTGAAATAAACCGCGAAGACTTTTTATGGTATATAACTGAAGATTTTGGCAATTTTCGCAAGTAAGTCGGCTTCTTCAAGTGGAGACATTGGCGTTGCTTGGAACATTGACAGGCTTTGTAATTTTTCTTAAGGAACCTGACTTGGCGCTTTGAGTTATGCCAGGAGATTAAGTAGAGGGACAGAGTATTCAGAACCTATTTTTCTTTCAAAAATTTCCGCCACGTGTTCAATGAGGTTCTCGAGCCAACACTGTTAAAAGCAAGCATAGTTTTAGTAACCGAAGAGTTTGTCGATCGTACCAAACTACACTGCGGTTATGTCAAAACCAGAAATACTTGAGCCAGAAGACATTTTGGATATCTTCCGGAGCTTGTTTTTGCACCTTTTCATACTTTCTCTGCACACTTTGAACCTTGTGCCGAACGAACTAGTATATGACTCGGAACTTAAGCTCACGTTCACTTATTAAACCAAAGCCACACTCTCCAACCCTAACAGCCTAAAATCCGATTAATGAAACTTACATAAACGACTTCCAGCAATCAATTAAACTAATCCTCGGCATGAAATTCATAATAAATATGTAAACATGTGACGTAAAATGTAACAAAAAAACAAAGTTGCTTTTTTCCACAAGCCAATTGTCAACGTACTCCTTCGTTGCTGTGTTGTAACCACAGCATAACCAAAGCTTGATCGATTAAACTCAACAATTTGTTAATCGTGTAGTGTTTTCCAAGCGATCGCATACGATCGGTCAGCGACGGAGTCATTGTCGCCGACTAGATGGCAAATCAAAACATTTGAGTATTTTTTCCAGTAATGTAAATAAATTAGTTTGTTACATTGCTGGTTAATTGAGTGGAAGTCTATGGCGGCGACAATAGACGCTTGTCCAGATCGGCGTCGCCAACAAAGAGAATGCCAATGACGACGGGGGAATGTCTTCTAGTAGCGGCGGTGACGGCGGCGGCGACTCTATAGATCGATCGCTCGGTCGGTCGGTTGGTCGGCAATTTGTTATTTAACTCCATGTCAAACACAAGAGCGGTGACAGTGGCTGACATTTACAACAACAGAGATAGCAACAACAAATAGCTGCGGTAATCTAACGAAAGCGACAAGCGTTTCTGCTCAAGTCTTTAGCCTTTTGTTGCTCCTGTTTTTATCAACTAAAAGAAAACAAAAGAAAAAATATCGCGTTACAAATAGAACCTCGAACTCACCGGTGCTGGCGTTACGGCAGCTTAGTTTAGCCTGTGTTTATTTATTTATTTTGCTTAGATATTATCTTAAGTGGTTTGTCAATTCGCCCGTTGAAAGCGTCTAAACTCACAGCTACTTACAAGCACCCTGCCACGTTTCGGGCGCTAGACTAACTATGTGCTGCTTGGATGCGCCTCTGCGGCCTTCGCGCTGAGCTGTGTACGTTTGCCGCTGCAGCACTTGCCGTTGTTTACCGCCAAGTCAGCCCAGGCAACGATGCGCCGAGTTAGCGCGTGTCTGGCGCAAGGTCTTAAATAATTTTTCTTCTCTACTTTTGCTTTTACTAGTCTCCTCCTTTGCGAAATCTTCGCTATTAGCGATTGTATGTGCTTCTTTTTTCCTTGAAAGTAATGATCTGCTACTTTCTTGACGGCGCACGTGTGCACGGCTCGTTTAATCTGCCGTCTGATCGTCGACGATGCTGTGTGTCAGGCGTTTTTTGTCTTAAGACCCAACCAACTACAGTAACAAGGCGGTGCTGCGCAGGCGTGCCATGGAAGCCGCACATTCGACGAGTGTGTTGAGGAACTATGACTTGCGCTAAACAGTAAGAAAAATAGTGGAAAAAGAAACTCAGCGCGATAGTGCGACGGCATGATAGCTGAAGCTGTCAGCAAAACGAGCGGCTTGTGGTTGTGCTCTTTCTGACTACATTTTGCGGTATCGGGTGGAAAAATTAGCGAATCTTAGTAAACATTTGCTAAAAACAAAAGCGAGCTGGCAGAAGTTCTCGCTCCTTCACAACGCGACTTCAGTAGTGTGGCTGACAGTTCCACCCGGCCGTGCCCGCATGACAAATGTACACAGTTATTGTAGCAGACAAATTGGGCGCGATTTGACATCCGTCGCTCGGCATACAACGTCGTTTTGCATGGCTGGTTGTTATTCTTTTTTCTTTCAAAATTAAGGAGGTGTGGCCAGCACGGTATCACGGTAGCAGTTTCCTCATTGTCAATTCATTTAATTTATGGAGTTTAACTACACATAGTTAATCGGCTTTTAAGTTTTGTGTGGGAAATATCTAGATTGGATGACTAAGTGTCGGAAGTTCTTTGCGGAATTGAAATGAAAAGGAACTATTTTTAGATTAGTTCGGTATATGATGGATCTACTCAGGGTTCCTCACATGCTTTTGCTACACATTTTCGAAATTAATCTCACTTAGTTGTGGGTTTGTCGAAACTTGCGTTCCATGAAATTTCCGCGTATAGAAATGACCCCCATTCTCTGTGACCTTCAGTAGAATCGACTTGAGATCTCCTAACATCTGCTGCTAGATTTCGTAATTGGTTTATAATCTACCTATTTTAAGCACCCTTCATTATACCAGAGGGAGGTTGCCAGATTAAACAGGAAAATGATGCAGACCTGACATTAAGACAAATGAGTTGTACATGTCCTTAGAAGGAACTTGAACTAGAGTAAATAAATCTAATTTTTGATCAACTCTCGTCGTAAGCCAACCTAGTTAGCCGCTGATCGTTCTAGATAGAATTTTGCTCGTCGTGAGACGCTACAGTATAAATTATCATGCACCGCATGTTGTAGACTCGAGCATGTGCTAGAGCTCATAAAATCCAGTTTTGAAACTGCCTGACGAACATTCGTCGTGAGACGACGCTACTGTATAAAATATGATTCATAGTGCCGACTTTTGGAATACATGCCTCTGTGTCGCGCATGAGTGCGTTGAACCAGCGCACATTTGGAACTGCATAACCAACCCCCATCGAGTTAGTTACATGACATATGCAATCCAATTCTAGAACTGTTTAACGAACTCTCGTCGTAAGAGGACCCAATCGCTAATTGTCTCATAAAATCTATTTTTACGAACACTTGTCGTGGGACGTTCAAGTTCGATATACTAGGACTACGGACGACAACTGAGCTGCTGAGTTCCTGGACGTGTCGGAAGTGAGAACTGTCGTCAGACAACCTGTGCAGCTCTCTCTCTCTCAGTCTCTTTCACAGCGCCAACCTGGACAAACAATTTACAAATGAAACTAACTGACGAACCATCGTCGTGAGATAATCAAATCTACCCCTGTTTATATCTTTTTCATCGCCGAGTCATATTCGAGCACCGGATTTAATTTCCGGAAAAGCAATCGAGAAGCTTACGAGTAGCCCCAAATATCGCCGTAAGTCTATTTCATATGGTCGAGTTTTGTGTGATTAGAGCTTCCGCGATAACAAATGAAGGACTCCAAATGGCATGAGATTTCGGTTAATTGACGAGCCCTCGTCGTGAGACGACCTTGTCATCGATTGTCTCTTTCAAAATGCAACATTTTCTACCACTTGTGACGATTTTAGATTTCTGCGAGCCAGAATTGTCGATTGGAGCTTCCGTTTGAGCTTTCGCGACTAACTTGGCGTGATATAGATCGACATGAGTCCTAGTATTTTTCATTTTAAGGAATATTTCTTCTAAATAAAATTATATATAATAGACTCACACGCACCCAAGCTACTGCAGTCGGTTTGGCCCGCCTTCTTTACACATTTTTCTATTTTTATTAATTTTTAATAATTTTTCTTATAAACCTAATGCTATTATGTTTTATATTTATCAAGTGCCCGACATATTTATTTTTAGAATAAAAGCTTATTTTATTCAATAACGAAACTGCTAACAATAGACCGATCTACGGAACGAGTGAGCTTCTTGTTTACTTGAGTTGAGTGGGAAAAACAATAAAAAAAATTTAAAAAGAAGAAAATTAAAAAAAAAATATAGAAAAATATGAAATAAATATACAAATAAATTAATATTAAAGCAAGCTAATCGTTTCTTCTTCTAACTTCTTCTTATTCTCCTCCTCCAGCGTGTCATGGAATAAGTGTGCATTATTGACAACGAGCTCGAGACATGCGATAGCCTACTCATGCGCCAAAGACGGTGGTTGCGGTGTTGTTGGTCCATTATCATTTAGAGTCATATGAATGCAACTTTTAAGTACTTATTTCCATCAAGCGCACATGAGTACAAAGCTCAGTTGATTACACTTTTGCGCTGAGCTCAGCAACAAATATAGATATGTGTAACACATCGTTCCTACGGCAAAGGAGTAAAGGAGCCTGAATAGACAAGCTATATTTATACTTTTACGATCTTAATATTATCTTTAATGCGAGTAGTCGATTGAGTTCAAAAACAAGGCAGTAAAGAAGCATGCGCTTAGAGTACAGTATGCTCGGGCCAGGAATATGATGGAGGTACGGTTTCTGGAAGCGGAGTCGGAGTCGGAATCGAATATTTTCATATTGCATTTTTGGCGGCAGAGTCTTGGGAAAGAACCGACGCAAAGTGGAAACCGAACTTTTAATTCACTAGAGTCTAAGCCGCGGTCGGCTTACTAAAGGACCCTACCTTTTGAAGCCGTGGTAATGTTATTCCCTCAGGGAAGAGTTCGGCGGGACCCAAAACTCTTGTTTTTTTTCTTCGTAGTTAGAGTCGCCCTGGGTAATTTATCAAAACCGAGGCTCATTAACTTGCCGATTCAGACCAGGATCGGATACCGTAGACGTCAGAGTCGGCGATAGAAAGCATCATTTTTCCGAGCCACGGTCTCCTCCATCTAACTGTAGGTTATTTACCAGAACCGAGGTACTTAAACTAGCCTTATCAAGCCAAAGTCGGAGAACGAGAAATCCATCAAAACTCACGACGAATTAGTTATTGTTTAAGTTTATTGGAAGTTGAGACTGAGACAGAGCTGGAAAGCACCTATTTCTCGGAACCGAGGTCTTTTTCATCTGACTGAGAGTTATTTACTAGAACAGAGGATTTCGAATTTGCCATATCAAGCCAAAGTCGCGTAAAATTTTTCAATTCGTTGCTTTCTTTCGCAACTATGTCATGCTCATCTTCAGAATTGAAGTCTAGCAAAACTGAAGTTTCAACCAGAGTTCTGACATTAACTGCCGGGATCAGGTGCTGAGCTAACGAATGTCGTAATAATGGTGTTGACCAGCACCAGCATTAATCGCAGAGTCGGAGTCGCGACCATATCTGGAGTGTAATGTGAATCGAACGTTCTTACTTTGCGGACGCGAGGTCTTACTTCATTGACAAATGATTTGCCGAGCTGCGAATTTTAAATTTGCTACATCAGTGCCGTTCAACAATATTGAAGATCTGAACCAGTGAAAAGCCTCGACCTATTGCAATATCATAAAGACGCTGCGTCTACCAAGAACTAATCCCCGTCAGAGCCGCCGTACGGGAAGATTAAAAAATGTTCAATCGAAACCGAAGTCGAAAGGCGGGGTTCACTAACATATTTCGCAACATCCCTACTCAGCGTTTCTCGCCTCCATTAATATTTAGCATTAAATTGAGTTCTTCAATGTTTGTTACGCTCCAGCCAGCTGGCGTCACACTCCAAGCAAATAGACTAGCAAAAGGCGCAGCCAAAAATACCTGACTGTCTGCATGTCAGCGCTAACTTCCCTGCCTCGTTGCTGCGCCATCTTCAAACCAACCACGTCGTGTAGACGTGTGGTGCCGCGTAGTAAGTGGTTAAATGTGCGACCGTTTAAATATGTGATTTGAACTTCCGTTTTATGTTTTCATTCCGATCCATTAAAATGTGATTTTTACAACATGTTTGGTGACTAAACCAGAGCCAACCACAACATTTCAATATCATTTAACGGTGTGTTTGCATGCGAAAATTCTATATAAGACTTTAATGTTGATTAGACTTGTAAATCGTGGCTTAAAATATTTAAGTATATTTTGTAGAGGTTATAATAATGATATATATATATACCTGTAGTCTATGAAGACTGGCAAGGTGTGCCCAAAGGACGGTGATGGGATTTGATAAACGAGGAATGTCGTTATATAGCTCTTTTTATACCTTATCCTCGCTAGCGCGATCTAGCTCGTCTGCCTTTTCATTGCCTTCTACATCCGTGTGACCTGGGACTCAAGCGATATTCACTGTGACAGAAGTACCCTGGCACAGGCACAGCTGCTGCCTCACATTTAGACTCATCAGCATAGATATGAATATCTTCATTGTTGCCTATTAGGGAAGGAGTAGATGTCCTCTACCCGACAGAAGAGTTCCGTTTCTCGGTCTCATTTTTCGTTTAATCCAAGCTTTAATATAATTTTCTGAATGACACCATGTCCTTCACATTTCGGGGACTGGACCCATATGTGTAAAATATTCAGACAGCGAATTATTCGGCAACGTTGGCTAGGTCAAACCATGCGTTGGTGCGGGACTATTTCAGCTTAGAAAGGACGTAACATCCGCGAGTGGAAGTAGGGGAAGATCAGGTGGAGAAGGATCTGGCTTCATTTGGTATCTCCAATTGACAGCGAACGGTTAAGAGATGAAATTACTGTCGGTGCCCACGTTAAAATTCGCAGCGCGGTTAAGGAGAGGAGCACGTTTTAAGTATGCAGTTTTACAAGTTGGTTGAGAATTCCACGCACGACGAGGGATGAATATATGAAAAATGTACATGAAAGACAACTAAATGTTTTCTTCTGAAGGGAGGAAAAACGCTTACGAATCATATTTTGATGACTTGTCCTTTGAGTTTTAATACTTAAAAATTTGTTTCACACATTCCTGGGTTAAAAACCGTTGCAAATATAGCTCAGTCAATTTTTAATTCCTTGCCACCGAAAATTGGATAAAGGTGACGCAAAAGGAAAGACCACACATTTCTCCGCATCGAAAAAGAATTGCGACACTAAAGAGGATGAGCTGCACAACTTTCCGCTTCTACTATTTTTCTCACTTTTTATTTCCTTCCATTTTGCACGCCAAAGCGCATGTTCCATCACATATTTCTACCGGCACCGACCACAACCCAGGCAATTTGACGGTTCAACGAACGAGAGAAAACGTTTTTTTGCTTTTTTATTTCATTTTACGAACAACACCAAATGAAATGAAGTAACCAACGCGTGATGAAGTGCAACGCAAAAAGGAAGAAGCGTATTTGGTGGTTTTTCAAAGGCAAACAAAGTTGAACTCACAACTCGAGTTGAGTTGAGACAAGCGACGGGCTGATGGGAGTAAACGACTAGCGACGCACACCGTCAATCGGAATTGGATTTGCAATTGGAATTGGAAGATGTTGAGACTTCATATACGGATGTATGTATGTATATACTCCGACGCTGTTGCATGCAACCATGCGTGAATGTAGTTTACGCAAAGCACCCCGGAGTCGGACGAACCGTACGACGAGCAGCATATGAAGTGCAAGTTATTGCAAAATGCATTTGCATTTGTTGATTTGAATTTACTTGTGCTGGCATTTGATAGCTATTTTAGCTCGAAGATGTCTCGAATAACGCAGCGCATTGGAAGAGTGGGTGTGGTCGTGTGTATGTTGCCGCAAAACGACGTGGGTAGACTAAACTGTTGCGTTGAGTTAAAGGAATGCATGACGATCAAATGGCATTAAAATTGATGAACGGTGAGACTTTTCAAATATTTTTAAATTTTAAAGTTTTTTCATGAGTTTTGTATTTTTTTAATTTTTTTATAATTGTTTTATTTTTTATTCTTATTTTATTTTGTACTTCTTTATTTTCTAACTCTTTATTTTTTTTTGTTATTTTGTAAATTTTTATTGTTTTTTTTTTGTTATTTTTTATTTTTTTTTGTTTGTAAATTATTATTGTTTTTTTTTGTTATTTTGTTACTTTTAATTTTTTTTTGTTATTTTGTTACTTTTAATTTTTTTTGTTATTTTGTTACTTTTAATTTTTTTTTGTTATTTTTAATATATTTCTTTATTTTTTTTTGTAATTTTTTGTTATTTTTTTACTTTTTTTTTTTTTGTAATTTTTTGTTATTTTTTTATTTATTTATTTTTTTTATTTTTTTTACCTTTTTTATTTTTTTTTTACATTTTTTATTTCTTTTACTTTTTTTTTTTTTTTTTTGTTATTTTGTTACTTTTAATTTTTTTTGTTATTTTTAATATATTTCTTTATTTTTTTTTGTAATTTTTTGTTATTTTTTTATTTTTTTTTTTGTAATTTTTTGTTATTTTTTTAAGTTTTTTTGTTATTTTTTTATTTATTTTTTTTTATTTTTTTTACCTTTTTTATTTTTTTTTTTACCTTTTTTATTTTTTTTACTTTTTTTATTTTTTTTTGTTATTTTTTTAAATGCTATCTATTTTATATTTTTTTAAATGCTATCTTTTTATGTTTTTAAATACAACTTTTTTAATTTTTTTATTGGTAATTTGTAAGTTTTTTATTTTTAATTTTTTAGTTTTTTATTTTTTAATTTCTATTTTTACACGCTTTATATTAGCTTCACTTGTATGTCAGTATGTCTGTCAGTATGTCTGTCAGTATGTCTGTCAGTATGTCCGTCTGTCAGTTTGTAACTTTTTAGCGGTGACGCGATCCCAATATGAAATATTTGAAATGCGAATCGTTGCATACATCGTAGCGTTGACAGAATTAATCAGAGAACGTATAATAATCCATACTAATAATTATTATACGTTCTCTCATTAATTCAGAGAAAAAAAATCAAAATAGAGTTAATTAGAAAAATATATAAAATAAATATAGTTTAAAAAAAACTAAAAAAAACACGCTTTTAAAGAATATTAAACTAAAAAGTTGAAAATAATTTTGGAAATAAACTTAAGACAATAGTATATAATAAATATAGTTTAAAAAAACTAAAAAAACCCGCTTTTAAAGAATATTAAACTAAAAAGTTAAAAATAAATATAGTTTAAAAAACTAAAAAACACGCTTTTAAAGAATATTGTACTAAAAAGTTGAAAATAATTTTGAAAATAAACTTAAGACAATAGTATATAAAAAATACTTGTATAATTAAGAGAAAAGCGTGGGGCGCTCGATATATGGAAATTATGGTACAAAGCGTCCCACGCTTTTCTCTTAATTATACAAGTATTTTTTATATACTATTGTCTTAAGTTTATTTTCAAAATTATTTTCAACTTTTTAGTACAATATTCTTTAAAAGCGTGTTTTTTAGTTTTTTAAACTATATTTATTTTAAGTCAGGATCCGATGGTTTGATCAATGCCATACGTAAGACGTCTGACAAGGAGATGTGGTGATCTCCGAAACTACCATAACAAAAAACTAATTTTTTAATTGTTTTATTTTTTAAATATTTCATTTTATTTCTTTATTTTTTATATTTTTCATTTTCTGATTTTTTTTATTTTTTTATATTTTTTTATATTTTTTTATATTTTTTTATTTTTTTTTTTTATTTTTTTTTTTTTAATTTTTAATATTTTTATTTTTCAGTTTTTTTTTAGTTCTATTTTTTAGTTTTATTTTTTAGTTTTATTATTTTCTAAATTTTTATATTTTTTGTTTCTAACTTTTTTATTTTTCAATTTTGTTAACTTTACTTTTTGATTTTTTAAACTTTTTATTTTTTAACTTTTATATTTTTATTTTTTTTTTGTTTATTATATTTTTTATTTTTTTTTTGTTTTTTATATTTTTCAGTTTCTAATTTTTTGCCTTTTTTGTTTGTTTTGTTTTTAACTTTTTTTTTTAACTTTTTAATTGTTTAACTTTTTTTATATTTTAACTTCTTCAGTTTTTAGCTTTTTTATTTTTTAACTTTTTAGTTGTTTTTTAATTTTTTTCTTGTTTTTTAATATTTTAATTTTTCAGTAATTTAATTATTTCTTTTTTTTTTAATTTTGTTATTATTTTTTTTTTTATTTTTTAATCTTTTTTGTGATTCAAGAAAACTTGCAACTGCGCGTATATTTTAATACGATTTTGGTAATCGCAATCTGAACGTCGTGGGAATCACCAAAACTGTTCACACATACTCAGTTGTCCAATGACTTGATAGAGATATTTTCTTTTGCTGCAAATTTTTGATTCTCACACTTTTTCTATGATCAGTGGCGAGACGCCAACACCACAGTAGGAAACGTTGCAAGTACTACAAGCAACATCGCTGCAACATAAATTTAATCACGACAAAAAAAAATCATAAAAAAAGCAAAGAAAAAGTGCATTAAATGCTCTCGCAGCTCAAGCTTTCTCATATTTCCAGACAGCAGACCAGCGACACGACCCTGTGGCCTTCTTTTAAACACACCATTTAATCTCATAAATATATACAGACAGCCATATAATCATCATAATTTACTACTTATTTTCCTCTTACATTTTTTAATTTTATTTATTTTTTTGCACACCCGCAATGCCCAGCGCATGCGAAATCATATATGGCAGATTAACTCACTCGTTGCTGAGCTGAGGCTCAGTCTTTGGCTGCGTAGAGTTGCATGGCGGATTTGTAGCGTCTACTTACGAGTATGGCAAGGGAAATGAAATTATGGCGACAAAACAACAACACAAAATGAAGTGCTTGTATTTATGTAAAGTATGAATGATAAACGTGTTTATCCAATTTAAAGTGCAATCCCGAGGATATATGATACAGTTGTGGTCATTGAAACATGTTTAGTTTGAATATTTGCTTGTGTGGAGGTAGTTGAAAGAGATTAGCTGCTCGAACTGAAAAAAAGCTGTGAATCAAGGCCACAATATATACGCTCTCAAGTGATATCTTCCCCTCTCTCACTTGGGCTTCTAACTGAAACATTTTTCTTTCCCACCCATTATATCAATTGAAAACTACCGCAGACGATTGAACTATGAGATTTGTCGCATGAATGAACAACTTGTCGCGGCCGCGGTAGCCGAGTGATTAGCATTGCGTATTGGCATTCGGAAGGCTCGGGTTCAAATCCCGGTGTCGTACTGATATCCAAAAAAAACATAGAAAATTAATTTAAATAAAAAATTAAGTTAAATTTTCTAATTGCGGTCGCCACTCGACAAGGAATGTCCACCCCTCCGAGTGTATTTCGGACATGAAATAAAGGCTCCTCGTAAAAAAACCATCAGCCGTTCGGAGGCTGCTTAGTATAAACTTGTGTGTCCTTCCATATGTTGGAAAAGCATCAAGACGCAAACCACAAATTGGAGGAAGAGCTGAGCCGAAAATCGCTTCAGCGGTCGCAAAGATTACCACAGATTACCATCTGAAAATGTTCAGTCTCAGCGTCAAAACGGGGGGAATAGTAGAGGAGAAAGATTATGCAGAATGATTGTGATAATTATTTTAGATTCAGAAACACCTGACGAAGATACCGAAATTCCTATCTACATTTCTATAATCTTGAACTGTATATAATCCTTCTCTACCTTTCCACCATAATAACAACCAACTTAGAGCTTCTACGTGCACATCATCGGCTGCTGTAAGCTGTGAGTCAATCTGGTGTTGGCATTTAACTCGTTTGCTGACCGAACGAACGCCGGTTTCACTGCACTTAGCGTTGGAGTTGGAGGCGGTCACATATTACACCATTTAGCATTAATTTAAAGACCATTTATGGTAATAAAGTGGTAAGACACTCATCATCGCATGCCACATGACGCTGGGACACAGAGGTCACACCACATAACATAGTTCGCCTGCCAAAACGGCGGCGTGCAGTTGCTTATAAGTCAAGTTGTACTGGCCAACAAAAAGCTGTAACCTTTAAGCTCACTTTTATTTCGCCTACCACTTCATCATTACACCGTATCAGGGGACCTATGCGACGAAGACGACGCCAACGACGCGACGTGTGTGCTCATTGTAAGTTATGACGTGCCGTCCTCTCGAGCGCGTCTACCCCACCGAACAATGCCAACCAAGTCTACTCTTTGTAGTTTACCTTTTTTTTTTACCTGACCAACCATTGTGCGCTTTGTGTCGGCACTTTCCATTGATCAGCAGCGAGTTGGCAGCATAGTCGTACGCGTTGGAGCGCAGCCTCGAACAACAAAGTTGTTACCAAGATTGGCGTTGTAGTTGCCAACAATGAACGTGTTGCTGTTTTTGTTATGTGTTGCTGCTCATTACAACTGCGAATGTCATGTTCACATGTCAGCGCAAAACTTACACATACGAGTTGGATACATACGTGTACATACAGACGATCGGTACGTGCATACTGCAGCCATGGAGTGCACTCCATGTAACTCATACATACACGTATGTGGCCAAGCGCGTCTTTCGAGTGGCTCTTATGCACGCCTTTCATGCTGTTTTTAGGGTTTCACGCTCATCACGCTCATCACCTCCTACTTCTCGTCTTTCTTCATGCTTGTCTTCTTAGCCACACGCCACGCTCTTGCAAACATGTTGGGTTTCATATTCAATTCCCAATCAATTGGCTGCTATGCTATAATAAAATGGATTACATGCCACCAAGAGTGCCGAGCACTCACTCGCACTGCACTTTCCGCATTCAAGTACCCCCACAAGTTGCAACAACAACAAGTACACTCATCATTTAGCCATCTGTTATGAGTCCGTTGAGCAGCTTCAATTGCTGCTTACACGCCATTCATTAGCCATTCGATGATTCTCGTAATTATAGTTATTACATTGATAAGTACTTATGTATGTATGTATGTATGTATGTATGTATGTATGTATGGCATTAAATTAATTGAGGCGATAGCATTATCATTATTAAGTGTAATCACTACTTTTATTTCATGTTTAAGGCACATTACATTATCTTTTTGGTACTTTTTGGGAAAAATTTTCAAAATTCATGCTTATGATAGTAATTATAATGGACTGAAATTGCAATATAACAAACGAGAATACATACAAGTGCTTGAAAAAATGTTGAAAATATATATATAAAATATATATTAAATTTCCTTAAATCAGTGCGCGACTTTGCTAAAGGTATAGCTTCTAATTATCCAAGCGCCTTAATGTAGGCAACGATTTACTAAATTTATTCAAGTTATTTAAGGACGGCGTTGCAATAGCCGAGTGGAAAGCCATTCGGAAAGCCAGGGTTACAGTCCTGGAGAAGTGTTGATCACTTAACTGAGTAATGTTTGAGCGCATGACAAAGATGGAGACCAGGAAAGAACAAAAACCCTATATTCTAAAAGTTTCCTTCGATAAAGGCATATACGCATGTTAGGCAACTAAAAATGTGAATAGTGTTTATGGTCCTGGTAATTTCATTCCGGTCATTTAGGTGTTACAGATACTCCACGCAGTGTAAGGCCATTTATCGAAAGCTTGGTTAGGAGGTTCTAATGCATCCACCTTACGGTCTTGATCTCGCACCAAATGATTTGGCTGTTGAGAAATTAGCCTCTAGAGAAGCGTGTAAGAATCAATTGTCCCAATTTTACGCCAATAGGCTCAGGGTTTCTATGAGAGATAGTTACCTTGCAAAGTGGTGCATATTTGACATAAATCGGTCAAGTCTAACTATGGTAAATAAAGCCTTTAAAAAAGTGTAAAAATAATGGATTACTTTTAACAAGACCAATATTATTTATATTCCGAGTAAATCGAACTTGGTTCCAGGTCTCAGGTCTTTTCCAAAAAATAAAAGCATTATATTTGGGTATTTATCCAAAAATTTAACTAAATCGAAGCAAGTATAGGTACATTTTTTTCACATAGATCGGAAATTTTTGAAGATTTTCGGATCTGAACATTCGAAAATATTGATTTATTTATAGATAAATATATTATATTATTAATTTTTCGGTATTTAAAAGATATAAGATTGTGAAGACATTTCTTCAATATGGAAATTAAAACTTTATTGTGAAAAAATTGTCTTGATCAACTCCTAATACTTTTGCAAGTTCTTCTTGCGTCGGGCATGCATCTGCGTCGAGCAATGTCTCCAATTCTTCGTCTTGAAATTTGTTTGCCTGTACGTCGTCTAAGTCGAAATTGCCACTTTTAAACCATGCAAACCACTTTTGGCACGTTCGTTCCGCTAAAGCATGGTCACCATAAACGTCCAGTAAAATACGATGGCTTTCGGTAAAACTTTTCTTCATGTTAAAGTAATGAAGAAGAACTCCCCGCAAAAACACTTTATCTGGTACAAATTTCGACATTTTCAAATGATTGAATCAAATTGTTGCTCACGCTACAAATACAGTACAGGTACACAGTACCTTTGAAATGAATATAGCCACAGATGAACACGACGCGAAATAATACTAGTAGAGCCCTCTCTTAGAAAACCGCACGAATTAATGCATACGCCCAATATATTGGACGCTAATCTCATGAATTCAAAGATTTCTCCCTAAAATCAAGGGAATTTACTAAAGTGGTGAATTTTTATTTTTTATGTTGACTAGTACTTTTCCGATTTTAAAATTGAATTGAAAAGAAACCCCATAAAAATGAGATCAAGGGAAAAGTTGTTGTGTGAATATTTTTTAAAGAAAATCTTTCCACATACATACATATGCACATACCCTAGAGGGAAAAATACTAGTTGTTAACTACAATCCCACTGGTAAGCAGTTTTGCACTTTAACATGACGATGTCCCGCGAGCTGACAATAAATGTCCGACTATGCATCAGATTAATACTAGTTATATACCAGTTGCAAGAATCGAGCCGCGAACGTTACGCATAACAGTGATGACCTCTAAACACTAGGCTATCGCTGTGACGTAGAAAAAAAATAAGAAACTAATTTGCTCACTAGAAACGGTCGCGCGCTACAGCGATAACATCTATATGGTGGATATTATTATTTCTTCCGTTATTGGTGAACTGCTACACAAATAACCAACTGTTATGATTTAAAAGTTCAGTACTGGTATAATTTAACATACAAGTCTACTTTCTCGCTGCATCGTGTCTGTTTACAAAAAATAAAAGAATAATAATAATTTTCCCCTTTTTGTCATTAATCTTTATAGGTATGTATATAAAAGACTTTGTCCTGAATGACTGACGAATTAACCCAAAGCCTAAGCCCCTTATCGTAGAGACATGAAGCTAGAAGGGTGTGTTTTGCGATTTCCGAAAAATCGACTTGGCAATGATTTATTCGAAAAAATCGACTTTATTTTTAAATCGAACATTAAATTTGGTACACAGGAACTCTTTGCCTAAATTGCCGTTTGGAACAATCACAGAAGTGGACCTGTGACCCATCTATTTGATTTAGTTAATAAAAGATCTGTCATATAGATAGCCCTTTGTCTAGATTAACACATACGTGTATGTAAATATCATTTATTTCGGGAAATAAACCCGGATTTGGCTAGTATTGGGAATATAAATGGTTTTTTTCCTGTGACCAAAGACCGATCTATTCGAAAATATCGTATTTAGGGATATCGACTTGCACTTCCGGGAAGTGTCTATTCGGATGTAGTAACAAATGTTTTTTGAAATATTTAAATTTTCAATTTTGTTTGTAAAAATTTATTTAGCATTTCAATGAGTATGTCACTATCAAGCTTTATAGAATACAAGGTTACAACAACCGTTGCGGTCACTGAGCCAACTTTGTCATATATACAGTGGGTGAGACTTGATATATACATATATTATTAAAATAGTAATATGAAAAATTTTGTTATACAAAAGAAACACATTTTTTCAGTAACGCCTAATCCCTAAACACCAGTAAAAAAAATTACAATATTTTCTTATTACATATGAATATTTTATATTATATTAATATTTAACTATTCGATTTTCTTAATAAATTTCAAGTTTTCAGCTAAAAACTCATATTACTAGTTTTAATTTTTCAGAAAATAAGAATATGAAACACTCACACAAGTTTTTCAAATTTTTGTCAACAATAACCCACTGTATACTTTTGCACCGCTTCGAATTTTCAAACACGATTTATTCACATGATAAGCATCACCCATTTCCCAAAAGCTTTTCAGCAGATAAATAAAATTTGCAAAATCTCTTTTATATTAAATATCTAGCGTTCGCTAGGAATTTTGCACTTTTTTTTACATTTGTTCGACATAAAACTTTTCCGGACGTTTTAATTGTGATTGCTTTAGTTTTCAAAAATTTCAATACAAGACTTTAGAATTTTATAGGGAAAGTGTTGCGTTGTTTTATAGATAAAATTATGAAAATTTATTTTAAAATCTTCGGGAACCCACAAAATTGAACCAACTTCGTCATTAAACCTTGTTACCCTATGAATAAATAAATTTCAAATTATAGAAAAATGTTCGAACAAATTTTTGAGCTCTAGTATCTATGTACATACACTCGTGAATAAATATTCTATGAAAACTTCTACTCGAAACAGTTCTAACGAGGGAACGCGTGAAATTTTTTCAAGGCATTATTCCTTCTACTTTACCTACAGTACAGCTGATATGCAAAGATTTTCAAATAAATTTAAATTGCTACAAAAACCATGAGAAAGCAGTAAAGTAGATAAATTAAAGGAAACTCAGAAGCAATGTGAAACAAAACAGGTGTTTTCACTTTCTAAGCCGACCAGACGTCAAACAGGTTGTACGCAAAGTAAATTATTTAGAAGAAATGCACTGAGACTTCTTTGGGTTTTTCTAAAATAAAAACCTGTGCGTGTGTTTTTGTGAATACAAGACGATTCAGCTGCAGCTTGACAGCCCAAAGAATAAAAAAATAAGAAGAAAAAATAAAGTAAAATTCAAATATAGAGAAAAAACAGTCATTAAGCGTAGACCTAAAAAAAAAGTGAAAAAAATGTAGAAATGAAAATGAAACTAGTGAAATATTTTTCCCAGCGTCTTTAGGTCACTTTGCCGCATTTGCAATAAAACAAGTACTTATATACATATGTATACAATGTTATATTTTCCATTTCATTTCATTTCGGAATTTTCTTAGGAGTTACAACAATTGTTTTTGTTGTGATTTTCAACAATCTTATTGTTATCCGATTTTGTGTGGTAATTGTGTGTGTGTGTGTTTCCTTTTCAAGTACAAATCCTATGGTATTGTTGTTTTTGGTGGCGCCGTTGCCGCAGTGTTGCAAGCAAACAAGCGCGACAGGCAGGCCCGCCACAAGCCCTCGCTGCCACTTTATTTATGTACGAGTGTGTATGTACACGTATGTATGTAGGTGTTAGGCGGCTCTGAGTCACTGAGATTTGTTGATTGAGTGCATTTGTGCGTCGTTCGATTTTTTGGTTTTATGATTTCATTTCACTTTTTCGTTATTTTTTTACTCGCTTCTACACACACATGCATATGTTTTTAAGTGTATTTTTCGCTGTTTAGTGTTTTATGGTTTTATTTTTATTTCTCTTTTTTTTTCTTTTATTTATTTATTCGTTTCATAATGTGTTTTGGTTGGTGTTGTTGTTGTTGGCAGGGCATCATGTAAAGTTGAAAGATTTATGGGCGCGGTGAAGCATTTTGCTTGTTGTGTTTGCTGGTGTGTACAACCAACAACAACAACAAACAACAAAGCACACACTTTAGCAACTGTTGTAGAATGTCCAACAAATTTACGCTCCAAAAAAATCCAAAAAAAATTTAAATTAAATGATTTTTAAAAATAAATAAAAGAAATTATTGCTATTGTCATGGGAAATGGTGTTAAGTTGTCAAAATAGTACTTAAATGTTGTAAGTATTTATGTACATACATATGTATGTACTCGTATGTGGATAATATGTAATTTATTGATAAATTAATTTTTTTTTGGGAATTTTCGCTTGCTTAGTAATTGAAGAAGAAAAATATTTTGGCCAAACAGAAGTTTTTTCGAGTGAAATTATTGCTGGTAGACTACACTTAAACTCCTAACGAAAAGCTAAGGTTTAGAAAGTGGTTGTAAAGTTTTGAAACCAGACCCAAGTTCCAATCTCTTCGACAAGTGATAAGACCACTCTCCGAAATCGAATAACCAATAGCAACTTGAAGCCCTTCTTATACTGTGTGAGAACTACAAGCCCACAGCTACATGTCAATATCCTTGAGGAGATTCTGACCACATGCGCTGTGAACCTTCTGGATAACAGTCAGAGTTAAAGTTGTACTTTCTGTGGTATGTTGTCTGAGGGGCTTTCTCTTCATACTCCAGATAGTGAACAGACCAAAAGCGCTGATTCGCTGTACCTCAAAGAGCAACAGGGTATTGCAGAAGTATCAGCACTAGGTAGACAGCCTTAGTTCAATACGAGGCATATTCCGAACGAATGTGTACTGAATTTTTGTAGGTATTGAATTTTTGTATGTAGACAATAAAGTTACGTGATACTTTATCACACTATGTAAGCTATATTTCAACATAGTCGCTAGTTTTTATGCCCCCCTTTTCCGGCTATCACTTCCTACCACCACCTCCTTTACCTCCTCGTCGGTTGAAAACCCTTTTCCACCCATGTGCAGCTTGAGGCAGGTAAAGAGATAGTAATCTGATTGTACTAGATCAAAGAAATGCGCGGAATGATTCAATGATAACCCATTTAAACGAGGTGAGCAGATCCTTCGTGGCATTGGCCGTGTGTGGTCTGGCATTGTCAGGCAACAGACAAACTTCTTTTGTCTTGTACGATTCATAGCTTTATTATCATATGCAGTTCTCTCCTCATTACAAATCTTCACCCGAGGTTTTTCCTTCCAAACAAGATATCGGATGATGGCGCGTATTTAAGACTTGACAGTGTTCTAGGAACGTGTTGTCGTGTCGACAGTTCACAAGGTACTGATCTCGAACCGTTCTCTTTGAAAAGGGAAGAAGTCTGGCTATACTATCGTGTTGTTATCGTGACGAAATCCCTTCGTCACTAGAACCGTGTATAAACCGAAATTCAAACCTATTTTTGATTCTGAGAAGTCTTTACTCATCGAACTCTTATTCTTCCGAATACAACTATGTTATTTTTGCATACATCTCTTTTTTTTTTAAATGAACCATCTGCCGATTGCTTTTTGAACTACACTTTATTTCAGCTGTAATATCTTTAATGACATTCCCGATGAGGCAAATATAATATTTAGTACAAGGTTTGCCATTTACGAAATGGTTGAGTTTACGTTTGAAGAAAGTTAGGAATATTGAAAATTAGCTTCGAAAATGGCGAGTCTTCAGCTCCAATAACCTGTATTTCACAGTTTGTGGATCAATTTGTGCAGCGAGTTTAACAAACCGTTATGGAACAAAATAATAGCGAACGTGCTTTTCTGATTGTTTCCGAAAGTGAAGATCACTTGACAGATGAGTCCTTTACCGAAAACTCATTTTCTTCGATTAAGCTTATTTTCACCTCGGCGGATACATTAACACGAAATCGCATTTGGAGCTCAGAAAATCCGCACGACAAAGGTCTATTTTCCACACTCAAACTTATTTGATTCCAAATTTAGAAGACAATTACATAGTCGATGAGTGGTTTCATCAGAACAGCGTTATTTTCCACACAGCCAAAATCGCATAATTAACCGAAACAGCAAAGAGTGGCTGGTCGCGGCAGCCATATGAATGAAGTTATGTACCATCACCTATTTGTATGTACCGTAGAAAAGGAGAAAATTGACAAACGGATTGAACGGGTTTTATTTTCCTGATTCGAATGAGTCTTTCTGGCTCATTTTTCATTCCGAGACAAACGCAAGAACAGTTTTTTTTGTTTGTCCCATGGAAAACGAGACAAAGTTAAAACAGATTTAGTTTCATTTTAATTCAAATAAGTTTTTTTTTTAAGTCATCAGCACTTGTCTTGATATGGCACCACCTTACGCTTAGATATCGTAATAGTTATCATTTTCAACCGAAAAATCGGCTAACTAGCTGGGTTAAAGATATCGTGGAACAGCAGACATGTAGTCTGTCTTTAGAGAATTGTGGCCTTACACTGCGATTATGAGCCATCCAAGGCGCCTAAATGGCAAAGCAACCTGTGGAATGAACTGAATATTTCTTACGAATGCTAAAAATGTATACTAGCGTCATGAAATTTAGTACGGCATACATACCAGGTGTACTTGTATGAAATGTCGGTTCGAACATATAGATGTCTCGCAAACGTAAATATTTATCGATTGTCATAAAACTTTGACCTTGTGAAGTGTCATACAAGTACACCTGGTATGTACATATTTGCAGATATACCAGGTGTGTTAGTTGAAATTTGCCGGTTTTTTCGAAAAAGAAAACACTTAATTTTCAAAGGAATCTCAAAATTTTTTTATTCAAAGTATTGACCATTGGTTTCTACACATTTCGCCCATCTCTCAGGCAAATTATGGGTACCATTTCAAAAAAAAACTTTTTCTCTTTCGAGGCAAACCATTCGACGAGCCATTTTTCGACTTCTTCAAAATTATTGAAGCACTGCTCTGCAAGGGAGTGTCCCATCGATGCGAAAAGGCGATAGTCGGACCGGGCGAGGTCTGAAGAGTACGGCGGGTGTGATAATATTTCCCAATTAAGTGTTTTTAATGTGTCTTTCACCAGTTTAGCGGCATGAGACGGCGCGTTGTCATGTTGCAAGATAACTTTGCCATGTCTTCGGGTCCATTCCGACCGTTTTTCGATCAACACATGATTCAAATTGATCATTTGTTGTCGGTAGCGATCCGTGTTCACCGTTTCACCAGGTTTTAACAACTCGTAGTTCACCACACCACACTGGTCCCACCAAACACAAGAGCATTGTCTTACGGCCAAAGCGATTTGGCCTTGCAGTCGATGGGTCAGCTTCACAAGGGGAAAGCCATGATTTTTTTCGTTTCGGGTTCCCAAAATAAATCCATTTTTCGTCCCCCGTGACAATTCGATGCAGAAAAGATTTCCTTTCGAATTGTTGAAGCAGCATTTCACAAACGGGTTTTCGATTTTCCATTTGTCTATCGTTCAGCTGGTGTGGCACTCATTTTCCATACTTCGGGATCATTCCCATGGCTTTTAAACGTTGGCAAATTGCTCCTCGAGTCACATGTAGTGTTTCTGCCAATTTTTGTTGCGATTGGGTTGGATCAACATCCACTAACGCCTGCAATTCCTCGTCTTCGAACTTTTCCGCTGCACCAGGAAGTTCATTGTCTGTCAAATCGAAATCTCCACTTTTAAATTGACGAAACCATGTCTCACATGTTCTAATCACTGGAGCATGTTCACCATAAGTTTCTACCAGCAACCGTTGAGCTTCAGCTGCTTTTTTCTTTTGATGAAATAAGAAAAGCAACGAATGCCGCAAATGCGATTTACTTGGAACGAAACTCGACATATTCACTGAGGTAAACATTATATGACGCTATTATTTTGGCGGAATGTGACTTGTGTACTTTTGTAGGGTAATGTCAATAGAAACAATAGAAAAAAATTACATACATGAAAAATCATAGAAATTTATACATATTGCTAGCGACATCTACTAATAAAACCGGCAACCTTCAACAAACACACCTGGTATATGTATTTTCGAATATTAAAAACTGAACATTAACTTGGAAACTTGGAAAGTACTTACTCACATTATTGAAAAAAAATCATTATTTACGAAACTGCCAACCAAGTTCGCTAAACAAATCTTTGTTGTTATTCAACAGAGTCGAAATTTTAGATTTATTTATTTACTGTAGTAGAAGTGACTCAAAAAAGAAACTTAAAAACCAAACAAACAATAGGCGAGCAAGTGTGTGTGTATGTGTGTTTGTGTGCTCTCAGGTGTACTTTTAATAATTGACTTTGCTGAAAAACAATTTCTCAGTCATTGCACTTTGTCGTTTGCGTATCGTAAATATAAGTTTCAGCTTCAGCCGCTAGCTAACGCCAGAACACACACACACACATACGCATGCGAGTACACATAAATATGCACAGGAAATTTCTACACTTCCGATTATTGAAATATTTTAACGCTTGATTGGATGTACCCATACATAATATACATATCATTCATACATATGTACATACATACATACATATGTACATATAAGCATACTTGCACTCCCGTGCGCATTGTTACCGTTACGTTTGAATGGTCATTTGAAACCGTATCGGCGGGGCGTGGATCCATGCTCGTTTACTCTACTTATTTTTTTATCATTTGTTATTGTAATATACTGACAGCCCTTTTCTGGCTGAATTTGATGCCACCGCGTTGGAGTTATGAATGTTGGCAGTCAAGCGTTTGGTGCCATTTATGACAGCAACTTTTACTCTATACAACAACAATACTTACATAAACTCATCTCCTCGTTATTACAATGTCAGCTTTATTTATTTTACCGTGAGGGGAGAAGGCGGAGAAGACAGTAACTTGAGTATAACGGTCATTTAAGTGTATGCTTAAAATTTGCCACTAAAAACTGTGGGTAATCCCAATGTTATGCTCACTCTTCTTGCGCTTCTTTACATTGCTCTACAACTGGCCGTGCGAATTATGGCGAAAAAGCGTTGAGGAATTCTGTCGGATATGGTACTTACATATGTATGTATGTAGATGTACTCATGTATATATATATTTATGCTGCAAATATAGTGTTATTTACGTACTGAAATCGGAGTAAATGAAGTTTAAGTGAAATCGATTGGTTTTTGGTGCCTCCTTCAACTTGGCGAAATTCTGGCGCGTTATTTACACTTCATGCAAATATAAATATATATATCCATATATATTATACATGTACATATATATGTAGAAAAAAAAATATTTACTTTGAACATTTATTAGCGTTGCGTTAAGTGACAATTTGAAGGTCATTTCATTTTCAAATTACTGCTGAGTGGAGAATTTTAGAAATAAAGTAAAGAAATTTCACACGTTATGTACGAGGGGTGATCCAAAAGTTTGGGAACATAAATTGAGCGAAATGAAAAAAAAAGAAATAAAATAATATCTCCTTTTTACTTGGATCCTCGTTTAACTGAAAACGCTTACAAAGATTAATTAATTACCCTGCAGGGGATATACTAGTTGTTAACTATAATATAACTATTTTAAATTTTTACACCAACTAGTTCATCTTCCATCTATTATCTATGTAAACAAACGGTATTTTTAACATGGTAGTCAGTTTGTCAGCTTATGCATCAGCTTCATACTAGTTAAATACCAGTTCATATATATATTAAAATACTGGTTCGTCTTTATCATATTAGTCAAAACAATCTACGAGTAAGTATTTGAAGCTTTATTAGAACATTTCATCATTCTTTACAATTGTACAAATTATTAAAAACCACGATGATTTATGGTTGTTGTTATAGTAGCGGCAAAGCTAACAATGTGTGGTCGGAATTTCTAGTTACTTATGAGTTGCCAAACGAGAAACTGGTATGAATTTATTTGCAAAATAAAAGTTCATATCTCAGAATTTTGGCAAACTAGTCCAGGTTTTACTGAAAAATACTAGTGAAATTATAGTATATGACAAATTAGTATATTTTTGTTCCATAAAATACTAGTAAAATTGTAATTTACAACAAAACTAGTATGATTTCGTCTTCAAAATACTAGTATTTAACTAGAACTTTTGCATTCTAGTCTACAGGGTATTTTTTTACTCATTTGTACTATGTACACAAGGTATATTAGGTTTGTTTAGCTCACAGTTGTATGTAAATATATATGTATAATTGGCACTTTATAACCGCTAAAGCGATTTTCGGCCGAGCTTCTCCTCCAAAATGCCTGATGAATTTTTATCAGAAGTTTTGATTTTCATGTCAGAAATATAGTAGGAGAGTTTTATATACTCTCGAGAGAAATTAGTTTTCCATAATTGATCGGACCATGACCATGCCCATGAACACTTCCAAACCTCCTTCCTCTGGACCTATAGGGTAAATTACAAGCGAGCTGTAACGCAATTAGATTGAATGCAACTCAGCCTTGGAAGAATTGCAGTATAGGACACACTAATATACAATCGACAATCTTTTCTCCACGAGAATACCAAAAAGTTTTAGATAAAGCTTACATTTCTACCCTTTTTTGTGATCCACAAAAGCTACCTTCATGTCATATGTAAGCTCATATTATATTTGATTTTATTTTTATAAATAAACTGTCTTTTAAAACGGTTTGGTTAGTTAATTAGAGAATATTCACTCTCGTCTGTTTTTCCGCTGAAAATGGATGGAGCCTGTGGACATAGTAATGTAAAAATCAAAACTTATTTCGAGTAATAAACTGTATACCATACTTTCCACCGTTTTTGTTTTGTTACTAGCTAGTGTTAATACTCTTACATCGGTCAACACTAAACCGATTGCGTCGAATTAATACGTGTTTGAAAGCTGAAATCTCCATCAGTAGTTTTTATGAAGACAGTTCTGTAAATCGTCATTCGTTTGGAATTTTTTTTTCAATTTAAAAATTGGTTAAATGGGCAATGTATGTGATGATCTTTCACTTTAAAAAAAAAGTACCGAAAAATGTGTGTGGCTTACGGTGAGAATATTGTAAGTGAATGCAGGACCTAGAAGTGGTTTGCTCGAATTTGACCTAGAAATTTTGATGTGAAAAATGCGCTTTGTTCTGGTCGGCCAGTCACTCAAAAAGCCGATGAAATTCTGCAACTGGTGGAACAAGACCGGCATACAAGCTGTTAGGAGATAACGGAGGCATTAGGCATCGTTAACCTGACAGTTTGGATTCACTTAAATGAAGACTGGCTATTCAAAAGGCGCAATGTTTGGGTGCCAAATGAATTAACGCAAAAAGGTTTGGTTGGCCGAATTACAATCGAACCATTTGTGACCAACACGAGTGATGAAAAATGGGTTATGTAAGACAATATAAAACGAAAAATATCAGTGGTCCTCCACCAACGACTTCCAAGTCTGAATTGACGGCAAACAAGATGATACTGAGGGTATGGTGGGATTGGAAAAGACTTGTCTATTATGAGCTACTATAATTTGGCGAAACGTATAACGTGCTAATTTCAACAATTAATCAGGTTATAACAAGCTTTCCTAAAAAATAAGCGTTCAGAATTCATAGAAAGGTTGTTGTCTTTCATCATGGCAACGCCAGACCAAATACATCTCTGATGACCAGGCAAAAATTGCGGAGCTTGGTTGGGAAGATTTGATTAATTTATTTTTTTGGTGTAAAAAAATTATGGTCGACCGAGGAGCCATAATCATTTGGTCCATTTTTTCAATTAAGAAAAATTTTGTTATAAGTTTTTAGTGAGCTGAAGGCCTGAATATTAATATGAATTGAATATTTTGTTATACAACAAAGAGAAATGGTAAAAATGACAGCTGTTTCGGAGATCACAACATTTCCTCATCAGATTTCTTAGGGCGGGGATCGAACCAACCGAGCCTGACTTAACAGGCGAGTGCTCTACCACTGCGCCAACATCAGCCATGTAATCTATTGTATTATTCAATTTATTATTAACCAACAACTATTAAGTACGCTACTAATAAAAGACAAATTTTGTTCACTATTGAGAACCTGAGCACCAACCTCATCGATTTTTAGTTTTAAGTAAAAACGAAATGTAATTTGTAAAATCTTTAAAGATCGTAAATATGTAATTGCAACACTGGCAATTCGAATGCCATTTCTCATTTATCTAAGTTCGAACTTTGTTATTGTAAGCGACGGGGTGACCCGACTTCGCCAACATAAAAGAAGCAAGTTAAAATCTTCAAAGGGCACTTGTCGTAGCAACTACAGAAAAGAAAGGCCTGCAGAGTCTAAACCCAAAAGTAAATTGTTAAATTCCTCTTTATTGAAATATTAACTGATAATGGAAATGTGAGAAACATAGTTTATAAACTCAAATATAAATACATATACAATATTGTACAAAGAAGTAAAATTTATAAACCAAAATATAAATACATATACATATACATATGCAATACAAAGAAATAAAAGTAAAATAAAACAAGTGAAATTGTTATACGAAATTATCTAAAAGCCAATTATAAGCAAATTTGTGTAATTAAACTCTGAAAAGAACGAACTAAATATATCTTTGTTAAAAAAGCATAAAATATTTATCATTTATTTGAACACAAATATACAAACACAAAGAAAAAGACGGACACATATTTTAATGCTTTAGTCATTATTATTCGAATTTTTTCTATTTTTTTTTTTTGTATTTTTTTAATTTTTTTTTTATTTATTTTTTTTTTTTTTTTGGCATAAGTGCAGAACAAAATGAATCATGGTCCGCTCTGATTTCAGCATTTTAATCATATACATTTTTTGTTGCGGGAGGGAATTTCCGAAAATTATAAAACGCCATATCTCAAAAAGTTGTACACCAAATTTTATAAATTTGGTATCGTTGGAAAGGTTCCTATTTTTCTATGTATATATCTTTATACTTTTCGAAGATAAACTTGGAAAAAGTCCAGTAGCAAAAAAATACTCTTTTTTACATAAAAAATAGTTTTTCTTAAAATCAAACTTTGGTGTATCACACTTTGTAGTTACTTTTCAAAAGCTCGAAAAATTTCGTTTTAGTTGTGCTGTTAACGAGCACGAACCATACTCATATTCGTAAATTTACCTACTGTAATACTGTGCAAGGCGAAGCCGTTGTTGGTTTGGCCCAGGGTTACAATCCAAAGCGCGGCCGAAGACCCTTAACTTACAAATAAGTTTCACTCAAGAATATTGTGCAAGGCGAAGCCGGTGTTATGATCGAAGTCCGCCAAAATGTTAGTTTATGGTCTTATTGAAACAACATTATTATTGTACTAATTTAATTTAAATTCATATTCATCTTCCGGGTGCCACTTTCCGCGAATATGCTATTATTTAAGAGCATTTTTATTACATGTTATATATCAAATTAAAGGTATTTTCATGCTCCTTTTATTTCTGGTGGTTTAGCTTATGGTTGATATGACAAAATTTTAAGAAAAAATAAATTTTCTTACAGGATTTTCTCAAAATTTATCTTCAAAAAGTATTGATATATGGACATAAGAAACCTTCACTTACCTCTCAAAAATTCGGTGTACAACTTCTCAAAATATAGCGTTTCATAATTTTCGAAAATTCCCCCTTCGCCCCAAAAAAAAATTTTATCATTAAAATCAGGTAAATTGGGCGGACCACACCCACTTTTTTATTTTGTTCTACTTTAACGGTCTGTATTCTGCACTTGTTCCGTTTTTTTTTAATTTTTTATTTATTTTAAATTTTTTTTATTTTTTTTTTATTTTTTTTATCTTTTTATTTTTATTTTATTTTTATTTTATTTTATTTTTATTTTATTTTATTTTTATTTTATTTTATTTTTATTTTATTTTCTTTTTATTTTTATTTTTTTTTTTTATTTTTTATTTTTTTTTATTTGTTTTTAATTTGTTTATTTGTTTTTTATAATAATTTATTTGTTTTTTATAATAATTTATTTGTTTTTTATAATAATTTTTTTGTTTTTCTTATCTTATAATTTTTTTGTTTTTATTTTCTTTTACATACATACACGTATATATATGTTTTTTTGCTCGAAATGGACATACATAAAAGTGTTTTTCATAGAATATTTACATACTCATACATAAATGAAAATGACTTTCTAACAAGCCACATGTGACCTAATTTTCAACTCACTCGCAGAGAAATAAATGTTTTTTTTTTAATAAAAAAAAAATAAATAAAAAACGAGAATTTACATTTTTATGAGTGAGCCCCGCGGCGCTGCTATTTTCATTTACCACACATTGTCCTTTTACTTCCGCATACAATTTTTCTATACAAATATACAAACATACATACATATGTATATACTCGTATTAACATACAACAAAGTACATTTATCCATTATTTAACTTTTTGTTTCATCATGACAACTTGTCAAGACGCACCGCACCCATTACGCAGACATTAGAAGTTAAAAATAAAAATAAAATAAAATCAACAAAAATGTGACTAAAAGTAGAATAGAAGAATGTGTCGCCTGTGAATATTTTTACATAACATACACAATGGAGAGAGTGAGAAAGAATCACACAAACAAACAAACATAGAAACGACCAAACAGGATCAACAACTGACAGAGTTACAGGTTGAGTTTCGCAACCGGGCAGACAGAACAGGACAAACACTAAGGACGAAAATAAACAATGAAACAAAACTAATACATACCTGCGAGCAGTGTATGGATATATGAGCTGAGAGTATGCAACACGCAGCCACGCCGGTTGTGGACGAAAATAAATGTCGGAATTTTTAGAAAAATTAAAGTACTGCCACAGGCACCGGTACGCAAATCAGATGTGGAACAATGTGGAAGAAGGTAGAAATATTACACTGCCACTTTTTCATAAGTCGCACAGTTGGTAATCGCACGCAGTCTTCTTAAAATTGTCTCCCAACCTAAAAGGAAAACACGGGCAGGAAACACGCAATGACAGGTTGTTTAGTTGAGACGCCCGCCAGCAACCAAGGAGACCCGCACAAACAGCGGCCAGACCGTGGGTAATTAAAATTAGTTCCGTTATGATTAGAACACAATAGCGACAGAGTCTTTGCCGCATTACCGCACATTAAATGCTCTGCGTTCAGTTTGCTGTGCTTACGGTCTTCTTCACTTTCATTATTTACATACATATTTACAAACCAACTCCTGCTCAGCGCATAATTAATAACAAGCGAGTGGCCGAGATGTAACGAGCAAAAAAATATTCTTCTTTATGAGACACCCCGCTGTAATGAAGAGAGTGCTGTGCACGGTGGTTTGGAGGTAAATAGATAATGTTTAAGGAGTCTTCGTAAGTAAGAAATTAGTTTTTGTTTTTCTTGCAGTTGAGAGCTTTTAAACTGTTGTAGGGTGCTATTTGTGGGGTCATCCTAGGCGGGAGGTCCAAAAAAGTGTAATTCAGTAAGAGAAGTTCTGCTGTCCTCGTAATTCAAGGAAGTGTGGTGAGGGTTTTACCGCCGTACGCCAAGCAACTCATGTAATATGGGTCATGTTGGATTTTTCTATTGAGTTGCAGGTACTCAAGTTAGCACAGGCAGAGTGTCGTCTTAAGATCGTGGTAACATGAGAATTTTTTTATTCAAAAGCAGACTCAGATGGCCAGATACCATTCGTCTCCCGTCTACATACGAGTGACTATTCTACCAAGCTCATCTTAGCGATCACACTGTGACCCAGAAACCGAATCAGTCTTATCGGAAAATAGCTCTAGGTTACAGACTAGCCAGGCAATACTTACTAGCCTTGAGCGGATCTTAAGTGCACCCATTGAGATCAACTCGCTTGCTGACTGCAAGTTCCCAGCAGCAAACTCCGCCACCAGGATACGGACAAATAGTACTTTGTTTTGCTTGAGCTGTTTGGGTTCAAATGGTGGATCTAATGTAGTAACACGGATTCTTTGCCGAGGTGCTGCTTGAACCGAGAACAGTAATAATAACATTACATGTCTCTCGAATGAAGTTCAAGAGCTATCTTTAAATTCAAATTTAAATCAGCGATGCCACTCTTTCTAACCAAGATTAGTCCGTAGCCAAAACTGTAACACATTTGAACTGAGTTTCAAGCTCAGAGTTCGTTTCGGCAATAACTGGATATACAGCAAAGAGATCTACGAGTTTTGGAGTTGAGATGTCAAAATCCAGCTCGAGAAAGAGTATCTAATAAAAATGTCACGAATGTCATGTCTTATACAACCTTCTATACAAAAAAATATATCCAAGTAAGTAAGTATTGCTATTTTGTTGCACCGGCCGTCTTGGAGCAGGAAAAGTTAGTCTCTGATGTTGAGGTCATCTAACGATAGATCCAGGAAACGAGCTGTTGATTTTTAGTGGGCATACAAAAAGGTGGTTAGTATCGTTCGTGGACTCATTACATGCAGGATATACATATGTTAGATATGTCGAGGTCAAGTTTGGATAAGTAAGAGTTGAATGTACTACAGTATCCAGATCTTAACTGTGCTGGTACTACTCGGGTCTCGCAAGGCAGCACGTCTACTTTTGATCTATTGGTGGTGGTTGAATACCACTATTTGCGGATAGAGAGTTTATAAACCTGTAGATGAAGACTCTCTGTGATTGGCGTTTACGACCTGTGGTTATATCGTCCTATCCAACGGTTTTGTTCTGAAATTCTCACGACAGCCGGTTGTACCCAGCGGAGTTGACAGGAATTTTTTACGGCCAACAGCTGCCACTTTTTCGGCAAACTAACCCCATTTAAGCCCACATGCAAATTGCTATTTTCTCGCACATCACTGTACATTGAGCACTTTTACCAAAACTTATTTATCAAAATAATATAAGTAATGACAATATTTATGAAAATTTATTTTGCGCATACAGTAAATCATAAATAATAACGCCACAGCTTTTGACTAGTGTATTTAATTATTTTTAAATGTACATACATTTGTATGTATGTATATGTGTGTATTCAGGTGTGTCGCACTAAACTGATTTTATTATACAATACAATATAACACACACGCTTAATTTAACCGACGCATTTGCATTTATCACAATCCATTTGAATGCCCCTATAACAACTACATGTATACATACATACATACGTACGGCATCAACATCGAAGGGTAGGCATTTGTACTGTTATCGGTGTAACCACCACCACTACCACGGTCACTACCGCCAGCACCCTTGTTGCGTGGTAACTACGCGCCGGTGAGAAGGCTTATTTTGGTTGTTTTTGTTGGTTGGCAGCGGTCGTGTGGCGTGCACAAGTTCAAAAACCAACAACGCGCAACGAGCTGAGAGATGGACCCGCTGTTGAGTGGAGTTATTTTTTTTTTAGAAAGAGTTTTATGTACCATATACTCTTTAAAAGGTGAATTTATATAATACACATACATACATACATACATTGCATATACTCGTACATAAATATTAAATTATATAAGAAAAATATTATTCATTAAATTTATTGCTCAGCTTTAAGGGTTGCTTGTGTGTGATTATGTGATTATGTAAATTTGTATACATTTCTGTACAGCTGTAGTTGTAGCCGGCAATTGTGCGCGCCTTTTTTGCCCCTCTTCACTCTTCACTTTTCGCCTCACACCCTTTACACTCCTAGCAAACCCGTGCGTCCTCAAAATACATACCATAAGTATATTCAAAATTCCAACAAAGTGTATTAGTTTCAAAATTGTCAAGTTTTCGGGTTTATTATGTGTATATACATACGTGTACGTATGTATGTGTGTATGTATATTTGTATGTTTCTGATCCGTATGTTGGCATTAAAATAAGGAGCACTCGTGCAACGTTTCTGCTTTTATTGTTACACAAGCGGAAGTGTTGTGGAATGTTTATATGGAAAATAAAGTTATTGGAAAATTTTGCTCATTGCACGAAAATTTTCTAGCTTGAGCTCGAGCAATTCGAGCTTTTTATGAACATTTTGAATAAAAAAATTTACTTTTTTCCAGAACTTTCTTCTATAATCTTAAATTTATTTAGGCAAAGTGTCAAACTCATTGAAATACTAAGACATTTTGACAAACAAAAATGAAATTTTGACAGACAAAATTGAAATTTGAAAAATTTCAAACTATCATTTGAGCGATTGATACCCGGGTATCTAGAGCTCTAATTCATACATATTGTATGTACATCCATCTCCAGAATAATAGATGGGTCCAACAAAAGTAGTTATTAATACTGAAATTCTGTAGGATTGGTCCAGCATTTTACTAAATTAGTTAGAAATTAAAAAGTGTGAATATTTTGCCACATCTGGGTTTTACTTTTGGCAAAGGGTGTTCGAAATTTCCCATTAAAGTTGTGTCTCGATAGTATCGGGTGATTGACTTAGCCACGTTACCGAGACGATGCTTCGTTTCGTTATCCTGCTGAAATTTCCGCAATAGCAGCATAATATCCCTGGTACATAATAACATTACAGTTTCCAATAAATCTTATAAACTAATACATATATCCATGATACCATCAATAAGATGTATCGGACCTATACTTTCCCCATGAAAAACAGCCCGATGCTATTAAGCAGCCATCCCCGTACTTCACTATGTTTTTTTTTCGTAAATGTCAACATGAAATTTCTTTCCTTTCTTTCCGCATCGTTACCAAAAAAAAAAAATTATCATTTTTCATCGCTCCAGAGAATATTACACCATTATTTTTCTCCCTCTGATCCGCGCCAAGTTTTATGAAATTATGAAAAATCTTTCCTTTTCCAAAAATTTTCTTTTTTTTTATTTTGCAACATGACAACGCTTGGCCAACGTGGCTATAACGGTAAAAAAAACCTGGAAACGCTGAAATGACAAGTCTTACCCCACTCAACGTATTTTCCGGGGCAGGCGCCTTTCGACAAATGGATTTTTCGATTAAGAGAGTGACCGGTACGGGTATTTTGACGAAATCGAAAAAATGGCTCATTGATTGGATCGAGGACAGAGAAAACTAAATTTTTAGAGATTGTATTCGATAATTATCAGAGAGATGGGAAAATGTAGTCGCTTCCGACGGACAATAGTTTGAATGATGTATTTTTCTTTACCTTTTTTTTACATAAAAATCCCTTTTTTGAACCAAAAAAAACCGACCTAATTACAATAATTTCATATTTTATTTTTTTTTTCATTTCTGATTATTGATCTCTTTTGTAATATATAATTCTTTTAATTCCTTAAATTTTTTAAATATTTCTTTTCTAATTTCTTATATTTTTTCTCATTTTTAATTTTTCTTTTTATTTTTTTTTTTTATTTTTCTTTTTTTTTTTTTAATTTTTCTTTTTATTTTTTTTTTAATTTTGAAATTTAAACTTTTTTAATTTTTTTTTTCAGGCAACTTGCATTACTTTTATTTATTTTTTTAATGCAAAAATTGGTACATTTAGAAACTTGAAATTAAAACTTAGTTTTTTCGTAGTTTTCGATCGCAACACTTTCTTCTAGGGAATCACTAATTTCGATAGGAAATTTTATCAAAAGATAAGTTTAATTATATGTACATATATGGCCTTGCTTATGAATCAATTAGTTATATAATATATTTTTTCTGCATAAAAGAATTTGTTATAAGAAAACATCGAACATAACTTTGTTTATATCTTTGACTAACAAATTATTTAAACCATTTTTGCGTAAACACAATACGCTTCAAATGCTCAATAATAATAATTATTGATAACAATACGATTGTTGATATGTTTTTTTTTATTACTTCATTATCGAGACTTACCTATTAGCTATTTACATTTCTATTTATTTTTCTATATACAAATATTTATTCGATTATTTTTTCTTGGAAACTTGAAGTGTTATTAAAAGTTATTAGTTTGATAGTGGGAATTTTTATGAATAAAAATATTTGACTATGTTTGCTATATTTTGGGTAGTTCTTTAGTAATTATTTAGTTATATGCATATTAACTTACTTACAGACTTTTTGTATTTTTTCATTACTATTATTATCATTACTTTTATTATTATGATTTTCATAATTTTCATATTTATTTTTTATTTTTATAATTTTTTATTTTTACTATTATTGATTAGTTTTATTATTAATTATTATTATTATTACTTATTATTATTACTTATTATTATTATTTTTTATAATTTTTATTATTACTTATTATTATTAGCTTATTCACTAAACTCCTATTGGATCGTGCTTACATTACTTCAGAGCAAAAATTAAAAAAAAAATTGTGAAAAATTTATCAATTGTGTCAACGATTTTATATATATTTATTTTAGTGCACAACCGACCGACGCACACATACTCGCACGTACATGTGTGATCCAAAAATATTGACTCTATTCAATCTATTTATCATTTGAGTTTATCTGTAGCAATCGTCAGTCGAGTGCCGCGAAGTCACCGCGTCACGACCAACACCCGATCAAATATTTGATTGAAATTTTAGATTAAAATGCAAACGTTAATGAAGCAATTCATAATAAAAGTGTTGGAGATTGTACAACAACAGTTGTTTGTTTTTCATTTCTACACACATTCGCTGATCGATTTAGTGTGACATTAACGAGCACAAAAAAAAGAAGTAATTGAAAGTTAGAAGAAAAATTCAAGAAAAAAAGAAGATATAGAAAATAAAAAGTAAAAAAAAAAAACAAAAATAAAATAAAATAGCAAAATAAATTAACTACAAGATAGAAAATTAAAATTAAATAAGAGAAAACTATATAAAAAAAATCAGACCGAAATTTCAAATCACGCTTTTGTTGGGACTCGAAATAATTTATTTTATTTTTTGCTCAAAATCACATGAAATTTGAATTGGGCGTGCATGCTATTGAGGTGGATTAACGGTAACTGATTACTGCGTATTTGATAAGACTAATTGCGCAATGACGAATGCGTGGTGATGTGTGTGAACTTATTTCTAAACGGTTTCTTGGGCGCAGCATGAAAAGTAGGAGGTAGCAAAAAAAAAAACAATAAAAAATTAAACACAAATTAAAATATGAAACTTACACAGAGGCTTTAAAAAAATGCAAAGAAAAATATTTGCAAAATTAACAGAAAGATTAAGTAAATTTAAAAAATAATTAAAAAAAAAAGAAAAATATATTGAAAATTAAAAAATAATAAGAATTAAGTAATAATAATAAAAATTAAGAAAAAAGAATAATAATAATTAAAAAAATCGAATAATAACATTCCAGTAAAATTATATAGTGCTAACAATTAAAATAATTATAAAAAAGGTGATCAAAATTATTATAAATTTGCAATTTGTGAAAAAATCAAAACAATTAAGCCATCAATTTTAATTTGTCTTATCTAACGTAAAAACAAGTTTGAAGTTAACAAAAAGTAATAGAAAAGAAAAAAATATAAACAAATTTAAATTAAAAAAATTTTCAATAGAATAAAAAAACGAACAAAATGTTTAAAGAAATACACAAATTAAAAGGTATACTGAAAAATTTAAAAGAAAAAGTTTGTAATATAAAATAATATCTATTCGAAATTAGTATAAAAAAGTTAGTATTTTTTTTCCAAATTTCTCAAAATATTTGACTTTAAATAATTAAATATTAAATTGGAAAATATTTGAAAAAAATCATTTGGGTAAAAAAAATGAAACGAAATAAATTAAATTAAAATGGACAACTTCAAAATCTGAAAAAAATTGAAAGAAAAATAAAAGATTTAAAAGAGTAATAATACATAATGCAAATATATTAAAACAAATTTAATGTTTAATTTATATTTAATACTTTTTTCTCGAAATTTTTCAAAATATTCTCTTTCAAAAATACGTAAAATGTTAATTGGAAATTAATTAGAATAACTAGAAAAAAATTCATACATTCAGACATATATACATATGAACATATACAACACATATATACATATATGTTATTATATAATAGACTTAACAAATGCAGGTATCGATTGAGTGTATACAAAAAGAAATATATTTTGAATTAAAAAAAATATATTTAAAGTAGTGAGAGCTTTCATAAATATAAATTAATAAGAATTTAAAAAAGTTAACAGTTTAATAATAAATTCAGAAAATAACTGCTCATCAAAAATTTTATAAGAGATTTTAATAAAATTAAGGAAAGAAGTAAAAATAAATGAGGATACAAATTAACAAATTAAAAAAAAAAATTTAAAACAATTCCACTGAAATCTACTTGAGTAGACTTGCATAGTTTTTCGCATGACCCTGCAAATTTTGCAAACAAATCTATTGCCATACATGCAAATGTACATATGTACATACAAATGTACACCTATGACTAGGTACACTATTTTAATTAGTTGACCAAAGTTTGGTGATTAAGTTCGCGAATATGCGTAATGCTCTTATCTTATCATCGAATGTATGTATATACATATGTATATGAAGATGCATATATACAAAAAATAAATAGCTTATTTACTAAGCACTTGAGCAGATATACATACATACATACAAACTGTAGATAAATATTTACATAAGGGCAATGTGAAATTTAGCACGTCCTCAAACATACATACATATGTATAAGTATGTACGACTATGTATGCATATACATAGGTGCAATATTCTAGTAATTTTTGCCGCTTTTTTCCAGTTAATTTCCACCATATTTTTTCGCACGTCATTGTACACACATACTTGTTTGTATCTATGTATGAATTTTAATTTTTTTTTGCAGACACAGCGACGCCTTAATGAATCGCATATTCACATCATAAAAATGTTAGAAGTGAAGTGTAGAGGTTGGCACTGAGATGGGAATGCATGATAGATATGTAGGTGTGTATTTGTATATACATATGTATATAAGCCGGTTTATATAGCCACTTAATTTCTGCATGCGCGGCACTTGGCAGTTGCACCTACTAAGGTCTTTGCCGTCTTCTACTTGTTGGCTCTCGTGCCGTCAGAAATGACTAATTGGCTTTGCTCAGCGTGGTTTTTGCTTCGCTTCTTCTTCCTAAGAAAGTAACTAAATAAACGCGTCATTAGATTTATTGTTTATATGGTTTGTTTATTTTGCAAATTTTTTTTTTTTGTGGTGATTTACATATGTCTATAATATATGTTTGTGTGCTGCCATAAAAAGTGCGAAAAATTTATTTTTTGTTGTAATTACTAGCATATTGGCATTAAATGTGCAAATACCATTAAGTGGAATTTTTGTGAGCATTTACTTAAGCAACTAAATACATATGTATGGAAGTACGCACATATGATATTTACACATACATACATATGTATGAAGGTGCCTACCGCGAAGTAATCGGATGCTCATTGAGTTCAAGAACCGTTGAGGCTTTTTCGCAGTGAAGCTGTAACCTCATGGACAATATCCTTCTGCAATTAACTCATTTTATCAACAAAGATTACGACAATCAAGTTTTATATATGTCGGAGTTCCGATTTTCCTGTCCGCTAAATTTCGACACAACATACAATTCTAATTGGCAACTTTATTGCAGGTGTGAATCGATAATTACGAAAATAAAATATAAAACTCAGTTAAATTGATAAAAAAAAATGTTCCAACCACATTGCTCTCAAACTTCATTCTGAAAGCAAAAAGTAGCGGTTTATTCACAGATACGCATATTTTTCCCTTTCTACACTTCGTTTCACGTAAGAAACAAACAACAGAAAGCACATGCGGCACTCACCTTGACTTGCATCTATAATTGGAAAATACAGTAGCTGCAGAGCCAAAATCACAAAAGCAAATATATAAAAATGATTCAGCTCCCGCTGCCGACGCTCCCGCTGCCGACGCTCCCGCTGCTTCCGTTCCAGCCACATCACCCAATCCCTGTGTTGTTCCCTTTTGCTTAGCCAGCGGCGAATCGGTACTTTTTGCATTTAAGGGCGCTTTCGGTGCACAATCGATTTGGCGCCCCGTTGGCAATTGTCTAACTGGCAATGTGAGCGTATCCTTTTTTGTGATATTTAATTCTTTTGACAAATTTTCTGTTTATATACTTTCTTTCTTTCTTTATATAATTTCTGAATTTTCCAACAAACACTTGCAACTATGCACAACAACACTAAAGTGGTATTTTTTCATTTTTTTTCCACTTTTATGCTTAATATTATTTTTATTTTTTGACAGATTACCTTTTGAATGTGTATTCGTAGACGAGGCAAAGGAGTGGAAAAAGGAATAAAGTAGTGATAGGGGAAGAAGTTAGATACTTATATGTGCGTGCGTGTGTTGGCGTTTTTTCGTAAATTAATTTCTGTATTGAAAACAAAATTCTAAGCACTTCACTTTATCAATCGCGTTTGCTGTAGTGGTTTTTGTTGTTTTGCCGGCTTTTTAACAAACACACGTATGTTTAGATACATATACACTCACAACTCTACTATTATTAAACAAATTTATTGTTGTTTTTTCATTTCCGATTCGAATGAACAAAACGCGAAATAAAAACAACAAAATGTTCGAATTGATAAGCAAAAGCCTTGCGCCGCCAACAACAATATACATACGTATATTTATCTCATTCTCACTAATGTCGGGCGTCGGTAGCACTTCCGCCTGCGGTGCTACTCTTGCAATTTAATGCACAAAATAGAAAATTCGCAGACGACAAAACACTTTTGTTTAGCGCAAAAAGAAAATTGCAAAATTTAATTTTTCCACTACAAGGCTGCCACAGTGATTAGTAAACGGACCGGATTTCACTGTGAACCTTACTAACCACTTAACACTACAAATAATTACACTTATCATTCAATAAACTTGGACTTTCTTTACAACAAGCCAAAATTTTTGACGTTAAAGTACCGTACATTTCCGTAGAATCAACCGCACGCCATCTTCGAAACTGCAAGACTGAATGGTTGCGTTTGCCACAGTTGCCGGATGAGTGAAAAGCAACGATGGAGTAGTAATATTTGTGACTTAAGCGCGACATCTGTTGTTAGATAGCAAATGTTGATAAAATAGAGTGGTGAATTTGCTGCAAATCCTAAAGCCAGGTGCGTTCAAATTAGTTTAACCACACGCGAAAAGTTTTTCAATAGATGTGGTGTATAATGTTGTTGTATTAACCGCAAATAGGTATACGTATATTGTGGGAGTGGCAGTCCTTGGTCGAATACGAATCCGGGTCCTTCCGATATAAAGACCCGACTTTTGCGGAATTTATTCGATTTTAGTCGCTTCTACCGGTAGGCCTGTCTTACGACGTGCAATTCTTGACCCTCTAACACGCAGGGGTCCTGCTATATTACTAACAGTACAAACTATGAAGGTGGCAAACGGAGAGCATCTTTCATAGAAATATCCTTAGTACAGTTTTGAGAATGTGGGAGAATTCTGTGTTTAGGACTAAATAGAGATGACCTCAAATAATAGTTAGTGCTTTGTAGTCGCTGAAGCGATTTTCGGCCGAGATCCTCCTTCGATCTGTGGTGTGCGTCTTGAGGGGTTTTCAACAAATGTAGGGTGCTAGGGTACTAAGTCGCCTCCGAACGGCTGATGGTTTTTTATGAGGAGCTTTTTTACTTAATGTCAGAAATACACTCGGAGGCTTGACACAAGCCGCTAACTAAATTTTTTATTTAAATTTAATTTCTATAATTTTTGGATGTGGATCGAACAAGGAGTCCAACCCTGACCTTCTGAACTGCAGGCCGTGGGATGGTTCAGTTTAAGGGTCTAATTGGAGATGATATAAAAGTTAGACGAGCGAGTCCTGCTCCCTTTCAAAACTAGTTTGGATATCGGTTAGACAAAATCTTCCCAGAACATGCTTTTGAGGGAAGCGGAATTATGAAACCCTTTGCCTTTATTTTGAATTTAAGATTATATTCAACTCATATAAAATCAGGTCTTTATTAAAACATAAATATAACTATAACTTTTAAGTATTTAAAAAGAAAATAAACTACTTAAAGGATAAAGCGGTAGTGTGACTTCCACCAGTGGCCTCTGGAATTTAGATCCAAGTTCTTCCGAACTCTTCACCCAACTAATTCTCCACGAGTTTCTTTTTACATTTCTTTCCCTCTGCCTGACTCCAATTATGCTCTACGATGCGCCCTCTCTCAAGCAAATCTTCGAATGTTTTCACATCTTGCCGTAATATTTCTCTCCGATATTTGATGTGAAGCAAACTATAGACCATATCCAACTCCGTCTCCTCATCGTGACGTCCTTCGGGTAGTTGTGCGAGTAGCGCACGATTTACACAAACGAAAGTGCTTATTTTGGTATCATCATCCTGCTTCTCATCAAATAGATCCATGTAGAGTTCATAGGCCGGCTTCACGGGCGCGAAATGTTCGCGTATCAAAGCGATAGCATCATTCCAAGTATGCACCTGCTTAGCACCACGTACACCCTGCCACCATAAGGCGGCCTCACTGTAGAAGAGTACAGCAATACTTTTGAGCGCGTCCTCATCGCTAATGGATTCCATATCCTTGTACGCCAATACGGATTGTATGAACTCCTCAACATACTCATGATTATGTTGATCTCCAAGCCGACTGTTACAATACATAAAGGTACCACGCATCTTTACTGTTGCCGGCGCTGCGCAATTGGCTGCTGCTACGGCGGCCAGGCGTACCGAGTCGAGCATTGCCTGCAGTTGATCGGCGGTCAAGTGGATGGTGGATTGTTGTGACATTGTGATGTGTGCGTACTGGTGGCAGCTCCACGAGAGAGACTGCATTTTGTACAAAACTTAAAGATCTTATATACTCAAGTAAGACAAAGAGAATTCAATAGAAAGTTGTACTGACAAAAGCTCCACCGAGACACGCTGAGTTGCTCTGTATTGCAACCGAATTCGCTCTTCAGGTTGCATATGTAAATTGTATATATGGGTGTCTAACTCTGCTACATAGTCACATGCATTAGCTCTCTTGGAAGCAAACCTAATTTCTACATTTTGTGAAATTCGCCAAGCGTTTGAATTTCACAACGCACTGAAATGCATATTTGTTGGCAGACATATAAGACGGACTCTTGTTTGTTGTCACCGTCCATGCCTCTGCAGCATGCGGCGGGACGGGATTGATGAGCGATCCGAAGAGGTTGACCTTTGTTATTCTAGGTCGCTGCTTTTCGTGCCCGCTTCAAAATCGGCGAAGTATCTTGAAGATTTACTTTCCAGGTTGGGCTTATGGTGAAGGACTGGTCAGCGGTATAGGAACTTACACGTATATGCGATATTAAGAAGAATTATTATATGTTAATTAGTACACGGTGCAGACTGGAGGTCTAGTGGATTAGACACAACACACTTAGGTTTCTATCGACAGACATGCCGGAGTTTTCTTTTAAAAAGATATTTCACCCCGGATGCGTGACTAGAGAAAACAGAGACTCTGTCTTCAATCTATGATTCATACTTTTAAATTTAAAAATCTTCAGTTGGATTTTAAGGACTGCCACTTTTCTCTCCCGGATTAAGTCGGAGGCTGTAAGAGTTTGAGCGATTATCAACTGAATTCTACTTGCTTTTGTTTCTTGAGTCTCACAAAAAGAGGAACACATGTTTATATAAAACAAGAAAGAAGGTGTTGTCTTTGGCCATGTCGAGGTCTTCATACATGTCATGTACTAACCAAAATGCTATCGACGATTATGAAGGTCAATATTTATTTGAATTTATGTGTGAATTTTTGACGCAAAATCTTAAATCTGAAAAATCGGTGGTATATACATATGTTATAGAAGTCCGATCTGGTCAGTATTGACCAATGTTCGTATAAATGTACCAATGCATCTGTGTGCCAAGTTTAGATGAAATATCGCAAAACTGAAGGACTATTTTGTGTACAAATAGACGGTCAGACTGACATGACTAAGTCAACTCGAAGTCGTCGCTCTGATCCAATCGGTATAAATTTAGTGGATGATTCCTTGCTAACCCCACCAAACACACAACAATTGGCTTGGAGACTGTTTCATGTCTGCTCACTGCTTTTCGACCACGACCGATTTTGTTTGACGTTGGTGTCACCATCCGCTTCAGAAATGGGTCGATTTTGCTTCGATTCAGCAGCGATTCTCACATAGAAATTCGGTACATGAGGTTTTTACTCATTAACTCATGTGGAACCTATCCATCGAGCTTCTTTGTATATCCAGAGTATAAGGACTATCACATATTCAGCAGCCTGATATGCGTTTCGTCTTTATCAAAGTTAATTTGTAGAACATAGCGTATTTTCTCTTCGCTGGTTTCCGTCTTAGACATTCACTCAAAAGCTACTGAGTAAAGTGATCAACACTTCTTCCGCTCTCTTTTTTAGTACAAAATATCATCTTTCTAACGCCATCTAGAGTAAACCAATCGCACTTATAGAACACCAGACTAAAGCCATCTATTGCAATTTTGCTAATTTTTCGACAGGGGAAAAGGCGCCTCATAAAAATATATCAGCCGTTCGGAAGGAGCTTAAAAGACTTTATATCCCTCCCAAAAAAAGGATCGGCGGTGTATTGTTGACTAGACAATAATCGCTTAAGAGATGCCTACACCAATCAAAAAAAAAAAGAGAATATTTACCCTTTGTCTTCTAACTCATTCAGGGTAAGAGTTAACAAAGGACTTTAAGACACCAGACAGAGATCCAATTCTCAATTTGGAAAATTAAATGAAAACCCTATTTTTGGAAGAAAAAAATTAAAATGGCAAACATTTTTGTAAAATCAATAATATTAAAGTTTACAGACATCTTAAAATCGTACTTTTGATTTTAGTATTGAGAAAAGAATGCAATATTCAGGGCCTTAATATACATACATATGTATGTACATGTTTATATGAAATTTCTGAAAAGGTACTCATAAAAATGGATTTTAATTTCATATATGTAGATTTATTAAATATTTATTTAAATTTTGCTTTAGCCATAATTTTGTTTATTTTACTTTTTTGGTATGAAATTAATTGAAATGCCCATCACAGTGGACGAAAAGTGGAATGGACGTGCTTAAGGGGTTAGGGGTAGTCAGAATTTTCAAAAAATCAAATTTTTTTTTTTGCATTTTCGTTAAGTATAATAGCTTAAAAATAATCTCTGAAAATTTCAAGTTAATTATTCGTTATTAATCGATAAATAACAAAGAGAGCTCGGGCCTTTCAAAGCGCTAGTGTGAAACTTTAGACGCGTTTTTCTCAAAACTATGTTTTTTGAACTGGTGACAACTGTAATTCGAAAATCGCTCAGTTGATTTTAATGAAATTTATACAGCTTTTAGAATACATAATAAACTCTATCCCTATTCAATTTTTTTTTTTTGTTTTTTTTTTTAAATTTAATTTTTTTAATACCAATTAACTATTGATTTTTTCCCAAAAACCTAGACAAAAATTTTCTGAGGTCGCCATTTTGTTAATTTTTGAAAAAAAATCCTTCGATCAGGCCCAGGATTATTTATTTATAAAACTAATTTTTTTTATCCGATTGATTTCAGATGAATCTCCAAGGACTTATGATTGTCACCGCAAGGACCTTTTTTTTGAACTGGGTTAACACAGACAGCTGTAACTTCGGAAATAAATTTTTTTTTTTTCGAAATTTTCGTGACTTCAAGTCAAAACATTGTTTAATAATACCATATCACTACTTTTGTAAAATAAAATTATTTAATAGCAAAAAAAATCCTGAAAATTCTCATTTTTTCGTGCCACTGACTACCCCTAACCCCTTAAAACAATATCTAAAAATGAATTATTTTATTGGGCACTCTCAGCCACTTAATGGTAATAAACAGCCTGGAAAGGGACATCTCCAATAGCTGTTATTGTCATCACTTCACTTCACTTTATTGAAGTCAAAATGAAAGAAGATACCCTCATCGACTACACAAATATTTTATGAAAATGATGAGTATAAAACAAGGCTGCATTGTAACGATAAATTTCACGTTAATCTAAAATTTTTTATCGTTTCGGTTGCAACATTTTAAAACAAATGTTAACGATGAGCTCTGTGCGGTTTCGACGCAGAAACGAAACGATTTCATTTCGTTGAGTTAATTTTTCTTGTTAGCGAAACGAATTATTGTAATATCGTTGCGTTTGTTGAGCATCTCTGGTATAAAATAACAAGTGACAATTTTCAAATTATGTTTAAGGTTTTTATGTGCACTTTATTGAACCAGTAATTACTGGCTTTTTGCCTCACCGAACGGTTTCAAAAAAAAAAAAAATGTTAAAAATTTTTACTGCCCTTCGGCTTACCGAACAAAACTATTTTCTTCTCGAAGCTTTTACTATTTTTGTCACTGTAAATGCATTTATTTGAATTATAAGCGGAAATAAAATCAATTCATGGGTGCAATTTGAGATCGAAGATTTCATTAGAATTACGCAAAATCGAAAATATTTATGTTAAATAATTATATATGTATGTACATAACATATATACATATCTATAGTTTGCGTGCTTCAATTTATTAGCAATATGTTTATAAAATAATCACCTAAAACTCAGAAATTCAACAGAAATGTAATTCTCTACCATTCTCAACATATTATGAAATTATGCATACGTATACACATATGTATGTACGAGTATGTAGTTTGAACGCGTAAGTGCGTTAAAGTAGCGGAGTTTGTTTTTTACGGGGGGGTATGATGTTTCGGAAAAAAAAAAATGATGTTTTATGTTTTTGTTTTTTAAATTTTAGCTTATTTAATTTAATTTTACTTTATATTAATTTATTTTACTTTTTCTATTTTATTTTATTTATTTTTTTTTATTATTACGCTATTTTGTTTAATCTTTTTTGTTTATATTTTTTAATTAATTTTTTATTTTTTCATTTTATTTTATTTTTATGTTCCGCTTTACATTTTATTTTATTTAAATTTTTTTTAAATGTTCTTTTATATTTAATTTTATTATTTTCTTCGTTGTATTTTATGCTGTTTTGATTTAATTATTTTATTTATTATTCTTTATTTTTTATTTACCTTTAATTTTTTTGTTAATTAGTAAATCATTATATAATCATAATAGTATTATCTTTTTATTTTGTTTATTTTAAATTTTTTGCTTTATTTTATTTCGTTTTATTTTATTTCTATTTTTTGTATTGATTGATTTTATTTTATTTATTTTTTTATTTTATTTGATTTTTTATTTTATTTCATTCCATTCGAATTTATTTTATTTTACGTTTTATTTTATTTTAAGTTTTTTTTTTCTTATATTACTTTATTTTTTATCTTTTCTTTTATGCTTTTTTGTTTTATTTTCTTATTAATTTTCTTAGAGGTTTGTTTTTATTAATTTTCTTAATGTTTCACACCAATTTTTTATTTTATTTTATTATCTCGTTTTTATTTATATTTAATTTTTAATTTGTTTTATTAAATTTCATTTTTAAGTTATTTTGTTTGGCTTAATATGTTTTGTTTTTATTTCTTTTGATTTATTTTACTTTGTTTTACTTTTTTAATTTATTTATTTTGCTTTTAATTTCTTATTTCATTTTGTTCTAATTTATATAAATTATTTTATTATAAATTTTTAATTTATATAGTTTATTTTATTATTTTATTTTATTTAATATTTAATAATTTTAATTTTTTATTATGTTTAATATTAATTTATTTTATATTATTTTATTCATTTAGTTTATTTTATGTTTAATTAAAGTATATTTTTTTCTTATTTCTTGTTTGTTTTAATAAAATTATATTTTGTAAATTGGTATATTTTATATTTTTTGTTGTGTTTGTGTTTTATTTTGGCTTTCGTTATTTTTTTTTATTTTTTCATAGTTAGTCTCATTTGATTTCATTTAATTTTCATTTTATTTTTATTTTATTTTAAACATTTTACTTTATATCTTACTTAATTTTATTGTATTTCTCTTATCTTATTTTAGTTTATTTTATTTCGTTTATTTTCTTTTTTGTTTGGATATTTGATTTAATTTCTTTTTTTGCTAACTTATTTAATTATTTTATTTGTTCCTCCATTTAGTATATCTTATTTCATATTAACTTTTTATTTATTTTATTTATTATATATTTTATTATATTTATTTTTTTATTTTTAAATTTATATTATTATATTTTATTACCTTTAATTTTAATTCATTTATTTTATATTTATATTATTTTATTTAATAATTTGAACCATAAATCTTCGAAATTCTTATGCATCCCCCTATATGAAGACCACTGCTACGCCCTTTCTACAAACTCAAATATTTGTGTACAGAAACATAACACTTCTGTGTCCGATCAACGTAAAATTCACATTATGGTGATCGGACCATTAAAAACAAATTTCTAAAATTTCAAACCTAAGCTGAGACGTTAAACATTTTGTACCGTTTGTAGAGAGGTAAATAAAGTTGTGATTACTCAAAAAGCAAGATTGTGCCTACGAAGGGGCTACATTTTTTTGATAAAACATAAATGAATCCATAAATATTTTGTCATATTTTTGAAGCCCATCCTAATTTTTGGGTGAGAGTGGATACAGTGAAGCGTGGATATGTGACCTATTAGGTGATGAAGGAAAGGTGGTTTAGAATATTTAGTTGTTTTGTTAAATGTTACCCACATTCGAAATGGATGGCTTATACCTTAAAAGCAGGATATGCGAACAATTGGTAAGCGTTTTCCAAGCGAAAAGAGAAGCAATTACTAAAAAGCTGAATCTAGTGCTACAGAGAGTCCATTAAAATATGTCAAGCTCCTCCACTCCAAACTAGTTAAGTATCTACTTGGCCTGACTTTCGACTTGAGCTTATTGTCTGAGAATTTCAGAACATGCATGTTTGAAAATTAAACCAGAAGGAGTCTGTGTACCAGCGACACTCTACTGACTCTACTGCAAACAACTCTACTCTTTCTACTCAACAACTCTAGTTTGGCGACACTGAAGCACTTATTACTTAAAAATATTTCATGATCACTCACATCTGCAATACGTGCAGTGAGTAAATATGTTCGTGAGCTTTACTGTATGTCCAAGCGCACTTATTTTGTATACATTTCATATTTACACGCCTTTTTGCCCAAACAAACGACTATAAAGGAGTGTTAAAGTCGCAGCCAAAATCAGTTTCGTACGACCAAAGCGTTTGAATAGATTTAATATATTCGCCAATAGAAATTGGCTTTAGATTTATCGTATTAATAGTAAAGTAATTTTAGTTTTTCGCAATATGTCACAGCCCGAAGACATAACCACCGACCGGCTGCAATCCTTAATCGACACACTGCGCTCAGCCAATACCACTGTCCAGACGAAAGGCTCCTTCAGCAACTGCAGCTGCCATTTCCGTGGACAACGCGATCACGAGGCCGTTGAAGAGTTTATACATTCCATCGAAACGTATAAAGAAATCGAAGCGATCAGCGATGAAGATGCGCTCAAAGGTCTATCGCTACTCCTACAAGGCATGGCCTCCACGTGGTGGCAGGGTGTACGTAAAGAGGCCAAAACCTGGACGGATGCTATTGGTCTAATACGAGAATACTTCTCGCCCGCCAAGCCGCCATATCAAATTTATTTGGAAATCTTCAGCCGTAAACAAGATGAACGCACCGCCATTGATGTCTTCATCTATCAAAAGCGTGCGCTACTCGCTCAACTGCCGGAGGGACGACACGACGAGTGTGCTGAATTGGATTTGATTTACGGTTTGCTGAATATTAAATACCGCCGACACATACAACGGCAAGATGTGCAGACATTCCGTCAACTGCTGGAACAGGGACGTATCATCGAACACAACAACTTGGAGTATGATACGCAGCAACAGATACAGGCGACGAAACGTCAAAAGCGCTGCAGTTTCTGTAATTTCCGCGGACACAACTACGAGGAATGTCGAAAGCGCCGAAATGAGGGAGAAGTGAATAAAAGTAGAGACGGGAAAAGCGGTGCAGCACCAAGTGAGGCGAAAGAGGAGAGATAATGAAGAGAACGTCAACCAACAAACAGTAGCTAAATTCATATAACAACTGCCCCTCCATAAACCAGCAACCAAGGATCTGCCAACCAACCCCAACCAAAACAGTGACCACCGAGCACGAGACGCACATTAATTTATATACCATAAGTAGACAGTTTAGTGCAACATAATTTGTAAATCCACACGCACACAAGCACACCAACATATTTACACAACACGCACCTCAACCAAACGACGAGGTGTTCATAAGTGTCCTGAAATTTATTGCAATTTGTTTAACTTGTAAGAGCAGCGCCGATTACTGTTCAGGCTGCCTTTATGAGCTCGCAAATTGGAATAGAAGAACGGAACACAATGACACCTCCAAGCACTACCGATACTAGCTCATTCCCAACCACCCCCACCCCAACTTCATTCAACGCAAACGCTATGAGGCGTTTTGGCCTACACGGCCTAAGTTGGCTAAACCCACGCCAGCTCTTACTTAAAAAAAAACAACTTCTGTTCTTCACCAACAAAAAAAAAACAGAAGTTTACCCACACATGAGTCACTCTAGGCATCAGCGCTGATTTGTTACTGTCCTAGCAGCGCATTCTATTCCCATTCCGACTTCGGGGACAGTCATGACAAAATGTCAAGTTTTGCTTGTTTTTAAGTTTCTGCGCAAGCTCGATATCTTCTCGAAGAGCTCGACTGCTTGATATGCCACTGGAGCCGGAGATGGTGTATGGAGAGCGCTCAAGTGGACGGTAACATAATTCCAGTGCTGATTGATGAACAGTGACTCAAAATGTGTTGCGTTGCATTGCTGATGTTTACAGTTCGAAGGGTCAACGAGGAGGGTGTTCACAAATAGTGCGTTCTCGCTACTATTGTGAACTGAAGACTCCACTATTACACCTTGAGCTTTGAACGTCCGCAAGTGAGCGCCGCAAACTGTGTTGTTGCATGTGAAATTGTTGTTCGAGAATTTGTGCTTTTCTTGCTGTTAAAAATGTGTGTATTTGAATTGATGTTGCATTGTCTTTGACATACCAAAGTTCACTTTCTAGCCCGCTCAGCCTTAAATACGTGTGTTTCTTCGGATGCACAGCTCCTATACACCTGAGCCCGCGATTGAGTCTCCTCGGTTGCCATCAATTGACACTGTAATATCAACTCGTCTACATACATATATTTATCGGCAGAAGAACCTCGAAATCTTCGCGCAACAACTTTCATATACACCAACCTCCCCAGCGGGCACTTGATTGTGCGCCCCTCTCATTTCGTTAGTACAACGATGGCTCATTTGTCGCCATTCGTACTGTTGGCACGCCAAACTGCCGCACAGCTAAGTTGCTGTTGCGCGTTGGGCTTGTGGCACGTCAACCCAGCAAACATTCTTTCCTTGGTTCATGATTCATCACAGCATTCGCTTTGGCTTTACGCTCCAGAAATGTTGTGATTGTCCTGGACCCAGTATTCATTCGTCCTTCCCATGTACTATTCCCACATTATTTGATGGCGCCATCTAAGCACGACATTGGTGTTTGCCATTTGGTTGTTTCACATCGTAAGCGCGCGCCAATCAAAGAGTCTGGAGCAACTGGCCCGCACATCTGCATACATTCATACGGTGTGTAGGTATCGATGACGGACGCTTAATAGCCACACCAGTTTAGGAGCTTTCTTTTGGCATCGAGTAATGTGGGAGTTCGCATGGGAATGACTTTTGAATGCATAAAACTCTAAATACTATCAAATCTCTACCATACAACAATACTTAATAAAAAAATAACAAAATAAAAACAAAAAACACCAAAAAAATTTGAAAGTTTTGGCTTGATAAGACTTTGCAGGAAATTTTAAATTGAACGGTAGGCGGAAGGTCCCTTTTGCTGCTTCGGTACTAGGTTTTTTCGTATCCATTCTGGCAACAAATGACTTTTTCTGGCGAGTGTGTTTCTCTTAGGCGTGTGGTTTTCAATGAGGCGATACTTTTTGCGGAGTTAGTCTCTTTTTTTGACAGCTGTTACTTGATTTATACTCAGTTTGGTTTGGAGCTTCTTAATGAACAGACTTATTACGGAACAAAGTTTGCAAATCATCCAGTATTAGGTCGGCATAATCGCTTAGGAGAGTTGGTAATTTGAGCAACCATGGGTCATTTCCACACCACGTTTGCTGTAGTGGATAAAGCGCATCCTCATAGAGGACGTATAGTGCGCACCGAAGACGCTATTGCTGGTGTGGAGCATAGTATCAACAAAGACCCGAATGAGTCCATCCACCATCGCACGCAACAATTGGAGTTGAGTCCATCCACTTTATAGATAATTTTGAGGAAGTAAGGAAACCGAACTACCATCGGATGCGTCGCACGTTTGAGGCTTATACTGAAAGCACCATGTTAATAAGTTCCTACAGCCTTAGTAGCCGTGTGTGGTACCATGTGGAGGGCCGTGGATTCCAACTTTGGTCCGGCCTACATGCAAAATTATGGAAAAAATTTAATTTTTTCTTTTTTTTAATTGTGGTCTCCCCGTGTCAGGAAATGTCAACCCCTCCGACATGAAACAAAAATTCCTATTAAAAATCCATCAGCTGAACGGACGATGCAATTTGTGTTAAATACGAGAGTGTGTAAGACCAGTGAGACCCCACAAACTATCATACTTCAAAACCTGAATTGCTGGCGAATAAGATGAGGCTCAGTGTAGGGGTGGATGGGAAGGGAATTTTTGTATTTTGGGCTAAATGGTCAAAATGGTCAGTTCTGAGCTCTACTGCCTGCAATTAACCGGCTTATAATAAGCTCATCAAGAAAAGCATTCACAATTGATCAATAGTAAAGTTGTTGCGTTTCATCATGTCAAACGCAAGTCCTTATACGAGTACATCTTTGATGACCATACAAAAAATTACGGAGCTTGGTAGGGAAGTTTTGAGGTCTCCATTACGATATTTTGGGCATAGTACTTTGTAACCGTTTTTCGACCGAGATCCTCCTACAATTAGTAGCACTTAATGTTTTTCCAGCAAATGTATGGTCCACTGTTTATTCTAAGCTGCCTCCGAATGGCTGATGAGGAGCTCTTATTCTATGTCAAAAATACTCTCAAGAGGGTTGACATTCCATGCTGAGGGGCGACCGAAATTATAACTTTTTTAATATTTCTCATCAGGAAATTTCAGCCGTTGATAATCTTCAACTCAGTAAACCAATATCCAAAGTAAAATAAGAATTTACTGAGCCCGCTTAGGGTTTGTGAAACACCACCGCTTTTCTCCCAAATAAAGACACCATAAAAATTTTGTTTTTGTTTTTCTTTGTATTTTTTTATTTTTTTGTAGTTTGTTTTTTTGCAGTTTTTTTATTTTTTTAGGATTTTGTGTTTTAATTTTTTTTTTTGGTTTTTTGTTTTTTTTTTTCTCCCTCTTCCAATTCTTACTGCTAATTACAAAACTTTAGTTAAACCTTTATACAGTGTAAACTAAGGCAGCATTTCTCAGGTGAAATTAATATTTAAAACTCATTTCACAGTAACTTTGCCAAACTATTAGCCGGTGATGCCACCAGTTTCACTTCAAACTAATTTGGGGCCAAATCCTCCGCAATTATGGCGCTCTCGTGAGAAGTTCGATTGGTGGTACACACTCTTTGATGTCTCAATTTCAATACTGCGACCATTAAATATCACATGAGAGATGCTCTTTTTCATTATGAGAGCCGAGGTCAACACTTCGTTTCGGAGGAAAGACGAGCGTCTGAACTAAGCTGGAAAGTGTGTGTGAATGCAGGAATGCATTTTTGATGGCGTGCCATAAGCTTGACGCCGCGGAGTAATTCAAATGAATTTACGCTGCAACTCGTCAATTCGGCGTGCCAATTGTACGAATGGCGAACGCATAGCCATCGTTGTACAATTTAGTTCCAAAAGTGTATAATATATACTTATATATAATTCGCTCAAAAGCGAGTTTTTTGTGGTTTTGCCACATGTGGAGTTACCGCCAACATGATTGCGAACCGCTCTGATATGTCGGCAGTAAGAGAGCAAAACGAATTTAACGGAAGCACCTCCTGACGCCCACACGCACAGTGCAAGTCCCCGAGGGGAAATACAATGCACGGAAGCAGCAAAAGATGAGTCCGTCAAACCCGCATTGCCGAACGTATAGCCAAACAGTATCAATTCGGTATACAAAATGTCAGGCAGCACCTCCAAATGCAACGGTTTTTTTGTTTTTGCCACATTCGAGAGCAGTTGACCGAGTTCAAAAGCCATAATCATGGTTTGAGTTCAATTGGAGCGGTTCTGCATTTACAACAAATACCAACGGCAAACTGAGCTGATGAACACTTGGCACAACGCCGAGACGCCGCGACAAGTACCCACCAGACAACTTGCCCCCATTCTTATGCGACAAATGCAGAGACATGCGCCACTTAACTCTCACTCTACAGCGCTTGAACCACAGCCGTCTGCAGACGAATGCAACGGAGTTTTGAGCCACTCATCTTCACAGTCAAGTTCATAAAAGGCGCAATCAGCTTCAGACCTCAGAAATTCAAACAACAAAACAAACATTTCTCCCTTCCACCGAAAAGTAATAAACACTTGCGCTCACAGCCAAAGGTAGGAGATACGTAAAGCTTGCTGAGCAACTAAGAGCCCCGTAAGAATCTCAACTGCTTAGACAAGTAAACGTATCTCTTACCTCAATACCACAAGAGCAAGAAATCACTACTCACTTCGATACAAGAAAGAAATTCGTTTGTTGCATGAAATCCAAGCGAAGCAAAGAGCTCCTAATATTATTGACGCTTGGCTGATCTGAATCGTGACTCGGTTGTCAGTTCCGAAGAACTTCAGTTTCAAATTCAAATAGTACTTTGATCTTCATTAAGATTTAGTCATCTAGAAGATTGGTTTTGTATGGCGTTCGCAGCCATGAGTAGCCGTGCTTGGCACTGCGTTTGAGGTATGTGGCTCCAAGCGTCCAACGCTCAAAACCACGATAATAATTTGTATGTATGTATGCTTGTATGTATGTATGTATGTTTGTGCTTATACTAAAACCTAGTAGTTTTGTTGCTGCTGTTGCCGCGTTACGCCAAAGGGACCAAAGTTCGACGCTGCTTCGATGCTTCGTTGTTGAGAGCGAAATTTTTGCTTCAGTAATTTGACTGCGACGTAAGCTGCATGGACGAAGTCGTCACTGTGTAATGATATCATCGTCCGACATGTGCTTGTGTGATGTGGTGTGCTGTGCTTTTGTCTGGTGTGCTGTGTGTCGTCATCGGATATGGTTTTGTGCATCGCTGGTTTTAGCTGCTGAAGAGGTGTCACAGTGCCTGCATTTAATCATCACCGGCGGTAGCCGTTTTGCGTTTGCGACACTCCTCGAACGTGTGGCCACGGAAATTGCAGTGTGTGCAGCGTTTGGTGCGTTTCATGCCACGCACCGGTCCACCTTGCACTGCCTCCGACTCCAGGTTGTTGTGTTCGATGATGCGTCCCTTCTCCAGCAATTCACGGAATGATTTCAAATCTTGTCGTAGTATATTCTTACGATATTTGATATTCAGCAAACCATAAACCAAATCCAATTCGGTCTCCTCATCGTGACGTCCCTCAGGCAATTGTGCTAGGAGCGCACGTTTCTGGCAAACGAAAGTGTCAATTGGTACAGAGTCCTCCTGCTTCTGCTCAAAGATTTCCAAATAAATCTGATAGGCTGGCTTGGTGGGTGAGAAGTGATCGCGTATTAAGGCAATGGCATCACCCCAAGTCTTCGCTTCTTTACGCACGCCTTGCCACCAAGTGGACGCCAGTCCATAGAACAGTAAAGATAGACCTTTTAGAGCATCCTCATCACTAATCGACTCGATTTCTTTGTATGTCACAATCGAGGTGATGAACTCCTCAACCGCCTCATGGTCGCGTTGACCACCGAAACGGCTGGTGCAGTTGGTAAAAGAACCCTTGGTATGAATGGTGGCTGGTGCAGCGCTGCTAGCGCCAGCGATGGCAGCCAAACGAACCGATTCGATGAGTGACTGCAACTGTTCGGCGGTCATTTGTACGACGGGTTGTGCCATTTTGTTGTTGTGTTGAGGAATGCGAACTTTGTAGTTGAGAATTTAAGACTGACACACGCACTTTTAACTTTCTTTTGTAGTTGTTGTTTTACAGTGTTTTATTTATTATCGTTGGGTAGCAGCGATCAAAGCCAATTTGTTGTTGGCGAATGTCTTCCTGCTAGAAATTCTTAAACTTTTTCACTTGCTGCGGTCGTAAGAGACTGAATTTACTTTCGAAGCGCAGAGGCTTTTATACAAAATCTAGCTGCCAATTGAGAATGTGTATATAACGTCACCTGAGAGTAACATAGAAGACATGGGAAAAGCTCCTACATAAGAGAGCTTGGAAGAAGAGAGTAATAAACACAAATACAATAAAACATATATTTAAGTTCTGGTGCTCTGTTTTCCTTAAACAGATGTTGAATGGAAGTAAATATATTTACAACAGATGCGTGTATGTAAATACATTGCAGGCTTCGACTGGTGCATCGCCAAGAAAAAAATTTAGCTTGAATTTCCACAAATTATGAAATGTTTGATTGTGATAATTAATAGAAAAAAGTATCTTTAAATGACTTTATCTTAGGAAGTGCAATCCTTTTTTCTACATAAAAATATATCTTCAAGATTATTTGTTAAAGCTCTATTAATCCTATAAAAAATTAAATAATCCTGAGATTGAGGAATGGAGCTCTTCCAAGACTATTAATGGTTGAAAATACTCAGGCCTTTTTCGTCAAGCTGAAGCAGGCTGATATAATTCTAGATTGTAATTTTATTCTATTGTATTCCATTGAATTTTACTATGTAATTTATTTTATATTATTTTATTGTTCTTTATTTTATTTTATTTGATTTTGATTTTGATTCTGATTTTGATTTTGGATTTGATTTGATTTGATTATTTATTGTATTGTAGTTTATTTTACTTTATTTTTATTTTTTTTTTTATTTAATTTATTTTCTTTTATTTTATTTTATTTATTCTATCTTATTTTATTTTATTGTAGTTTATTTTATTTAATTTTTCCTGTTTTATATAAATTATTTTATTTTATTTTTTTTATTTATTTTTTTTATTTTAATTTTTTTATTTTATTTTATTTTATTTTATTATAGTTTATTTAATTTAATTTTTTAATTTTATTTTATGTTAATTGGTTTTGTTATTTTATATTAACAATGTTTACTGTTTGTTTATTAGTTACATATGTATCTTAAGATTACAGTTACTCACGATTTCATTATCTTACTGCATTATACGATTATAATATTATAATGTTATTGCATTAGGGTCTCTGCAGAATGCAAAAAAATGAATCATTTGATGAACAATTATTTAACTATATTATCTAATTTTTTCTCCAAATGGAAATTGAAAATTAATGACTGAAAATGCGAATCACTACTATTAAAGGACTTAATAAATATTTCTATCCAAATACGAGAACTTTTATAGCAAATACTCCAATAAATGGAAATCGTATCCCGGTTAAAGAAAAACTTAAATACTTAGGCGTTATACTCCAAAGAAAATTCAGTTTCAAAACCCACCTGGACTATGTAATTAGAAAGGCAAAAAATATATTCTTTTGATATATAAGCCTTATGGAGCGTGCAAAAAATTTCAAATCGGTAATAAAAATTAATATCTACAACAAATAATTCGACCAATCTCAACATATGTTTTCCCAATGCACTACGGTTCTTAAATAAACTGAATCTGCTAGAAAACGAACGCATTAAAACGTACATGAATAAAAAAGACAATATTGAATATCCTCTTACTGAACGATATTTGTCACCTATATATACATATATACACGGTGTGTCCCAAAAATAACCGAACTTTTTGGATATAAAATAAAATACATATTATATTATCTTTGAAAGTTATTATTTATTCAAAATAGGTTCCATTTGACTCAACATAAGGGTTGGAACGATCAACCAGAGCATGCATAGATTTTTTTTGTCATTTATATTTAGAAATGTTCTTCAGTACCTCGGTTACGGCTACTTGAATGGCTGGGATATCATCATAAAATGCTCCCTTCATCTTGGTTTTCACTTTTGGAAATAAAAAATAATCCCATGGTGATAGATCAGGCGAATACGGAGGATGGTCGATGAAAGAAATCCCTTTTTTCATTAAAAATTCGTTCACTTTTTTGGTCTTGATTCGAGACTTCTGAAAACGCAATTTTTTTGATTTTGGCTCGCCTTTGGACTTCCATTCAGCAGATTGACGCTTAGTTTCAGGGTCATATTTAAAGCACCATGTGTCATCACCAGTTACGATCGAATCAAGGAAGTCTGGAACGTTTTCAGCAGTTTCAATAATGTCTTTGCAATGCTCCACGCGAGCGATTTTTTGGTCGTCATTTAATTCATGTGGAACAAATCACACACAGACCTTTCTTTTCCCCAAATCTTCAGTTAAAATTCTCCAAATAGTGTTTTTACTCGTATTCAATTCTTCAGCCAACATTCTCGTAGTAAAATTTGCATCGATACCAATGATTTCACGGACTTTTTCCACCAGTTCAGCACGATTACTAGTTTCTGGACGTCCTGCTCTAGGGTCGTCATTTAAATCCTCACGACCATTCTTAAATCGTGTAAACCACGTATAAACTTGTGTACGACTCATACAATCATCAAAATTAATTCGTATGTCTCAGCAAATTTTTTCAAGTTTGACACAAAATTTTATATTTGCTCTTTGTTCCATTTTATTTTTGAACCATTAGCACACTTTTGGTTTTATTGAAATGGCTGTCACTTTTACATCTGTCATCCGACTTACATGAAGTCAGGTGCGTTTGAAAGAGGATGAATGTTTCTTTTTAATGTTGCAAATTTTCAATAGATGGCGCTGTATGTTGTATGATTTAAATATAATGTTCAGTTATTTTTGGAACACACCGTGTATAAATATCCTAAACTGTAATGATACATTGTACAAAGATAAAAAATGGTTATTCTATCACAGAAAGTGCAATTCTTATGATATACACATAAGTGGGTTTGATGGTTTATAAAGTAGATCAACATATCGTTTCAAAATAAAATATGATAAGCGATAAGCTTATTCTTTTAGAACAATTTTTAATTAGTTAATAATTTCATTGGTAGTCATTAAATATAAGTACTTAGGTATTTTTACGCTATTTAATTCATCATATTATCATCCTTCTGTTCGTGTCCTTTTTGAATAAATATATTGTATTAATGATATAAATGTATATAACTTAATTTATAAAGGTTTACTTGTTTAAAGTGTTTATAAACATAAAATAAATATATTTAGAAATCCTAGATAAAAGCATGTAGCCTGTTAGGAGTAAATAAGAAATACATATTGTAATCTAATTCATGTATTATTAATGATATTTGTGGGCAATAAACAAACAAACAAACAAACGATTATAACCCAAATTAATCTCTTCGGGGAATCACCGTTGTGATAGTAGCAAACAGGTGTCATCTAAACTTCAAACACTCGAATTCAGTCATATACGAGTATACAAGAATGTGAAAATATGCACATACATATGTACATATGTAGAAACTATCGAAATACATAGAGTTTCCAAGTACGTATGTAAACAATAACAAAGAAGCCATAAAACTTTCGGGAGACCGGCATTTTTCTATTGTATATGTTTGTTAATGAATTTTTGTAGACACTAGAGAGTGACACATTTGAAGAGAGTAAAAACAAGAGAATATTACAATATTATAAAGGCCAACGTTTGGAATCGTCAGTAGCGATAATATGACTAATAAACAAAACTCGATTTCACAACAGCCGGCATGTTTTTTGGTTTTTATTTTATATTTATATTTCCGTTGGTCTTGCTGAAGGAATTGGGAGTACATATTTTCCTTAATTTACATACATACATACATACATACATATGTATAGACTCGTATATCGTATTTATGTTCCGATTTTAATGAAATTTGATACATAAGGAGCATAGGCCACTAGTCACATGATACAACAATTCTAGAAGGTAGTTTCACTTCGATATTTTTGACACTAAATTGTCCCCTCGGCAGGGAATGTCCACCCCTCCGAGAGTATTTCGGACATGAAGTAAAGGCTCCTCGTGAAAACACCATCAGCCGTTCGAGACGACTTAGTATAAACTGTAGGTCCCTCCATTTGTTGGAAAACCATCAAGACGCAAAACCACAAATCGCTTCAGCGGTTACAAAGCGCCAATTATATATAAATGTGTTTGCTCAGAAATATTTGATCATACCACTTATAAAATATATAACTTGAAGATTTTGTTTACTTTTGGGGATATCTTCTAAGCGTAGGGATGTGTTAAAATATTTGTTTCAAGCCGTATTTCTTAGGTGGCAGAGGCCGATGATATAGCCCCGGTAAATTTTGCACATGACGTGGGCGTACCTCTTTTTTCGCCAAAGTATCTGTTAAGGTAAACCCTCACCAGAACCTGACACCATGCACAATGTGGTCAAACAAATCTGGTCATTGATCGAAATGAACAGACCAAATTCTTTACTTCTTCTAAAGAGTACTTCTATAAGTATAACAACCCGCGAAATAACCGGACACTGTATTATTGGGAATCATGATAGAAGAATGGCCTGTTTTTCAAACGATATAGATGAGAAGGAATCGGTACAACATTACCCCTTATCGTTTTCTCATAAACTCCTTCTTTGATTGTGTGTCATATCCTTTCATCTGGAGGCATCAATAATCTTCTAAACTTCATAAAATTTACCAAGTGATTTGGGCATTTGTAAGGGTGAGAGGAGTCTGTTTCCCAGGGGTAACAGAGGTCCTTGATCGAGCGACCTGTTTAACTAACCGACTGACAATATTTCCAAATTTCAATATTTAAAGGTTTTGGAAAATGTAGTTGACTAAAACGACTCTCCCAAAAATAAACAATTATTAAAATAATGTCCTGTTTGCTTACAAAATTTTGATCTGTATTCAACCGTGGTAAGTCCAGTGAGCTTCAGGTTTTTTTGAATTCGATTTGAATTTTGTTGGGTCAATCTATTCCCTTTTTGATATTTTTCAACAACTTACTAAAGTTATACAACAATCAGGAAAGGCATATACCGATGAAGTCCACTATTACGTTTAAACATTTAAACACTACATATTTTTAATTTAAAAGTGGTAGATTTTTATCAAGAGAAGAAGGTAGCATGAAAAAGACGTAACACGTTTAATGTCAGATGGCTATGAAACCTATTACCTTTAAATTATTGTATCATGACTAGTCATAATAAAATAAAAAACCCCCTTTTTCTTTTTTTATTAAACATATTTATATATTATAATATTATATGTATATAAATAAATACTTTGAGAATGGAAAAGAAATATATTTTCCTTATAAAATATGAACTTGAGTTTTACTATTATTATTATAACAATTACAATTACTAACTATTTTTTATATTATATAGAGAAGCATGCTATTAGCAATTGTTAACGTTGAGTTAATTACATAGATACATACATACATACATACATATGTATTTTACAAATAAAAAAATCTTTCATGGAATTTCCCAACGTTTCCACAATCAAAAATACCCAGAGCCTACAAGCCTACGTTCATTGACGTGAGGAGCCAGCGTAGCCTAGTGGCTGCGTTGTAGGCGGTGGTTGTAGCATATTAGTATTATTTTGCACATTTCGTTGATATCTATATCTATTCACCTTTCTTGGGTGCAGCACTTCAGTTCGGTCCATTGGGTGTGAACGTTTCGTAGCGCGCTGTGGACAAGGAACCCTAACTTCTGATTCCAAATTATTTTGTTCAATAACACGACCCTTCTCCACCAATTCACGGAATGTCTTCAAATCTTGTCTCAGTATATTTTTACGATATTTGATATTCAGCAAACCATAAATCAAATCCAATTCAATTTCTTCACTGTGACGACCCTCTGGTAATTGGGCGAGTACTGCACGTTTGTAACAGACAAATGTATCAATCGGCGTAAAGTTATCCTGCTTCCGCTCAAATAACTCCAAGTAAACCTGATAAGCCGGCTTGGTGGGTGAAAAGTGTTCGCGTATCAGTGTAATGGCGTCATACCAAGTTTTGGCTTCTTTGCGCACACCTTGCCACCAAGTGGAGGCTATGCCGTAGAAAAGCAGTGATAAACCTTTCAATGCATCCGCATCGCTGATCGTCTCAAGTTCTTTATATGTCACAATCGAGGTGATGAACTCCTCAACAGCCTCTTGTTGGCGTTGTCCACCGAAACGACTAGTGCAATTGGTGAATGAGCCTTTACTTTGAATGGTGGTTGGTGGTGTGGCATTGCTGGTGCCTGCAACGGCGGCTGTGCGCACCGATTCGATTAGTGATTGTAGTTGTTCGGCGGTCATTTGTAAGACAGGTTGAGCCATGATGTTGGAAAGAGAAGGGGTAACTTTATGGCGAGTGGTGAAATGATTTAAATGCTGGTAAATTTATTTAATTTTCCAATTTGATGTATTGTACATATGTGTATGTTTGTTAATAACGCGAATGTTTACAATGATTGTTTTGGGCGATGATATGTCTGCTCGCTGCATTGGTTGTGGTTTTAACATTAAAAGTTTGGAAATCAAATTCAATTTATATATTTGTCTAGACGCTTGGACGCACTGCTGTGAGAAAGATGTATGCTCACACGTCCATAGACATATAAATATAATATACATGTAATATTAAAATAAAAAGTTTTAAGAGAAAGAGTGTGTGACAGAGAGAGAAAGAGAGCTTGAGTAAATTGACTAAGTGGCCAAATTTTTAAAAATACATTTACATATTTACAGTGAAATTTAACAATGTGAAAATGAGCATACATATATATCTGTGCGAATTCTCAATCCGATGAACTAGTAAAAAGCTCCAAAGGGCGTCAAAAAAGTGGGGCAAGAATAATGTATGTACGAATACATATACCAGATTGCGTCTTTAGTTTCTGTTGTTGTTTGTGTATACGAGTACGTCATAATTTCAATGTTGTATAATTAATTAATTAAACAAGTTTTATCAAGTTGATATTTTTATGTGAGTTTTTTGAATATTTCTTTATTTATAAATATAATTGGTTTTTTTGAACCGTTGAGCGATGTTCGGCCGAGCTTCTCCTCCAATTTGTCTTGATGTTTTCTTCTAACAAATTTTTTAGGAGCTTTGCAGTTACCGTCTGACCTTTTTCCAGTGAATAGCAGCTACGATATTAGACCGGGTGAAGTAAACCGACATCATTACTTTTGTTGCTTAGATTTTACGGGTGGGTTTGCTCCTGCTGGTCTCCATATCGTGGACTGTTTGGTTTCTGGATCGTACTTATAGAACAAAGATTCGTCACCAGTAACAACTTTACTAAAATTGATAGACTGACTATTTTCAAATTTGCTTAGGAAAAATTGAGCAAAATACATTCGAACCCCTTTTCGGGCCTCGTAAAATTCGTGGTACCCATCGAGAAGATCTCTTCGTGTATCTCAGGTGATAACTTAATATTCGCGATACACCCATGGCATTCAAACTCAATTCATTAGCAATCATTTCTTGTGTCAATTGTGGATCTTCGTCAATTTTGGACTTCACCAGAGCTACAGTGACGTCATCAGTGAAAGGTTTTGGTCGACCATCTCGGGGCTCGTCTCTCCACTGACTCTCATGTGTTTACTAATTCGGGCATTTCGTCCAGAATTTTAGTTTGCTCACTGAAGGCATTAGCATATCCATGAAGGCTTTCCTGCTGCACACTGTTAAGAATGAATCGAAAGTGTGACGTAACCAAAGCAATAGCTGATGACCAAACTTTATAACAGTAAACAAGGACACCATTTAAAGCGCAATCTTAGAGCTCTATCAGTCTTTATTGTGAGGTACTTGGTTTAGTTCTTACTTGAGCACTGTAATAAATTGAAATGCAAAATGTTCTCTTTTCGAAAGCTTCGGTCATTATATCAATACATGTACATATATGAGAATTTCCAATTATACTCTTTTACAAATCAATCTCTCACACCGATGTTATGTGAGTGTAGTTGTGAGCGCCAAAATGTCCATTGCTATGCAGAAGTCGACTGTTTTGTGTATTTTTCTTGGAATTTTGTTGATAAACAACTTTTTATTTATACATCCATTTGTGGTGTACATACACGTATATATGCATGTGCAGTGGCTCACAGCCAAAGTGATTCAACTACTTGCAGTTCTTCCAAAAAACATGAATGCCAGTTAATAGCGGCAGATGTGCACATTTCATTAAAGCTTTAAAAAATTTTATATTTTATATAATTCACAACAAAAACAAACTTCCCTGTTAAATTGTACTAATTAAAGTCGTCCAAAAAATATATTTTTAATTACTTATCTATGCACATAAAAACAATTTTAAACAGAAAAAAGTCACCCAGCAACAAATCAATAAAAAATGTATTTCACAATATATACACATACATACATACATGCATATGTACACAATGCCCAAAATATCAATCGATGATGATAGAATAAACGTTCCGTTACTAGAGTATGACGAAGTTTGAATAACGATTGATCTCTTGAAACAAATCGGCGGGCCGTTGAGCTTCCAACCGAAATATTCAAATATGGTAACCTATCAATGTGATCTCGTAAATCCACGATTGATCCATTACTCTCCGTGCGTCGAATCATAGTAAACGAATCTACGAGTATACGCACCACCTCATCGATTTTCATCGACATAAGGAAGAACCGCTTTGAGCTATTTGGTACCAAAACGTAGTATCAGAGAGAGTGACTCTATCGAATGATTTCTTCTACTTCATCCTCAAAGAAGCGATACAAATGGGTCTGGTATTGAAGGAGGACAAGACGAAATATCTTCTTCACACTCTTGTGGATCACACGGGTGTTGTCAGTTATAAATACGAAGTAGTAGATGAGTTCGTCTATCTGGGATCCAAGCTTGTCTAACCACCAGTAATGTCAGCCTTAAGCTCTAACTCGAATCACTCTAACCAAAAGGTGCTACGTGAAAAGTAAACCCCTCTCTCGACTCAGGTCTTATAAATGAACGATAAAGGAAAATCTGGTGAAAAAGGTTTTGGCTTGGTCATGCCGTGTCAATAAGGAAGGAGATCAAAAACTGATTTCATTGTTTATTTCCTAAAAAGGAGGGGCTTCCGATTTAATAATGATTTTTAAAATAACACATTGGCTTTGCTCATTGCAGGCCAAGGGTAAAATAGTGAAGATAATGTTCCGAATATTAAATAATATTGTAGGTAGCTGGCACAGTACTGGGTTCCACTTAGACGGCTAAAGTTCAGGGTAAACCGCGCCAAAGCTTACTTGAGTTTTTAAATATCTGTATGGGAACCAAAGGTTTTAGAGCCTTTATATAAAAATATGGAATGTAATCTGGATTTTTAAGTTGAACGCACAAAATCAATCGGTGGTCATAGAGGGTCCCTACAATAAGCTATACACGTATGTAAGGCTTGATAAATTTAGTAGGAGATTTTGATATTTTCCGTATTCCACCTCAGGCCAGTGGGTTCTTTTGATCCCATACTTTCCGATCACCAAGCTGACGCGAGGTCCATCTGCTTTGAAGGAGCTCTCTGGTAATACGATATATGTTTTACCGACAGTTTCCTAACAATAATATCGAGTCAAGGTTGCACGTTCTGGTAAACTCATCAGCTTTGTAGTTATTAACGCTTCCGTTGAGACCCGGCGCTCAAAACAATCTTATCGAAAAATAGCTCGACTCTATAGAGAGGTCTATCAGACTAGCTTTAATTAGCCTTGGGTGGTACATAAGTGCATCCAAAGTCTATATGATCGCCTAACTGTTAAAATGAATGTTGATGTCGTTTACCTAAATTAACTAAATGACGCTCCACTTGAAAGGCTTTGTGGAATTTATTAATCAGATGCTTCTATGTACACGATAACCAAGGCAAGAAGCGATTAAGTTTGTAGTTTTCTCTACTCTCCCTCACGCTCTGAAACTTACCGCGCTTCTGCCGAGAGTAGACTTGGCAGGTGAATTATTGCCAGAGATATTAGAATAAGTTGCAAGATATCAGCTCTGCGTGAAGCCAAGTTTTCACTGTATGAGGAAGTGTAAAGTCCCAGCAGCAAATTTTTCAGTGTACACAAAAGCAGGGAAACATGGAATGAATATAGCAATTAATTGATAACATAAGCTTAGGCTCATGAATAGCGAGAAAAGATGATCCTCCAATTTCTTTTACTAGTTTCGAGCTGCAAAATTTTATTTTTTTATTTGTGTTTATTTATTTAATTTATTATTTTTATGGAATTAATTTTTAGAAAATTCAAAAGCTCATCATTTTATTTAGGCCGTTGGTAATCTTCAACTCAGTAAACCAATATCCAAAGTAAAATATGAATTTGTAGAACATATCCCGTTATAGAGAAACACCACCAGCCATTCTCCCAAGTAATAAGACATAATAAAGTTTAGTTTTTGATTTTCTTTGCATTTTTTTATTTTTTTTTTTTTGTTTTTTGTAGTTTGCTTTTTGCAGTTTTATTATTTTTTTAGGATTTTGTGTTTTAATTTTTTTTTTTGGTTTTTTTTATTTTTTTTCTTCCTCTTCCAATTCTTACTGCTAATTACAAAAATTTAGTTACTTAAACCTTTATACAGTGTAAAGTAAGGCAGCATTTCTCAGGTGAACTTAATATTTAAAACTCATTTCACAGTAACTTTGCCAAACTATTAGCCGGTGATGCCACCAGTTTCACTTCAAACGAATTTGGGGCCAAATCCTCCGCAATTATGGCGCTCTCGTGAGAAGTTCGATTGGTGGTACACTCTTTGATGTGTCAATTTCAATACTGCGACCATGTAATATCACATGAGAGATGCTCTTTTTCATTATGAGAGCCGAGGTCAACACTTCGTTTCGGAGGAAAAACGAGCGTCTGAACTCAGCTGGAAAGTGTGTGTGAATGCAGAAATGCATTTTTGATGGCGTGCCATAAGCTTGACGCCGCGGAGTAATTCAAATGAATTTACGCTGCAACTCGTCAATTCGGCGTGCCAATTGTACGAATGGCGAACGCATAGCCATCGTTGTACAATTTAGTTCCAAAAGTGTATAATATATACATATATATAATTCGCTCAAAAGCGAGTTTTTTTTCGATTTGCCACATTTGGAGTTACCGCCAACATGATTGCGAACCGCTCTGATATTGTCGGCTGTAAGAGAGCAAAACGAATTTAACGAAAACACCTCCTCACGCCCACACGCACAGTGCAAGTCCCCGAGGGGAAATACAATGCACGGAAGCAGCAAAAGATGAGTCCGTCAAACCCACATCGCCGAACGTATAGCCAAACAGTATCAATTCGGTATACAAAATGTCAGGCAGCACCTCCAAATGCAACGGTTTTTTTGTTTTTGCCACATTCGAGAGCAGTTGACCGAGTTCAAAAGCCATAATCATGGCTAAAGTTCAATTGGAGCGGTTCTGCATTTGCAACAAATACCAACGGCAAAATGAGCTGATGAACACTTGGCACAACGCCGAGACGCCGCGACAAGTACCCACCAAACATCAACTTGCCCCATTCATATGCGACAAATGCAGTGACATGCGCCAATTAACTCTCACTCTACAGCGCTTGAACCACAGCCGTCTGCAGACGAATGCAACGGAGTTTTGAGCCACTCATCTTCACAGTCAAGTTCATAAAAGGCGCAATCAGCTTCAGACCTCAGAAATTCAAACAACAAAACAAACATTTCTCCCTTCCACCGAAAAGCAATAAACACTTGCGCTCACAGCCAAAGGTAGGAGATACGTAATAGCTTGCTGAGCAACTGAGAGCCCCGTAAGAATCTCAACTGCTTAGTCAAGTAAACGTATCTCTTACCTCAATACCACAAGAGCAAGAAATCACTACTCACTTCTATGCAAGAAATAAATTCGTTTGTTGCATGAAATCCAAGCGAAGCAAAGAGCTCCTAATATCGCTTGGCTGATCTGAATCGTGACTCGGTTGTCAGTTCCGAAGAACTTCAGTTTCAAATTCAAATAGTACTTTGATCTTCATTAAGATTTAGTCCTCTAGAAGATTGGTTTTGTATGGCGTTCGCAGCCATGAGAAGCCGTGCTTGGCACTGCGTTTGAGGTATGTGGCTCCAAGCGTCCAACGCTCAGAACTACGATAATAATTTGTATGTATGTATGCTTGTATGTATGTATGTTTGTGCTTATACTAAAACCTAGTAGTTTTGTTGCTGCTGTTGCCGCGTTACGCCAAAGGGACCAAAGTTCGACGCTGCTTCGATGCTTCGTTGTTGAGAGCGAAATTTTTGCTTCAGTAATTTGACTGCGACGTAAGCTGCATGGACGAAGTCGTCACTGTGTGATGATATCATCGTCCGACATGTGCTTGTGTGATGTGGTGTGTTGTGCTTTTGTCTGGTGTGCTGTGTGTCGTCATCGGATACGGTTTTGTGCATCGCTGGTTTTAGCTGCTGAAGAGGTGTCATAGTGCCTGCATTTAATCATCACCGGCGGTAGCCGTTTTGCGTTTGCGACACTCCTCGAACGTGTGGCCACGGAAATTGCAGTGTGTGCAGCGTTTGGTGCGTTTCATGCCACGCACCGGTCCACCTTGCACTGCCTCCGACTCCAGGTTGTTGTGTTCGATGATACGTCCCTTCTCCAGCAATTCACGGAATGATTTCAAATCTTGTCGTAGTATATTCTTACGATATTTGATATTCAGCAAACCATAAACTAAATCCAATTCGGTCTCCTCATCGTGACGGCCCTCAGGCAATTGTGCTAGGAGCGCACGTTTCTGGCAAACGAAAGTGTCAATTGGTACAGAGTCCTCCTGTTTCTGCTCAAAGATTTCCAAATAAATCTGATAGGCTGGCTTGGTGGGTGAGAAGTGATCGCGTATTAAGGCAATGGCATCACCCCAAGTCTTCGCTTCTTTGCGCACGCCTTGCCACCAAGTGGACGCCAGTCCATAGAACAGTAAAGATAGACCTTTTAGAGCATCCTCATCACTAATCGACTCGATTTCTTTGTATGTCACAATCGATGTGATGAACTCCTCGACCGCCTCATGGTCGCGTTGACCACCGAAACGGCTGGTGCAGTTGGTAAAAGAACCCTTGGTATGAATGGTGGCTGGTGCAGCGCTGCTAGCGCCAGCGACGGCAGCCAAGCGAACCGATTCGATGAGTGACTGCAACTGTTCGGCGGTCATTTGTACAACGGGTTGTGCCATTTTGTTGTTGTTTTGAGGAATGTGAACTTTGTAGTTGAGAATTTAAGACTGACACACGCACTTTTAACTTTCTTTTGTAGTTGTTGTTTTACAATGTTTTATTTATTACCGTTGGGTAGCAGCGATCAAAGCCAAATTGTTGTTGGCGAATGTCTTCCTGCTACAAATTTTTAAACTTTTCCACTTGCTGCGGTCGTAAGAGACTGAATTTAGTTTCGAAGCGCAGAGGCTTTTATAGCTGGTTAGTTTTGGCTGGTGACGGCATCAGAGAGAAACGGCAGAGCACAAAATATAATTAAAAGCTTTGCATGCCCAATACATTTGAGAGTGGGAGCTATTGAGTATGGGTGTATGCGTTTTGGTGCAAATACGAGTATCTACATGCGTGCATACATATGCACGTATGTACATATTTGGATGACTAATCTCACCAACTGTTTTTGTCGGCTAAATTTTGTCAAAATGCCTGTTTATATTGTGAAGAAATTAATATTTTTTAAAAAGCAACTCCCAAACGCTTAAGAAAGAATAAGTTGTTATTAAATTATGTTTATTGCATAAACTAAAATATGGCATAAAATAATTTTTTACCTTTATATATTTTTATCTTTTTTTTTTAATTTGAAGAGAAACCGCTAAGGTTGTAGAGTAAGAACTTTTGCATATATATACATATGTAAGTACGAATGCATCGAAATAATTACAATTAAATACTAACATGCACATTATGTTGTATGTACATATGTATATATGTATATACATATGTATTTCTGCGAAAGTTCTTTTTATAAGCTGCGATTTCCAGAAGTTATGAAATAGCTTGAACTGAGCCTTGGAAAAATAATAATAAGTCCGTTCGTTCGTTCACAATAATTTTGAATAACTATTACAAATTACCCGAAATTGTTATCAAATGGCGTTCGTTTACACCTAAAATTAACCAGCAACCAACATTGCGAGAGGAAAGTGACTATTCACTGCAAGAGAGTAAAGAGAGATAATAATCAATCACGAAAACATATTGTCGCTTTTGGGGCACATAAATAAATATAAAAAATATAAAAGAAACCAATTAAAAAGGAAAAAAGAACGAAATGTATTAAATCAATTCTCAAAGTGTTTATATATAATTGTAATTAATAGTTCATAGATGCTATTTAGAAATACAGGAGCGGACGGATTTCCAGCTACGGCAATGGATAATATTGGGCTTTACCGGCCCTTCCAGCCAAATACTTTTTCCCACTCCAATGGGCTACTGTCATTTTCAGGTGGCATCGTCGTTGAGTGGGAGCAACTTGCATTCTTGTCCAAATCCATCTTCTTTCCTGCAACTCCTGGATTTGCTTGGGAAAATATTATTTCGTCGAATGTCTCCTGACCAGTAACATGCTCTACGATGGCAGTCCTGTAGTCAACATTTAAATTGCATTTCACATCCAGCTTTCTATTTTCAGTCGTTTTTAATTTAATCTTTATTTGTAAAAAGTAAAAAGCAAAAAGTAAAAAGTAAAAAGCAAAAAGTAAAAAGTAAAAAGCGCGCAAAAGCTGATGTTTTGACTATCTGAAAAATGATGGATAATTTTGCGTTCGTTTACTTTTTTTTTTTTCTTTTTCACAGAGTATTCTTGCTTATGCTCTTTTAATTCATTGATGGCTGGTGATTGTTAATTTTTAGTGCGAACAGACCTAATAACTTCATACATACATATGTATGTACATAAGTGCCAGATTGGAGACGCTAAATAATTCTTAAGAACTGCATTTAATGATTGTGTACCTATGTATTGTACATACATATGTTTATGCTAATCTGATTTCTATTCAAATACATACATACATAAATGGGTAGAAAAGAGCAGAAAAATACACCTAAAAACCTTTTATTTTTTTTATCAAAAAAAAAAAAAATAAATAATTTTTTATTATCAAAAAAATCCAAAAATTTGAAAGTTTATTAAAAGTTGAAAATTATTTCAAATTTTGATTTGATTTTAATCATATTATATTTATTGTGGGAAGAACATCAAGACGCACCCCACAATCTGGAGGAAGAGCTCGGCTGAAAATTGATTCGGCAGTTGCAAAGCAGCTAGGGTTCTTCATATTTCGATTTCGAAAATAAGAATTTAAAATCCTATTTTATTATAGAGTTTGAACCTTGGCATTATATGTGAAACACTATATCATTCAAATGATCGTCTCGCGAATTTTCGCATGCTTCGTTCCGTTTTGAGGTAATTTTCGACCACTTTTTGTCACTTATTGGGCGGTATTTCAGCCATAACTTTGACTAATGTTGGTTTTTACGTACTCATGACTTAAGGGTTTATCCGCATAAACATGGTATTTTGCTTAGCCCCACAATGAAGGTTCAACGGTGTCAAAGCGCACCATTTCGATGGTCAATTGACATAGGGAATTTGGTCAAAAAATCAACTTTAACAATAATTTTCTCAAAAACTCTCTTTGTCGCGCTTTCTTATTTCAAAGAACACGCCTGTTGGTAAGTAAGAACTTCAACAAAATACTTTTGTTATTTATCTAATTTCTTTTAAATTTTTTATTATTCATTCAAGGATTTCAGGAAATTTACTGGCAGAATATCAGTACATATAATCTACTAATAAATTTGTAATTACCCTTCAATAGAAGGTCCGAAACTCTCTCTCTTTGGAATCGAACACCTATAGATATGTATGTATGTATGTAGTCATATCTATTGCTGTTGTTATATTTGCATATGTTTATATATACAAGTGTACATATTTGCAATGTTGTGCAAAAATGGTTTTTAAAATATTTTAAAATATCATTCTAGCTTCTTATAACTGTGCATTCTCTTCCTCCCAATTAATTTGGGCACCGTTTACATTTTTTTGTCGACAGTAGGTTCTTCACATACATACTACAATATGTAGCTACTAACCGAATCAAGCCAGTCTTTTCTACACTTGAATTTTCCAAAGTAGTAGAGTCTAACTCTCGCTTTGCTTTCACCAGCTACGGAACTACACAGCCAAGAACCTGAAATCCTCCGACGAGTACAATGTTATAACTGTTTTGTGGTGTCGGAGCCAGAGACTAATCTTTCCTCATTACCAGACCTATACGTTTTGCTTCCATAACCTGTCTGGGGAAAGTAGAACTCACGACACTGTTGTTGAGGTAAAGGATTTCAATATTATTAGCATACTCCAAGGTTTTGCAAGCTCGGATTCTAACTGAAACTGATATTAATTTCTCGAGTATTACCATTGATGGAAAAACGATACTCAGTCACCTTATCTGAAACCTGGTTTAGTACCGAACGGCTCGGGACGGTGCTGCTCAATTGTGGCTCTGCTGTGGTATATTTTAACATTAGCTGACATATAAGTTAATGGAAACCCAAATTTGGATATAGTAACAGAAAGGCCGCTCCTAGTCTGTTCAAAATTCGACAGAGATTGGTTGAGCTTCCACTTTTATGAGAAATTATATATGTATAAATATATACTGGGCTGACAAACCAATACTTGTAGCTTTTTAGTTTTATATTATTCATTGAATTTAGAGTCCTAAAGATTGGCTGTCTCAGCTCTACCTGCCTGAACTATCGTTTGATGAGACTATTCTTAAAAGATCTAACTAATAAAGCTTAACTTGACGTCTTCTACAAATCTAACTAATAATTTTACACTACATTGTGTGCTTGGATTTTGAACGCATTAGAACATACATTCATTTATACATATACATACATAGTTAAAGGCACATGCCCATATTTATTCATAAGAGAGCAACGGCACTCTTTCCAAATTGCTTATGACTAATACATTTCAACGCTGTAAACAACGTATTTCACAACAGCTGACTGGTGGAGCTTTTCGCTCGCGGACAACCGGAAAAGAGAACGCTCGCCAAAAACGCGATGCCAAAAAGGAAAACAGTCAACTCTTAGCTGTGCGAGCACAAGCTACTACGGTTTGTCACTTGTTTGTGGTGCTCCAACCCAATAAATAGACCAGACGCAGACGAGAAAACACAAAAACCTCCGCCGATATGTCGACTGGTCGTATGTCTGATGAGCAATTTCAACTTCTACTCGAAACAATACGCGCTTTGGGGCCACAACACATCGAACAACAACAGCAGCAGCAGCAACAACAACAAGCTAACAAATCTAAAAGCAGCTTTGGCAATTGCAAGGTGCGTTTCTATGGACAGCGTGACAATGATGCCGTTGAAGAGTTCATCAATGCCATTGAAACATATAAGGATATGGAAGATATTACCGATCAAGATGCGTTGAAGGGCCTACCACTACTCTTTCAAGGCATTGCATCCACATGGTGGAAGGGTATACGTCGTGATGCAAAGTCTTGGACAGATGCGTTGCAATTACTGCGCGATCATTTTTCTCCAACAAAACCACCCTATCAAATATATGTGGAGATTTTTGATTCCAAACAAGCCAGCAACATGCCAATTGATACTTTTGTTTGTCAGAAGCGTGCGCTGATAGCTAAATTACCGGAGGGTCGTCATGATGTGGAGACAGAATTGGATTTTGTTTACGGTCTGTTAGATTCGAAATATCAACAACAAATACCGCGTCATGATGTGAAAACTTATCGCGAGCTTTTGGAGAAAGGTCGCAATGTGGAGCGGCATATGCGGAACGGTGGCGGCAATAGATGAACAGTTGTGACGCCTCTGTTTCATAATTTTAGTTTTAATTGACATATGTAGGTTATTTAGTGGTAAGAATATTTTTTAATAAAATTATATCATAAAACCAAGTTTCATTTCAATCACTTTCTTTCCTCGTGGGGTCATCATTCTTAAAGGGGTTGAAAACCTCAGTCCCTAAGTCATGTCGGCGAATTGGGTGCGAGAAAAAAAAATAGGAAACATCATTCAGTCTCATAGGACAAGACAGGAAACCTCCTGATGCCGCCTGAGCATCACTTGCACAGCGCAGCATCTATGCTACGAGTTAAGAGCAAGCAATTCCTGTTGGGATGCTACTGCAGGGCGCTAAACCCCATTCACCTCGGAGTCAAATCACCACCCATAGCAGAAGAATTCGTGCTGTGTCGGGACACTCGCGTAATACTGGTGCAAATTAGGTCTGCGTATTGTAGCAGGCTAAACTCCTATCTATCCAGACTCGACCCCGACATAGCGGGACCCCGCACGACACTAACCATCTCTTTACATGCCCCGGCATACCTAACCCTCTCTGCATCTGCCCGAACTCGTCGAAACAGCACGTTTTCTGGACCACTCGTTAGATAACCTCGGTGACTTAAACTAACTAGCTGTCCCTAAGAGGGGTTGGGAAAACCGCTGCAACAACAATAACAACGGCATACACTAAACGCCGTTCGCCTAGATCCCGTCAACATCTTTATAAATTCTCTTCACGTTAATGGCATGCTTGGAATTCAATGATCCAAGAACCAAGCAATACCTGCACAATAAAGGTCTGAGTTCGAAAGGACCCAAATTACTACTCATACTTCTTCAGATTTGAACCCGACATAACTAACGTACATATGTTTTCCATGCATTAAGTCCCAGTGCGCGACTTACCACTTCTGTCCATGCCCACTGAAACCAACTAATTTAACAACATTCTTCCTCTGATCCGAACCTTTTGAAACAGCTTGCTTCATGGTCCTTGACCATGCTTTAGGCCTTCCGGGACTCCTTCCTCTATTCAGTAGCCTAACCTGGCCTTTCCTGTGACCACCCCCCCACTATCCGTTGGAACGTGGCTTTGTTTCAAACTGCTTTTCGTTGTCTACTATCTATTTATTAAAAAATATGTAATTGTAAATGGATATTAGATGACCTCAACGACATAAACTATCTTTACGGCTCTTAGGCGGACTTGAGCAAGTCGCAACAACAACACCAAGAACAAAAGAAAATATTTTCCACACATTGTATAGTTAGGAACAACCCTAATACAAAAAATACTTTTATTAAGAATGCCTATCTGGCAGTACCATGCAGGGTTGCTTTAAAATATCAAAATTGTATATTAATTTATGTTGAAAAATAAGTTCTTCACATAACTTCAGTTCTATTGGGTAACATAAATCTTGTCTGAAATTTAAAATATGAATCTATTTACCATAATCTGTCATGAAAAGGCATTTATGTAACTTGAATACCCTCAAAATTAACTACTAAATACTTTCTGTTAGTTTTCACTATGTAGTATTTGGAAATAGTAGTTTGCATTTCAACCCTATTCTATTTGTAGAGCAGTTGTTGTTGGGCAGTTTGACAGAACGATGACATTTCTCTGCGCTGCGGAATTTTACAAATGGCGACGTTGCGCCTATAGAAAGGTATGTTCTCTTTCATCTTGTGCTAAAATTATTTATATAGTGCTATTAAAACAATTGGACCGGCTATTTCTTATTGGAAAATCTTATTTGAACAAGAGCTTGATATGAAAATGAATGTGGTAACAAGAAAGACTTCAAAGTAATTGATATGTACAAAGTTACAAAAAAAGTCTGCGGAGCACCTGACTGACGCACAATTATGAAATGATTTTGTTTTAATTTCATTTATAACAATAATTTTTTTTTTTTTCGTTTTTAATAGCCAACGAAATTCAATTACCTGTTTATCCCTCCTTGGCCGTGGAACACAATTACATATATTTGATAGTGGTTTGCTGAAAAGCGGTGTTCAAAATGACGACAAGCAGTGAGGATGTGCTGCTGCAAATGGGTGAAGTACGTTATAAGAAAGGTGATGGCACACTATATGTAATGAATGAGCGTCTCGCCTGGATGGCGGAAAATCGGGATACTGTTGCAGTATCGCATCGTTTCGCCGACATCAAAAGTAGGCATATAGGCATATTCATATATATTTATATGTATAACAGCTTATAAGAAAAAAAACCCTTTACCACTTATAGTGCAGAAAATATCACCGGAAGGCAAACCGAAGGTGCAACTACAAGTTGTTCTGCATGATGGTAACAGTTCCACATTCCATTTTGTCAATCGAAATGGCCAACAGGCTATGCTTGCTGACCGTGATAAGGTGAAGGAGTTGCTGCAACAGCTGCTGCCGAATTTTAAGCGCAAAGTCGATAAGGAATTGGAAGAAAAGAATCGTATACTTTCAGAAAATCCCAATCTATTGCAACTATATAAGGATTTAGTTATAACACAAGTACTTACAAGCGAAGAATTTTGGGCAACACATGCCAAAGAGCATGCTATGAAAAAGAATAATAAAAAACAAGATATTGGTGAGTAAAAAACGTAATGTGTTTGTTTTGTTTGTGTATATAAAATTTATTATCGACTTTCTAGGTGTTTCTGGTGCTTTTCTTGCTGATATCAAACCACAAACGGATGGTTGTAATGGACTCAAATACAATTTAACTCCAGATATTATTCTTTGTATTTTCAAAACTTATCCCGCCGTAAAACGAAAGCACCAAGAGAATGTTCCTGCAAAAATGACTGAAGCAGAGTTCTGGACGAAATTCTTTCAGTCTCACTACTTTCATCGTGATCGCATAACAGCTGGGTCGAAGGATATTTTTACAGAATGTGGCAAAATAGACGATCAAACTTTAAAAGCAGCGGTACAACAAGGAGCCGGCGATCCGCTGCTCGATTTAAAACAATTCGAGGATGTGCCGCTGGAAGAAGGTTTCTGCAGTGTGGCCGGTGATCGCAACATATCGAATAGTGGTAATATAGTTCATCAAAATATGATTAAACGTTTCAATCAACACTCAATTATGGTGCTAAAGACTTGTGCTGATATCGGTAGTAGTTCGACTTCAACAGCCAATGGACCGGCATCAAAAATGAAAGAACCAAAAGCAGCTGATGGTACGGCTGTTAATGGTGGCAGTGAAAAATCAAAAAAAGATAAGAATAGCGCTGAAGCCGTATCGAATGCAAATGTCAATGGTGCGCTAGGCAATAACGATCTGCCAGCCAAACGTCAGCGTATAATTGAAAAAATCCATTACGAAGATCTCGGTGAGCCGCTACTTGAAGCCGCCGACACAACAGATGCCATTAAAAAAGTTAAAAAACCACCGCTATTATCACTAGCCAAAGAGGAGCGTTATTTGCATGGTCCAATGCCCATAACGGGTTATGATATGCATGAAGATCCACGTCACATGGAAGAAGTGCAATATCACTTATTGCGCGCCACTGAAACATGGACACAACGTACACCGCAAAAGGTTTTAGTTAATTCAACGGCGGCGGTAAATGCACTCGGTGAGCTCAGTCCCGGTGGTGCACTTATGCGCGGATTCCATGAGCAGTCGGTGGGACGTAAGTGTGTGTTGCCGGGAGCGGCGTATAGCAAATCTTATTATTATTTTTCACATATTTCCTTCCCTATTTTAGAGTTAGTGCCACCAGATTTCGAAAAGGACCTACGTAATTTATATTTATCTTTATCGGAATTGTTGAAACATTTCTGGAATTGCTTCCCACCTACAACTGCTGAGGCGGAGGAGCGTGCTGTGCGCATGCATGAAGCGTTGCAACGTTTCAAAATGGCCAAACTTGTGCCTTTTGAGGTATATTTACTTCATACTTTGTTAAATAAATGATTGTTAAAGTATTTTGTATATTTTTTAATTGCAGAGTCGCGCTTTGCATGAATTATCGCCATTGGGCGCCTCACTCACGCAGCATTTGAATCGTCTGCTGCAGGCGGCAAATACTAAATTTGCTACTTGGCAAGAGCGTAAAATGCGCCAACATAGATAGCAACCGTTAGGGTGATAAGCAAAGCTGCGCAATTTAGTTGTTATACAACCGCAAATTAGAAAGTTTAACTTTAATTCAATAAAAAAAAGAAGAAAATACAACAACAAAGCATGTTATATGCACTATACTCGCTACATCTGGGAAAATGCTAAAAGCTCATGAAAACATATTTATTTTATTATTGTTTATTGTTTCTACTATTTTTATTTCCACAACATTACACACTCAACCAAATATTAATTCATCTATTCAGTTATTGCCAGAAAGATTCCATTACCTTTACTACAAGTAAATTTAATTTCACAAATGGAAGGTTAACAATAATATATATGGTATACATACATATAATAAAAGAAAGAAATAATTAGTATAAAAGCCATTAATTTCTTAAAAAAAAAACTGTTGTTTTTACTGTAAAAGCGAATTTTTAAGAAAATTGAAAAAAAAATACCGAAAAGGTTTTTATGTGTTTGGGAAACGCTGCGTAGGTTAAATTGCTGCTTACCGCCGTTATTTAGATTTGTTGACATTTGTAATTAACAACAACTTGCCATCTTTTCCTACTGCTTTAAGGTACTAAGCGCTCTTGTGGCGAGTGAGAGTAGCTAGAATTTATGCTCTTTCAAAAACACCTCCAAGACAAGTAGTCGAATTGGTTAGTAAAAGTGAAGCATTTTAGTAATGTTTTACAATTTTTCTAGCATAGACGTGTGTGCGCGCAATCAAATTTTAAATATAATTTTTTTAATAACAAAAAGTTGCAAAAAGAATTAACGATTTTTCACATATAATAAAATATATACAAATACACAAGGCAATGTGTTTACGAAAACATCTAAGTTTTTACTTAAGTATTATTCTTCATTTTTTTTGGCATTGCAAGTTGTGTGGTGGTTCAGCATTCTTTCCCACCAATTCTGCCTATGGTGTAAGTACTGAAATCTTCAAAAAAGAGAGTGGAGTAATAAAGAAAAATGTTTTTGTGCCAACAGATTTTTGCCGCTATCGCTGTGCCGCTGGAATTGCCGCATCGTAATGTCTTCATTTCATATAATTTTGAAGCGAATTACAATTTGCCATACACATATAATATTCCGCCAATTGCTGTTAGTAATAACTTCTTTTAATTTTTTTTTTTTGGTATTTTAATTTGTTTATACCCTTCATGTACATAAAATGGTATATTAATTTTGTTCCAAAGTATGTAAGTACCAGAAGGAGTTGATGTAGGTCCACTAAAATTTATACCGAAGGAGTCAGAATGACGATTTGAGTTGACTTAGCAATGCTGTTGTTGTTGTTGTAGCGGCTTCGCTAACCCCGCTTAAGACAGGCTTAATCAATCTAAGTCGCCGAGGGGAGGTCCAGAAAACGGGATTGGACCAAAGGGAGAGGGAGGCTAGATGTTTCGGCTTAAGAGGGCATGTGAAGAGGTGGTTAGTGTCGTGCGGGGACTCTCCACATGCAGGGCATACGTTGGGTATGCTGGGGTCGAGTCTGGATATGTAGGAGTTTAACCTGCTACAGTATCCAGATCATAATTGTGCCAATGTAGCGCGGGTTTCTCGAGGCAGCTCGAGCTCACTGTCTGCGATAGGTGGTGGCTTGGTTCCGAGTACGCCATTCACTGGAAGGGAGTCTAGGAAGGTGTTGACTGACTCCTGGTGAATGGCGTTCAGCGCCTGTCTGTATGCCGTCCTGTCCAGCGGTTGTTGAACGTGGTGCTGTGTGGTGCTGTTATAGTCGAGTACTCCCTTTGTGATGTGCCTAGGCGGAAGCTCGGCTTCTAAGAGGTGGCTGCTGGGGTGCTCCGCGCGGTGGCATCCCAACAGGAACTGCTTGCACAGCAAAGCATTATGCTCCTTAACTCGTAGCATAGATGCTTCGCTGTGCAAGTGGTGCTCCGGTGACATCAGGAGGTTTCCTGTCGCAGTCCTAAGGGCGGTGTTTTGGCAGGTCTGTAACTTTCTCCACTGCGTCTCGTTCGTCCCCGGCGCCCAAATCGGTGCAGCGTAATTTACGACCTGCCGGCCAATTGCTTTGTAGGTTGCCAGCAAGGTTTCCTTATCTTTACCCCATGTGCTGCCGGCTAGGGCTTTGAGTATTTTGTTGCGGCCCTGGAGTTTTGCGGCAATTGCGGTCGTGTGCGGAGTGAAGGAGTGCAGGCTATCGAATGTGACCCCTAAAATCTTAGGGGTGTTTACAGTCGGAATTTTTTGGTCATCAACTTTCACATCGAGTTCTAGCCGGTACTCTTTCGTCCAGCTGGTGAAGAGGGTAGCCGAGGATTTCGTCGGTTGTATGTTTAGACATCTTGCATTGAAGATACGGGAGAGATCGGCGAGGTAGCCGTTCACTTTCGAACATAGGCTATCAATATCCTGGCCAGACGCCAATATCGAGCAATCATCGGCATACGAGGTTAGTGAAACTCCTTCCGGTGGAGGAGGGAGCTTCGAGATATAAAAATTAAACAGTAGCGGGGAGAGGACACCACCCTGCGGAACACCCTGTTTAATTTTTCTCAATTTAGATGTTTCTCCTCGGAATATAACCGATGATTGTCGACCATTCAGGTAGCCCATGACCCACCCCTGCAACCCCGGCGGTAGTGAGGATTCCTCAATGTCACTGAGTAGCACTGAATGGTTGACAGTGTCAAAAGCTTTTGACAAATCCAGTGCTACCAGGACAGTTCTCGCGCAGGGTCGGTTTTGGTTCAGGCCATTGACCACCTGGGTGTTTATGGCGTTAAGTGCTGTTGTGGTACTGTGCACTTTTCGGAAGCCATGCTGATGTGCTGCTGGACGCAGATGGTCAGTGAATGTCGGGAGCAGCAAGGCCTCAAGCGTCTTCGCTACTGGGGATAGGAGAGTTATCGGCCGATAAGACTCTCCTTTGTTGGCTGGTTTCCCCGGTTTAAGTAGCGAGACTACCCTACCGGTTTTCCACACATCTGGTATGATTAGGATGGTCAGAGACAAATTGAGGACCTTGGTGAGATATTCTGCTCCCGCTGGTCCGAGATGTTTTAGCATCAGCATGCTTATTCCGTCAGGGCCGATGGATTTGTAAGCTTTCGCCTTCCCGATAACCCCCTGAACCTCCTCTCTGGAGAAATCAAGCACCGCGCTTGTGTTTGGCAGTTTGCGCATACGGCGGGTTACACGCCTTTTTGCTTTGTCTACCGAAGGATGCAGTGTAAAAAGCCGGCTAAAATAGCTCGCGCATCTCTTCGGGTCCGACGAGGCGCGATCACCTAATGAAATTTCCACCCGGTCATCACGTCTCGTCGGGTTAGACAGCGACTTGACTGTAGCCCAGAGCTTGGTTGCCCCAGAGGAGAGATTACAGGACCTTAAGTGCTCCTCCCACTTTTTCCGCTTGTGTTTATTTACAACGGTCCGAATCTCCGCATTTAAATCCCTGATTAAGGGATTCCCGGGATCGGAGTTACGGAGGATGTCGCGCCTTGCTGCTAAAGCCGCCGCTTCGAACGGGAAGTTAGGGCGGATTTCCGAAATTCGGCCTGCCGGGATGAAGCGGGCGGCAGCGGTCGCAATTATCCTGCGGAAAGAACGTTCACCAGAAGTGACGTCAGTTGGAGTGGAGAGGGCACTGAAGGCGTTCTCGGTGAATTCCGTGAAGCCGGTCCAATTAGCTTTTTTGAAGTTAACGAAGGTCCGGTGGTCCGCGGAAACAAAGTCGGGAGGTCTGTCAATCGAGATGTGTACGGGTAAGTGGTCCGATGCTAGTGTCAGTATAGGTCGCCAGACTATACTGTTTATCAGACCAGCACTCGCAATTGTTATGTCGGGCGAGCTTTGGCAATTACCCACAACTCTGGTGGGGGTGTTGTCGTTCATTGTGCAGAATGTCGAATCGTCTATCTGTTCCGCCAGCTCCATTCCTCTACGGTCATTTGACAGGCTAGAATGCCAAAGATCGTGGTGCGTGTTAAAGCCGCCCAAAACCAAACGGTTTTTGCCTCTGAGTAGCGCACCTATATCGGGGCTATATCCAACTGGGCAACTTGTAACGGGAGGAATGTATATATTAAATATTTCGAGCTCGGCATCGCCTGACCGGATAGCTATGCCCTGACATTCTAGGGTAGTATCCCTGCGGTCGATGTCGCCATCGATGAGACGATACTGCACGGTGTTGTGCAGGATGAACGCCAGACCCCCTCCATGGTTTCGCTCGCGGTCCTTGCGGATTATGTTGTATCCGGCCCGACTCAGAAGATCCGAGCGGGCGGTCAACTTGGTTTCCTGGATCGCAGAAATTGACAGATGCTCCCGGCTCATATAGTCGACTATCTCGTCGATCTTCCCCTGGAGTCCGTTGCAGTTAAATTGGAGTAGTCGGGTCCGTCTCGGGGGAACGTTCGTGATACGGGGGGTGAGGGAGTGGTGCGTGGATGACGTGTGTTGCTGCTGTAATACCCGCTGAGGTTGGTTCCGCACGTTGGTGTTGGTTGGCGGTGTTGTCGTATTAACGGGCGGGGTCAGACTCCTACAGCAAGGGGCAACGTACGCATCACTCCACTCACGGGTGGTGCGCAGGCCCGAGCACGTCCGAAAATGACACCAGCCGGAGCAAGAATTGCATCTGACTGAGGTCACATTCCGACGTACTAAGGTCTGACACACGGAATAGACTGTGCGGGGGACTAGGAGCTGCTGGGTAGCCCTCGCACGGGAGGAGGAAGAGGAGCTGGTTGTGGGAGGGGAAGGGGGTGAGGGTTGGCGGGAGTCATGCTGCGGGGAGCTCCGGGAGGCCGTGGAGGTCTGCTGGTTACCCAAAGTGGGTAAGGGTGCTGAAGGCACTGCCGTGGTGGCTGGGGGCGCACTTGGGCGCTGGCAACATGGGGCCACATAACGTGTGGTCCACTCCCTATGTGTCTTAAGGCCTGAACAGACCTTAAGATGACTCCAACCATTGCACTGGTTGCACCTAACCGAGGTGGAGGAGTGGTGGAGTCTTCTAGTACACACGCAGCAGAAGTAATCCGTCGGACCAGGGTTGGTTTCTACGCCGGCCCTGATGAGAAGGATCTGAAGCAATCCAGCTGCGAGGTATTGCTCCGATGGCGAACTTAAACTAATTTTACCTGTTGACCTAAACGAGGTTAGGTCGCCGAAAGGGTGACAGCCCTTGGCCGGATAAAATCCGGGTCAACTCCGGTACGTAGAACCGGCTGTCTTGAGAGTTGCAATGCTCGTCGGTCCGTCTGTTTGTGCGCAAACCAATCCCTCAGTTTTTGAGATAATTCAACCGAATTTTGCTACACCTTTGCATTGGTACATTAAAACAGCACCGGTCTATAGCTTATATACAACTGATTTTTCAGATTTAAGATTTTGGGTCATAAATTTGTCTAAAAAGCATCTATGACGAATTATAAATTGATGATGAAAATTATGGAAATCGGACGACTACAACATATAGATCCCATATAACGTACATATGTACCACATGCATATATAAAAATAAATATTGTCACTGAAAACCATCAAAATCGAAGGACTATATCCATTTTTTGGGAAAACATCAAGACGTAAAACCACAAATTGTAGGAGGGTCTCGGCCGAAAAGTCGTTTCAGCGGTTACAAAGCGCCAGTTATATATATATATATATATATATATCATATAACCCCCATGCAATCATTTGCTCAGATATGGGAATTAAATTTAAAATGATGAAATACTATAAATTTGATATGGTCATGAAGGGTATAAAGACTTCGGCATGGCCGAAGACAACTCTTTTGTTTAATAGTATTTTTTTATTGGGAAAAAATATTACTATTGTTTTATCCTATTTATTACATATATACCTACTTACAACTTTTTTATATGTCATTTAATTTTTTAAAATTTTTAATTTTTTTTTTTCAATATGTACATGTAGGAATGTTTATTTATTTCTTTTTCAATTTCATTAATTTCTTTTTAATATTTAACTTAATTAAAAAGTTTTTATATTTTTATAATCCACTCCTTTCAGTACTTTTCATAATTTAATTAATTTTTTTTCTTTCTTTTTAAATAAACAAAATATTTTTTTTAACATTTTTTTTTAATTAATTTTTTTTGTAATGTTATATTTTTATTCTCCTATTTTTTAATTTAAATTTTATATTTGCTGCTTAAATATATTTATATTTTTGAATATAATTATTTTATTTTTTTATTTAAACTTATTATTATTTTTTATATAGTATATACCTCTTATTTAATTGTAATTCTTTATATTTCTTTTTTAATTAAAATTATTTCATTTTATTTTGTTTTTAATACATGTTTTTAAATATTTCCTAATTTTAATTTAATGTTTTGTAAAGTTTTTCGTTCTTTTAACTACAATTGTTTTTAAATTTTGTTTTTAAAAAAATTTCTTGTTACTTTATTATATTTATATATTTTATTTTTGATTATATTTCCATTTTTGAATTAAATTAGTTAAAACATATTTTCTGTTTTAACTTAACTTTTTTTTAAGGATTTCTTTCTCGTATATTTATTTTAATTAAGTTTTTTAATTTATTTTTTACTAACTTAATTAAAATTTCAATTGAAATTATTTTATTTCATTTTTTAATATGTGTATGTATTTTGAATTTGTTTAATTATTTTTTTGTAATGCATTTTTTTTTTAAATTAATTTGTTTTAAATTTTTTTTAATATATTTCTTGTTTTTTAATTTAATTTTTTATTTTACTTTTTCAGTATATTTCTTTTAAATTAAAATTTTTTTTAATATATTTCTTTTTTTTTTCAATTAATATATTTTTAATTCTTCTTTCAATTAATTTTTTTTTAATTTAATTTTTATATTTTCTTTTTAAATGTATTTGTATTTAATAATATTTTATTATTTTAATTAATTTTTTTTATTGTAAAATATATTTCTCTTCTTAATAAAAATTCTTTTACTTTATTTTTTATATGTATAAGTGTGTATATATATTTTTATTTCTTAATTTTAAATTTTTTTAGTTTTTCTAAATATATTTCTAGTTTTCTAATTAAATTTTTAAATAAATTTCTATTAATTTTTTTAATATTTTAAACTTACTTCCTCATTTATTTTAATTTTTTTTAATATATATTCTTCTTTATATTTTTTTATTTGTTAAATATATTAATCTTAAAATTAAAATTATTTTGTACCATATTTTTTAATTAATGATATATCTATGTATACATACATACATTTTTATTAATTTTTCTTAATTTTAATTTTATTGTTTGTAGAGTGTTTTTAACATATGTATCTCTTTTTTTTAAATTCAGTTCTTATATTTTATTTTAGATATGTATATTTCAATTTTTAAATTATTTTGTTATTGTTTCAACATATTTAAATTAATTTATTTTATGTTTTTAATACTTCTTAAATTTAATTTAAATATTAATTTTTAGTTTTGATATGAATATTTTATACTCTTAACATATGTTTTATTTTTTTCTATTTTTTTAATATATTTTATTTAAGAAATTAATTTTTAAATATATTGATTTTTCATTACTTTTCTTTTCCTGTATTTATATTGACTTTTCTAATATACTTCTGTTTGTAATGCTACTAAATAATTTAAATAATTTTATGTTTAATTTAAGTTTTTTATTATTTGAAATATATTTATATTTTATATTTTTAAGTATATTATTTTTTTTTAATTTGCTTTAGTTTTATATTTTTTTATTTATTTTATCTTGTATATACACGTATATTTTTAATTTAGTTTTTTTATATTAATTTTTTTTAAATATACATGTTCTTTTAATTTAATTTTTTTTATGTTGTTTTATGTATGTATTATATTTGTTTATTTATTTATTATTTTTAATATGGACATACATAAATATGTATGTAAACACAAATCATTTCAGTATGGCGTCGAGGAAGATAATATACTTTCTCTACCAGAAGCAAGAGTTTTCCAAAACACAAATGATTGTGCTAACTGCACTGAATCAACAACAAAAGCAACAACAACAACAAATCTAAGCACAACCTCTAGCACAACGGCGCCGTTTTTGAATGCAACAATTGTTAATGGCAAAGAAGGTACAAAGAAGGAAAAAAGAAGACGCCACAGGCAGAAAAGAAGCGCGTTAAATTCATTGTTAACGCGTACGCACTTCTATCACATACTTATGGATAAATTTAGAAGGTTTGCATATTTTTAAATATTTTTATTTTTATGTTTTTGCATTGAAAATTCATTTTGTGGTAGTGTAAAAAGTAACTTTCTATTTTTTATTTATTTATTTATTGTTTTTTTTTATTAAAAACTATTATTTTTATTTATTTTTCCCTTTAATAAGAGTCAATATTTGCCCAAATTTCTTATTTTAAACAGAACTTTAGCTTAGATTTATGGTAATATTTTCACATTTCACACTTTTATTTCCACAAAAAGAGAATCAAGTTTGCTTAAGAATAATTCTGTGCGTCAGTGTGTGCGTTTACCAAATTTTTGCTTTAATTTTTTTTATTATCAATTATAGATTGAGTGTGAAAATACTTTCTTCTACGCATCTGCGTATATATGTACATATGTACATACATATGCATGTTTGTTTTTTCTTTGTGTGCAAGAGTATGTAGTCACAATGTATGCTCTAATTAATGACTCATGAGGAGGCGGCTTTGCGGGCTTTTGGTGGTTTTGTTGCAAGTTTGTAACGATTTGATGCAACACGTGCCATTATTTTGTTTATGGTTTTACCAAATATAGCTGTATATCATAAGGTGGTTGTCGTTGTTATTGTAGTATGCGCAAAAATAAGACCCAAATTGGTTTTCAGGGAATATTACAAGAGTGACGGTCCCTAGCCGGATAAAAATCCGGGTCGTTCCGGTATAAAAACGGGACTGTCCCGGAAACTATTGGTTTTTAGTCGCCTCCTACGACAGGCATGCTTTATCAAGAGTAAATTTTTGATCCACTAATACGCAGGGCATCGTCAGGCGATTCCAAGCAGCGGCGATTGAAGTGACGTGTTCTTTTCTATGCCGCTTAGTCAGTAGAGTTGCGCTAAACTTTCTAGATTTGGTCACTTTCTCAGTTCAATCTTCGTCCTGCTGACTATTTATGTTCCGAAACAACCAACGTAAACTTCACAATCACTCCATGTTTGTTAGGTGCACTGACTGGAGACATCTTAAATATGTATACCGGCGCTCTGGTGCTCAAACCAGCGAGAAAAAATGAGAAATCCTTGCCTGATTGTCCAACTAAAGCGGTCGCTTTAGTAATCCACACACCACACCGATCCGTGAGAGCTATTTATACCTCACAAACTCTAATCCAGATCAGAATACATCGAAAAGTGACATACTCCAGTAGTAAAACTTGTCTGCTCTGGTGCCGTCAAAACATAGCTTATCGCCAAAATGTGGGATGCTGTTGTTATTGCAGCCATTTGCTAAGCTTCGAAGTCATCAAACATGATGTCCAGGAAACGAGCTTTTTGGACGGGTTCGGTATGTCAGGGCCATGTCTGTATAGGTAAGAGTTTAGTCTTCCCCAAATATGTTGCGCCAAGTATTACGCGAAACTCTCGAGACAGTTAGGGCTCTTCGCCTGCTAAAGGTTTGACTCCGAGAAAATGTAAGGTATGCAGAGTTTCCTTCGCGAAGTTGTTTCGAACATATTTCTGCCTTTAGTCCAGAACATATACCAAAAATTTACAAATATCTTTCTACTAATTCCAAAATTCTTCACTTAGTCCCACCAATCTTAAACTTTTATATTTTTTCTCTTGTCTTTCAGAAGTGGCTACAATGCTGAACCGTGCCTGCTGCGTTTGATTTGTGAAACGAATGCTTCAGGTCTCGGCGAGGTGAATGGTGTACTGGGCTCGTTAGTGCATATTATTTTCTCGTAAGTTTTAGTTATTTAATAAATATGTATTAAACATTTTAACAATTGTAATTAATTTTTTCCTTTTTTGCAGTCCCAGCACGTCTGCGCACGAAAATCTGCCTCTTCAATATTATCAAGCCGAAGTAGATGGCGCACATGGCGTTTGCGAAGATTACATAGCCGAGTGTGAGGACAATCCGTTGGATTTGATCTCAGTGCCACTTGGCGAAATTATCGACGATTTAATGAGTGCGAAATAGCGAAAATAAAACTACTTGGTTGCTGGAAAAAAAGATTTATGATTGGGAATTTATTTTATTGACATGTATCGGAAGGTATTTGAGCGGTTATCTCTTCATACCTCATTGGTCTAAGGAGTCTAACTCCTTTCTCCGAAAAATTTATGTGTTTTATACAAACTGAATGAAGTTGCAGTGACCAGACACGGGGAGCCTCCAGTAGCGCTACAGTTTGAGTGATGCCACTGCTACAGAAACCATGGTCTTTGCAAGCAAACTGATTGATTACATTGGCCAAGGCAATAACCTTGTATTCATATATCTCATACAACTCGTCGATCAGGTCCGTAAATCCTTTGCAAAGTTTTTTTTTCGAAAATCCTTTATACTATCACTTATTGGCGCACGCAATAGCCGAGTGGTTGTCATTGCGTACTGTCATTCGGAAGGCCAGAGTTCGAGTAGGAGTCCGACCAACATCCAAAAATTAGCTGCTGTAGTTCTTGTACAAGCTATATTTTGTACGCTTTTTCGACGTGTACTAAATTGGGCCAAGTCGTTCCATACGTCAGTCCGAGTTGCTGCGAACGGCGCCGAATTGACCCTCCACGGTCTCGTGTACACTCTCAGCTACGGTCAGCTCCCCCTGCGCGCTGGACGTATTCTATACGGTCGAATATTATCCAATACTGAATACTGGGTCTCAAGATGGGTGATGGTGTACCTTTACTTGGATCACCCGTTATATATATTTGCCAGACCCAATGCTAGATATTAAATACAAGATAAAAAATGTTTTTTTTTATTAAAATACGTTAAAATTACAATTTAATCCTTTTACTCCAATTGTAAGGTATCATAAAAGTTTCCACAATACGGGCTTTGAATTTCTTGTCCAAACTCCATTAAACCGCCATCGTCTTCTGAACAGCTCGACCCATCCATCATACCAAAGTATTGTTCTAATTTCTGTAGCACTTCCGGTGGCAAATCATTCATTGAAATGCCATTGAACATATCCATAATATCGAGCTCATTATGAAATACGGGGCTCAGAAATTCATCTTCGGCCATTTCATAGCCCTCGTCCATACTGTCATCGTTTTGTCCGAAGCGCTTCAAGTCATTCTGCAAGTGGCAGAGAGAAAATATATTCTTTATTGAAAAATAATAATTATTGTGCTAGTGTAAACCTTATCATTTATAACGAAATCCTCAAATCTTGCCTCGGCCCGGATTATCATCAACCAACACAGTAAAAATTTGATTTGAGCAATCATTGGAACGTTGTTGCACTATTTTATTGGATCTCCCTCTGAAAAACTGGACTTTTGGAAATGCTTTCAACTGATACGAGCTCTACATATGCGATACGCTCAATTAAGTTGTTTAAAAATTTGTACGAATGTGAGTGATTGATGATATAATCGATCTCATGGTCCAATATCTATTGTAATTAGAGACTTAATGATGATTGAAATTGAGCGAATTTAAAACTTTTTTTTAATTTTTCTATATATTTTTCTATTATCTGAACTAAGATAGGGCAGTCGCCATGCCGCATGGATTGAATACAGTGTGAAAGCAAAATTTATCTTTGGTCGCTTCTCGACAAATAGTATCACACTTTGGAGAGCAGATCTTGATTGAACGCATTTTCTAGGGGCTCTTGGAACCGGATCAGCAATTTTATATCTTCAGGTGATCAGAGCTCTTACATGCGGCTTATAATGACGGCTTTCTTGTCAATGAGGGATTTCAGATCATCTATAGTTCCTTTTGAAGGCTTCCGCTGCAGCTGGCCGACATAGTCGAAATCTTCGTGCTGTTTTTATATTTTGTCATGAATCATTGAAAAATTTTCCTTCTGGTCTTGCGAGTGTCTAAGCTGATTTTACTAACAGTTTTCGACAGGTTGTCTATGATCTCATCGCTTATAGTGATTAATATTAGCGCGTTGGCCTTATTTGGCTCATCTTCCTTTATGAATTGAGTTGACTCAGCAATTACCGATAACGTCTCATTTCTTAGTTTATACATACTCGTACATTCGCCATTCCGAAGGCCAGAGCTCGAGTTCTGGTCCGACCAACATCCAGAAATTATAGGAAATTCATTTTTCTGATTGCGGTTGCTCCTCGGTAAATAATGGCAAGCCTTTCGACTGTTGCGATGCCACAAAAATACCAGTGTCGCTGAAGCGATTCTCGCCGAGCTCCTTCTCCAATTTGTGGTTTGCGTTTTGATGACATTCCAACAAATGAAGCTATTTAAAGTTTATTCTAAGTCGCTTTCAAAAAGCCGATGGATTTTTATTCTGCCAGAAATACCTTCGGATGGCTTGACATTCTCTGCCGAGTATGTATCGCAAATTTACAAATCGTTAGTAAACGTATGCGATCCGAGAATTTTTAGTCTTATCCTTGCAAACGCAGGACAGTTCATAAGAAAGTGCATAGATAATTCCATCTCATCTTCAAAAAAAATGTGAATCCGAAAAAATTCCAAACCTTATAGCGTGAATTTCCATTGAAAAATTCCCGGTCAGTGGTTTCATTGCGAGAGTTTTTACATTGGGATGCAAAGGAGCCTTTTGGATCTTCACGGATCGACTTAGGTGAGAGGGAGTTTGCAACTAAACATATTGGGATGCTAGCCTCCTCCGAATTGGTAAAGGTATGTGATCCTAGAATTTTGTATAGACGAACCCATCACCACTGGAATCTGGAAAAAAAACGCAACCTTAACGCATGTGCGCTCTTGGATAATGCCTCCAACGAACTAAAATGGTGTGCGAAGGAAGTGTAGGTGAAAGTCTCAAAGCCCACCTGTCTAAAAGCAGACCGATGCAAAATTCTCGACAGAATACTCACGTGAGAATCTATCCGAACTGTTGCTTTTCTCCAGTGGCTCCAGTCCTCTCGTGAAGGGATTAAAAAGAAGAAAGAGCGGCATAGTTAATGCAGCTGGTTGTAATCGAATCTGCCAAAAAAGAGAAGCTTTATGTTAGGCTCTACAACATAATGTAAATCTCCACCCATCTCTGGTACCCATGATGGTTTGTAATAGCTGATGGAACGGTACCATTCTGAAATTCTAACAATGAAGATCACCAAGTTACTGACAGTCACCTACGACTTCACTCGGCTTATGACTGCGATTGCTATCCAAAGTATAGATTCGCAACAAAATCTTCAAATCGCTAGCTGAAAGCACCTGGAGGAAAGATAAAGAAATTATGTTCACAAGGCAATCGCCTCCTTCCATGTCCATTAAATTCGATTCATCCAACACCTGCCTCCCTATGGTTCGAACACGAGGAAAGAGTTCGTTTTCCTGTCCGTCTGTTAGATAATTTCGACGGCTTAGGATAATTTTTGCCAGCTCCGAGGTGGGGATGAGCAAAGTGCTAGAACAACAAAAACAACAGCAAGAGAGAAGCTCCCAACCAAAGAATAATCGGTAAAATGAATTCTTTTTATTAAAGAAAATAAAATTAAAATAAAAATCCAAAAAACGAAGAAGGATAAAAACCAGAAAATCAAAAGAACTCGTTGTATGTCATTGACTTAAATTCTGCATTTATTTGCCATAAAATTTATTCATAAGTACACGTCGGCATACACAAATATATACACAATATTAAAACAAACTTGAGAACTGCCTAAAGACAAAACTCGTACATAATAAAAAGTAATTGTAAATCTAAATTTATAATTTCATAAAGTTTTTCCCTTTTCCTGCAACACAACAGCTCAACATGTGGCGACATCAAAGCAACTTTCTCCGCCTCTGCTCCATCCTACGTAGCCAGAGCCAGAACTTGAGCTGAATTTTAGCCAATCGGCAGCGGCACGTGCGGCAGTGGATTACATTGGGCCGCAAAGCTCTTCGCCACATTACAGTACTCATCGTTCTTCCACATTTTGTCGGGGCAGTGCAGGAAGGTCTCGGCATTTACACAGCTGTACATCATGCTGGCTAAAGGTGAGCAACCCATTGGCAGTTTGGCATATGTTTTAATACCCACAACAGCCATGTGACTCTTGACTGTGTGTGAGTGTGTGTGTGAGGTTGGTCGGTGAGGAGAGAAATGGAATGAAAAAGTAAAAAACAAAGAAATGAGGTAAAGGTGTGTAATGAAGTAGGAAGTGGCACAATATAAAAGTTTGATGTGTAACAAAAACCTATGTGTGTATATATGATTTCACTAGGGATGCTGGGATGATGTGTGAACCGAAATCGGATTTGCGACGAATTTTCATTAAAACGAAAAACAAATTTGTCAAGACCACACAGAAATCATAACATTCGAAAATGAAGTTTAGCTTATTCTAGAGTCTAAGTGGGGTCAAGAGAATATCAGTTATTATTACTCGTGGTCCGGTAGTCACTAACATAGTTACACGATTCAAGCACTATATTCATATGTTCAGTACCAACATCAGAGTCGGATGTCTGAAATCTGGCTAAGGGGAATCTTCGGCTAAAGTCTGTGCTGTAAACCGAATTCCTGAGAATATCATTTGCATAGTTAGTTATTAAGTGTCGTGTCCTTATAATGGAACCCTCATCAAGAGCAGTCAGTCCTGCTGGCCCCGCTGTGATGCTTAGAAAGGCCCTGTGAAAACAGATTCCTCTGACTTTCCTGGATGTCCAAACTATTTAGTACATTTTCCGAAGCCCACAAGTTTGTTGACGATTGCTGAAAAAAGCTCTGCAAGGCAATCAAAGTAACAATTATCGAAGAAATTATATCAGGACGCACTAAGCGCTGGACAGGGGCAGTAGATCATTCTGCCTACTCCATCTCGTTTATGTACTTACATCTGCGACAGAAGTCATTAGAGAAGTAACTCACCTTTCAACCATGAATACCCAACAGACAGTGTCTGGTTATTATGCCAGTTGCTATGCTCATAGAGTCTTGCTTAGAAGGAGTATAGACTACAAACTCTGTTTGGTCTTTGTAAAGCACGTTCTTGACGCGATGAAAGGGGTATAGCCTCATCGGGTGCAGAGTTTACCCTTCTAGCTAGTTTGCCAGCCGCGCATTACCCTGTTATGTCTCTGTGTTCAGGGATCCAAACCACGGGCGAGTTATTTTAGAAATTATCTGCATTTTATTGCTATCTATGAGGTGTTGGCTTTGCATTGAAGAGACTTGATGGCAGCCTCGCTGTCAGAATATATTGTGCTACCATTGCTGAATTGAGTAACAATTGTTTCTGTTAATGTGGTGAGTTCTGCTTGAAGTCAGTGCAGTGATCGGGAATGCTCTTGTTTATGTCGATTGCGAGGAGTTCTGGGTATACTCTACAACCCAATCTGCCTTCGCATTTTGAGCTGTATGTTTTCTATTCATTCCTCTTTTGGATTTTTGTTGCGTAATTCTATCGAAATAGAAAACTGAGGTGGGGTAATCCACCTCTTCCAACAATGTTTTCTGGGTGGTTGACTTGATTTTGCAGCTGGAATATAGCTTTGATGAAAGAAGATTAAAGACGATTTCGGAAGCTTTCGTAGGAGTTGACAGCAGAGCTCCTATAAGGAGTGTGGAGGTTGTCTGCTGAGCCTGTTCCTGTAAGTAGCTTTGTCTAGTGTCGGCTACCAGATAGTGACTTCATAGAATGATATGACCAGTATAGAATATATTGACATAGTCCAAATCTTTCATTGATTGTCTCCTTTCTACCATTTTAAAAGCGGATGGCTTGTAACTCCTGGTGAGGAGTATCAATTCGGCTTTTGAAAGATGGATGTAAATCCACAGTTGCCAGTTTTGTACTATGTTAAGAGCATTTTGGAGTAGATCACTTCTAACACGTGCTTTATTGAGAGACTCCAAAGAAGGGGAGAGAGAATTCCACCCTGCCTTCTGCTTCTTTTACCATACTTGATTATGGTTACGGATGCGTATTATAGATTACTCTGTTTTCTAAGAGAGATTTCTTGAGTTTCATAAAGATCATCCTATGATTAATTTCTTTGGAGTGTAGTCGTGACTTTCTCGACGGTAACACATTCTTGAAAGCCCCCTCAATATTGAGTAGAATGCTTAGTATCTACTCTTTGAACCCGAGACCTTGTCTCACCCTCGTTAAAATGTCGTGAAGATCGCTGCCATAGATTCGCTGTTACCTAATAAGCTATTCTGAGGTTTCTTATGACGGATAAAGACGTCCACATTCCTGTAATGGTTGGAAGTTTGGTCGTTTCGGTGGCGAGTTCGAAGATATGCTCCATCACTAGTTAGCACCGGAGTTCGTATGCAAAAAGTAAATAAATATTTTTAATATTGTCAGAGCAAATATTGCATTGACAACAGTAAGAACGCAGGAAGAAAAAAAAAGAACCAAAAAAGTGAATAAAAAATCAAATATTAAAATCAACTTCCGTTGAATTTATCCCAACCTTCGTTGTCTTATCGACTGCTCTTCTCTTTGGCCTGTCTCAACTTCAATTTAACTCTGTGCCTGTGGCGGGGTCTGCATTTGCAGATGATTGTTTGTATATTTAATTTTAGTTTTTTTTTGTCTTATTCTTTTTGTCTTTTCCTTTACTCTACCAAACTTACTATTGTCCAGGCAACTCTCGAAGGAGCGCACAATCTGCGGTATAATATCCTTGTCGCGTTTGTTGACACTTTTGTTTAGGAATTTCTTGACGTTTTCCATATTAAATTCATTTTCGACCAAAGAGCCTGTCTCACGGTAAATACACTCCGGATAGCACTACAAAAGCAAATGGAAAAAATGGATGCATGCCCAATGAGTGCACTTGAGGAATAAGAGGAAGAAGAAGAAGAAGAAGAAGACGAAGAAGAAGTGTTCTTACAATGTGCGCATAAGCTGGATATTCCACTTCACTATGATTGTTATTGTTATGATTATCTTTCTCCTTATTCATGCCCTCCTGCGCCTGACCATCGCTCTTCATGCTGCCCATCGGGGGTTTCATTTGTGCGGTTAGCGTTTTTATGTAGGCACTGCACTTTGCTGGCGTCTCACCTAAATGAATTTCGGGCATGCGACAGCAAGTGTGCACATCCTGCAGGGAAAATAATAACATCTGAGATATTTCTGCTGTCTAAGCTGTGCGTTGTAAAGCCTATTTTGAGGCGATTGTGCTCTGCGTACTTACAAAGTGTCCCAGATTTGGTGGCTCCGAGCAATTGAAACTTGCTGCTTGGGTGTAAGCCTGAAAAAAAGGGTATTTGGCATAAGGAAGTTTTTAATTCAGTAGAGTAGAGTAGAGTAATAAAATTCTTATAGTTTGATTATTAGAGATTATTTCATAAAAATCAAAGAAACTGATCAAGAAATACAATTACCCTTCTCTCATTCTTTCTGGGAATAGTTGATGACAACTCGGGGAATGAAGTCGCCCTTCAAGTATTTATGCACGTTTCTAGAGCACCACCGCCATGTTCCAGGGAAGCATAAAGACTGTGGCTTACGACGACGAGAGGTGGAATATGCTTTACAATATGGCCGTGGTATACTCTGGAGCTCGACTCAGAGTGGTTAATTTTTTTAAGACTTGCCTTCTAGACCGAGAGTCAGAATCTGGTTTTCCCTAAAGCCCAAAGAGCCTGATCAAATAATCAAACCCAGAACTTTCACCATGGACTGGAAAGTTTTTATGGAAAAACCAAACACCAAGAAAACGTGTTAAGCTGAAAAGACGTTCAACAAAGAATCGCTCCCAGTCCTGAAAAGAACTTAAGGGGAAAACAAAATATGGCCCCGACACAGTCACGGTCAAGGCATGGTTGGCTATGCTTCAATTTTCCCTAAGTTTGGACTACACCTTTAGATAGTGTATATCGGCTGGTGCAGTAAACTCTACTCTCAAGGAGGTACATCGTGGATAGTCTTGAAGATTGTCAGGGTGATTCAAAAAAATCAAAAAATATACTATAGTAAAGTAGTAATTTCTGCACGGCTGTTCCATATGCCATCGAGACATGGAGGAACCCTTAATGATTGGTTATAACATCTGGACCGACACCAAACAAGCTTTTATTGGAAAGTGATGCAAACCCAAACCTGAAACCTGAAACCTGGTGGTAGAGAGACGCATCTTCAGACTATCATCCAAATACTAAGCGCACGAAAAGGCGATACTGACTGCACCCGGGGATAGCTAGTACACCACACTAAAGAGGGGTCAGTTAGATCTTGCAGGTGATGTGAATGCCCACCATTAATTAATTCTGCGAGTACGCTGGGGGTGTTGGATACCGAGAATGTCGTTTACTGGGAAAGAGTTTAAAAAGATGTTGATGGACACTCGATGAATGGCATTTAAAGCTTGTCGGTATGTTATTCTGTTCAGCGATTCTACCAACCCTCACGACAGCCGGTTCTACGCATTGGAGTTGACCCGGAATTTTATCTGAAAAGAGCTGTCACCTTTTCGGTGACCTAACCCCATTTACGTTACCACCCAATCTTGTCGACGTCGCTACAGTGGCTCTAGTCACGTTGTAAAAATGTTTAAAAATTGTTGTTCTTCTTCTTCTTCTTTATTGGCGTTGACCCCGCTCACGCGATTATGGTCGAATCAATATAAGCGCGCGATTCTTGTCTTCTTTTCGCTTTTTTTCCCTCCAGCGGGTACTGTATCGAATACTCCATCCATTCGGACGACATGACTTAGCCAGCGTGGCCGCTGTCTCTTCTTTCGCTGAACTATGTCAATATCATCGCATAGCATAGCTCGTTGGCTCATCGTTCCATCGTCTGCGATATTCGCCATTGCCAATGCATAAAGGACCATAAATCGTTCTTTCGAAGACACCTAGAGGCGACTCATCTGATGTTGACATCCTCCACGCTTCTGCGCCATATAGCAGGCCGGGTATGATGAGCGACTAGTAGAGTTTGGTTTTCATTCGCCGAGTGAGGACTTTACTTTTCAATTGCCTACTCAGTCCAAAGTAGCATCTGTTGGCAAGAGTGATTCTGCGTTGGATTTCAAGGCTGACATTGTTGTTGGTATTAATGCTGGTTCCTAGATAGGCGAAAATATCTACGACCTCGAAGTTATGACTGTCAACAGTGACGTGGGAGCCGAGTCGCGAATGCGATGACTGTTTGTTTGATGACTTTAGATATTTCGCCTTGCCCTCATTCACTACCAGACCCACTCGTTTGGCTTCTTTATTAAGTTTGGAGAAAGCAGAACTCACGGCGCGGTTGTTGAGGCCAATATTGTCGATATCATCGCCGTACGCCAACAGCTTTACACTCTTATAAAAGATTGTACCTTCTATATTCAGCTCTACAGCTTGTATTATTTTCTCCAGGAATAAGATAAAAAAAAGTCACACTAAAAAGAGTCACCTTGTCTGAAACTTAGTTTGGTACCAAACGGCTCGGAAAGGTTCTTCCCGATCCTGACGGAGCTTTTAGTGCTGCTTAAGGTCAGTTCACACAGCCGTATAAGTTTGGCGAGGATACCAAATTCAGACATAGCGGCGTAGAGGCAGCTCCTGTTTGTGGTGTCGAAGGGGGCTTTAAAATCGACGAAAAGGTGGTGAATATCTGGTTAATGTTTGACTTACCAGGTTTGAAGCCACACTGATAAGGTCCAATCAGTTTGTTAACGGTGAGCTTTAGTCTTTTCCACAATACGCTTAATATGACCTTATATGCGATGTTAAAAAGGCTTTTTCCACGATAGATGGTGCAGACTGTAGGATCGCCTTTTTTGTGGATTGTGTAGAGCATTTTTGGGTTTCAAACGTCGGGCATGCTTTACATCCGACCATTCCCTGCAAATCCGTCTTGCTTCCCTCTTCAGCCCTCTTTATTTATTCCACCCCGTGCGTGTTGTGGTCGATCGCAAGATTGAGAGGTAGGCAGTCTGTTTTCTCTCCACCGAGGCACAGCAGTCAAAATCGTACCAGCTGTTTTTGCGACCTTTACGAAATCTATAGCTTCACAAATTGTTCACTACAGAAATATCAGCAGAAATTGTTTTCACTATAGGAAAGGGTTGCCAGAGATTTGCAAACTCCCTTTATTCCATCGATAAAATTAACTAAATTTTTGGTTATGAAGCTCCATGAAAGACCAGTGTTTATCAATGAAGGTCTTACATAACTCCAAGAGGAATTACGTGAAGGTCGTTTAAAATCAGTTGTTGCTCCGGAAACTATTTATGATGTACGTAAACGGATTCTTGTAATCATGTGACCTATCGTAGGATTCAGACAACTTTAGGCACTAATGGCATACTCGTACATTCAATATTGTATGAACATCTGACTAACAATCGCTCAGAGTAGGCTCGTGTCATGAGATTAATGGTGGGTTTACGAATTCAACAAGAGTTTTTCGCGCATGAAGCACTTCCAAATCAAATGTTGGCCTGTTTTTTTTAGTAAAACTGGACACGTCACAACCGTACCACTAGAATAACGCAGAAAAATTAAATTCGGAAAGTCTTTCAAGAAATCAGAAACATCACCGGATCACTCTTCATAACGACTCTCACTCTCACGCGTTGCCTGAAATAACTACATTTTAGAGCACTCAAAACATTGATTTGATGAGTCACCACCGAATAGTCCAACTTGGCACCGAATGACTACTTTTTATTCCCATACGTAGAAAATAAACTGAGAGAGACATTTTTCGACAACTTAAGAGGTGATTGATGCGCTCAGAACGCATGGTAAAACCGCATGAAAAAGTGTATAGCTATTGATAGAGAAAATTTTGAAAACCATTAAAGCGATTTCCGGGGGTTAATGTTTATTTTTGTTTTCTAATCTCGAAATATATTGCCAGTATTTCTAATGTTTTCAAATTCAGTTAATTTAAATTAAAAATGATAACTAAAAAATTAAAAAAAAAATAATAATTGAAAACATAAAAGACACGTAAAAGACCTAACTTAATTGCAATAATTTAAAAAAAAAAAAAAAGACGAACATTAAAAAAATCTTGCACGACACTCTATAACCTTTTTAAATAAATAATTAAAGAAAATTAATAAAAAAATAATTTTTCTATTTCACTTACTAGTAGACACGCCAATAATACTGTTAAAATAAAAGCAAGTGTCATTTTAACCTTTCTCAAAAATATATATGTATGTATATGAATGAATCTCGGAAAAACGAATTTATTTGCAATATTTATGATTTTCACACGCGAGTTTCTGTGCCACTTTGATTGAAAGTAAAAACTAAATTACAATTTTTTGGCAACTGCTTTATATAAGCTACAAATTTTGGGGCAAAGTGAGATGAGTAAGTGAAAAAATGGAAATTCCCGGCAGTTATGAATACAAATGTACGCATATACATATGTATTTAGTATATATATTTTTTATATTTAATCACTATCATCAGCGGAAAATATTGAAATGCAATTTTATTAGGGTGTGCCTTTATTATGGGAAAATATACCATATGTTTTTAAGTATAAATCTTATTATTTGGAATCGTAATAAGGGTATAGAAGAAGATAAAAAAATGGTAAATATTTAAGGAAAATAAATATATGAAAAAAATATGTATATGAGGAAAATGTAAATATGAAGAAATAAGATAATTATAGAAAATTACTACTGACTTTCCGACACTGGCGAAAATTTATGGAAAACTCAAAAAGTCAATTTCGCAAAATATAAGGATTCCAAGTAGACTTGAGAAACATTTTTCTTCGCTGCATTGACCAAGAATCAAGTTAGACGAAAACCAAGGATCCTGCCTATATATTTCACATTTTAACTTGGAATAATATAACCTGAGAGACCATAATTTTTTTCGGATATGCCCAATTCGACCAGTTTTTCAACTAACATTCGGTCAACAAATTGGGCCACCTATAGTGGATTGGATTAATTTATATATATAGGTATATATAGATTTATTATATAATGCTTATGTATGTATGTTTGAATATTTAAATACTTGTTGTTGCGGGAAAATTTTTTTGAAATTCATATTTTAGTTGACATTATAACCTTGAAAAAGTTTAAATTTCCTATACACACATATCTATACTTATATATAATATTTTCCACTGTTTTGTACATAGTTATGTACGTAAATAAAAAATAGAAATATTTGTATTTGAAAAATTTTGCAAAATTTATATAAAGCAATAAATCTGTTTAACACGCAACATGTCACTGACAAAAATTTGCAAATACCTTTACAAAATACATACATACTTACATTCCTGCTTATGTGGTATTTATTGTTCTTTTCATTTTGTTACATAAAAGTCACCGGTATTTTTTATTATGCTAATTTCATTCAACTTCCTCCCACAGTTTTGACCATCAAAAACAGAAATAAAATGTTAAATGGTCCATGTCCGTTGCCTGGTGCATTGCCCTACATATTATATTTTATTTAGTACATAAATATGTATGTACACGTATCTACTATGTTCGGAGTATAGCATTTTGACGTTGCCGTGAAAATATTAGTGAATTGCTACCATTGTTGCTGCTGGCATTCTCATTAGCGTTGTCACTGTTGTCAACGTCGAGTTTATTATTTATGTTTTTTAATTACTTTTCAATCGCCAGCACTCAATGTCAGCCAATCGCCGGCAATGACACGTTGCTCCAGCAACTATGAAAATAATAAATAATTAAATATTAAAATGAAAAATTCTGGTAAAAATCAATCTGTACAACTAGATAAGAGAAAATCATTTTTTATTACATAATAAAGTTTTAAACCATTTAATCTAAATTTTTATTTAAATTTTTTTATTTTCATTCACTTCACTTTGATACTTAATAATTTAATTTTTATTAATTTAATTAATTTTAAAATTTTAAATTTATTTTATTTCACCATTTTAATTTTCTTTGTTATTTTATTTTATAGTATATATTTAATAAAATTTATTTCAATTTATTTATTTATAATAAATTAATTTCATTCTATTTACTTAATTAAGTTTTATGTTCCTCTCTTTTAATTCTTTTTTATTTTATTTAAATTTTTTTAATTTCTTTTATTTTCTTTATGTATTATTTAATTTATTTTGTTTCATTAAGTATTATTAATTTTAATTTTATTTTATTTATTGCATTCAGTTTTAGTGTGTTAATTTATTTTATTATTAATATTTTCTTTCATTTCTTTATATCCTTTTAATATATTTTAATTTAATCATTTAATTTAATTTAATAAATTTTAATTTAATCATATAATTTAATTTATTACATTTTAATTTAGTTCTTTGTTTTGTTTTAATTTATGTTTATTTTACTTTATTCTATTTCTTAATTTTTTCTTTAAATTTTGTTTTTCTCTCTTTTAATTCATTTTATTTTATTGAATATTTTTCTTTTGTTTTATTCAATTTTATTTATTTTATATTCTGTTATTTAAAAAAATGTTTCTTTTTCTTTACTTTATTTTATTCTTTTATTTTATTTAATCCTTTTTATACAATTTTATTTTATTTTATTTCGTATATTTTTTTTAAATATATATTTTCGAATATATATATTAATTTTATTCTGTTCTATTTATTTTAATTTAATTTAAATTAGTTTAATCTAATTCCTTCAACTATATGTTTTTTCATTTTATTATTATTTAATTTAGAGGGTTTCATTAAATGTTCTTTACCTTTATTTTATTTTATTTATTGAATTTTAATAAAGTTTTTACTTAGTTGTTTAATGTTTTATATTCATTTAATATATTATAATATAACATGGTGTAATTTTTTTTTTTTAATTAATTTAATATAATATATTAAATACAAATATATTCTTTATTTTATTTTATTTTGCATTATTTTTTATTTTATTCTTTTTTCTTTATTTTATTTTATTTTATTTTACTTTATTTTATTCTATTTTTTTTTATTTGATATATTTTATTTTGTTTTATTTTATTTTATTGTATTTTATATTATTTTATTTTATATTATTTTAACTTATATTTATTTTATTTCATTTTATATTGCAGTGTTTTGGTTTATTTATTTTTTGTCTTATTTTATTTTGTATTATATTATTATGTTTTATTTTATTTTTTTAAATTTAATTTAGTTTTATATTTTTTCTTTTATTTATTTTGAATTTTATTTTATTTTTTTCTTTTATTTTTTTTTAAATTAATTTAATTTTATATTTTTCATTTTATTTATTTTTTTACTTAATTGTAGTTTATTTTTATTTTTTGTAAATTTTATGCAGAAACGAAATGTTCTGTAGAATTCTCTCCATATTATCATATATTCTTTAACCGTACATCACTTCCCAGCTATTTCAATGTTTTACACTTTCATCCCCTTTCCCAAACCAGTCAGTTTTAAATTGCCGCCATCAAAATTGCTACTCATCATTTTTATATCATTTGAGTTATTGGCTTCGCTGTTAGCTGTGAGATGTAAGAAGGAATGTGGCCGTTAGAAGGTGGTAAGGAAGGCGAATAATGGCGTATACCACACCGTACAGCGCCTTGCTGTGTCAATTAGCTGAAATGTGGTTGATAGCGAAGGATGTTGGGCAATTATTTTGAAATTGCTACGAAGAATACGAAGAAGCTCGCTAATGTACCGTGAAATTTTAGAAAACGCATTTAATCTTAGAAATTTTCCTGGAAGCTTCGGAAACGTGTCAGATTTTGCTTCAGTTATTTGACATTAAAATCGCAAGCTAAAATTATTGTATTTAAAATTAAGTATTTCCAATTTAAATAACAGATATGATGAGGTGCGTGTTGTTTGTAGATTTTATTTAACGGAACTTTAAAAGAAATATTGTATATTTTATGTATAAGCAAATAAGCTGTGGTTGATTTTGAAGCTTTTAATACGTGTATGAAAGATCTTAGTAACTGGAAGGCAAGACTTGTAGCCTGAAACGAAGTTCTGCCATTCACGTATCCATCAGAGTAAGAACAAAAGGGATTCATGAATGAAATGGAATTAAATTAAATTAAATTAAACTCCAAATCAGTGCTGCACTGTCGCCGATCCCTACAGGAGATCTCGAAACAGAACAAGCTATCTCTCGAGATTCTGCTCGATAAAGAACGCATTGGTATGCCTTTTGCCACTTGCAAATTGCTTCTCAATAAATTTACATATGAACAAACCGCCTAACGGTGGAAAGATGAGTAGGAGGAAACGCTCACTCATCTCTCATGCGACTGTCCTGCTACGAGTATTAGGGATATGTTTCGGAATTTTGGGATGATCTATCGAAGATGATGTCGAAGCTATGGATCTATTGATGTTCAGTAGGCCTGATGGTCAAGGCATAAAAATAGGTCTTAGTCAGGGCTATGTGAATTCGATACCTGCCACAACCTAACCTAACCTAAATTAAAATAAAATAAAAAAAAAAAATTTTTTTTGATTACTTTCTTCACTTATTTCTGTCACATCAGATGTCTTATATGATTCTTTTAAATATGTACATATGTGATATAAAGAATCATTAGCAGCACAAATTCCCAAAGAATTTTTTTGTTATGCTTGTCAAAAGCATCGTAACAAACAGCATTTCCCAACAATTGACAGGACATCGAACCTGCAAAGTCACGTTAATAAAAAGAAAACATACATTTGGAAATCACTTCACATTCTTACATATGTACATATGTATGTACGCGTATACATATGCATTTATGTTAATTTCTCAAGCACTCTCTGCGTCTTCTGACACTCCCATCATTACAGTCAAGTCTCAACACACCGAGCTGTCTCGCTTAATTGGGGCGTGTACAAAAGGATGTAAGATATTGACAGGAGGATATGAGAAGTAATCAAGCAAAATGTGACAGAAGTGATGGTGTGGCATGGCAAATTTGGTAAATGAGGCAAGAAAATGAAATTATTGTCAGTTAAAGCGAGTGGAGAGGAGGTGTAGCAAAACGGGGGAAGAAGGATGTGTTATGTTGTTTGGCACACTCGAACGCTAATGAGTGATACACACGTTTAATTGGTGTGAGCTGGTGAGAAATGGGAAATCAAGGTGATGTAGCATGAACTTTCTTCTTCTTTATAGGCGTTGGTACCGCTTACGCGATTGTAGCCGAATCAAAATTAGCGCGCGATTCTTGTCTTCTTTTCGCTGTCTGGCGCCAGTTGGAAACACCAAGTGAAGCCAGGTCACTCTCTACCTGATCCTTCCAGCGGGTACTGTATCGAATATTCGTACTTTCAAAGCTGCAGTGCTTTCATCCATTCGGACGACAACGTGGTCGCTGTCTCTTCATTCGCTGAACTATGTCAATATCATCGCATAGCTCGTACAGCTCATCGTTCCATGGTCTGCGGCATTCGCCATTGCCAATGCACAAATTATTGTACCATAAATCGTTCTCTCGAAGACACCTAGAGCCGGCTCATCTGATGTTGACATCGTCCACGCTTCTGCGCCATATAGCAGGACGGGTATGATGAGCGACTTGTAGAGTTTGGTTTTCATTCGCCGAGTGAGGACTTTACTTTTCAATTGCCTACTCAGTCCAAAGTAGAACCTGTTGGCAAGAGTAATTCTGTGATGGATTTCAAGGCTGGCATTATTATTGGTGTTGATGCTGGTTCCTAGATAGACGAAAATATCTACAACTTTGAAGTTATGATGGTCGTGGGAGCAGAGTCGCGAATGCGATGATTGTTTGTTTGATGACAGGAGATAGTTCGTCCTGCCCTCATCCACTACCAGACCCGTTCGCTTCGCTTCTTTATTAAGTCTGGAGAATGGAGAACTCACGGCGCAGTTTTTGAGGTCAATAATGTCGATATCATCGGCGTACGTCAGCAGCTGTATACTCTTATAGAAGATTATACCTTCTCTATTCAGCTCTGTAGCTCGTATTATTTTCTCCAGCAATAAGATAAAAAAGTCACACGATAAAGAGTCATCTTGTCTGAAACCTCGTTTGGTACCAAACAGCTTGGAGAGGTACTTCCCAATCCTGACGGAGCTCTTAGTGCTGCTTAAGGTCAGTTCACACAGCCGTATAAGTTTTGCTTGAAAACCAAATTCAGATATGGCGGCGTAGAGGCAGCTCCTTTTTGTGGTGTCGAAGGCTGCTTCGAAAAGGTGGTGAATATCTGGTCAATGGTTACTTGACCTTATATGCGAAGGTTTATTCCACGTTAGTTGACGCAGACTGTGGGATCGCCTTTTTTGTGGAGTGAACAGAGCACACTTGGGTTCCAATTGTCGGACATGCTTTCATCTTACCATATTTTACAAAGAAGCTGATTAATGCTCCTGATCAGTTATTCGCGTATTTGAATAGTTCGGCTGGTAATCCATCAGTCCTCGCCACTTTGTTGTTTTTTAGGCGGGCGATTGCTATTCGGACTTCTTCATAGTCGGGTAATGGAACAACTTTTCTATCGTCATAAATTGGAGTTTCGGATTCACCTTCTCCGGGTGTTTCATTTTCACCGCTATTCAGCGGGCTGGAGAAGTGTTCCGTCCATAGATTCAGTATACTCTGGGCATTCGTCACTAACTCACCCCTATAGATCCTACAAGAGTTGGCTCTGGTCTTGAAGCCTTCCGTAAGTCGCCATATCTTTTCGTAGAATTTTGAGTATTACCCTTGTAGACGAGCTTCTCAAGCTCTTCGTACTCACGCATTTCGGCCTCTTTCTTTTTTTCCAGGCAAATGCGTCTTGCTTCCCTCTTCAGCTCTCGACATCTATCCCACCCCGCACGTGTCGATCGCAAGGTTGCGAGGTAGGCGGTCTGTTTTCTTTCCACAGCGACACGGCAGTCCTCATCGTACCAGCTGTTTTTGCGACCTTTACGAAATCCAATAGTTTTGCTTGCAGCTGTACGTAGGGAGTTTGAAATGCCGTCCCACATTTCCCTTATGCCGGGTTCCTGATGGGTGTTCTTAGAGTGCAGGTGTGCAAGTCAGGAAAAAACCATTCGGCAGCTTTTCTACGTCGAACCTTCCTTGTGTTTGTTGAAGGGCGTTATCCGATACACACGCGTGCGTATCTTCGCTGCGACAAGATAGTGATCCGAGTCGATGTTAGGACCTCAGAACGTACGCACAACTAAAACACTGGATATTTAAGGAAAAATATATTTGTTTGTTATTAAGTATTTTTTTTTTTAAAGAGAAAACTGAGTGTTTTCCAAAGAAGTAAATTTAAGAGGAAATCACGCTTGCCTTGGGAAATTTAATTCAATTTCTCTAAACACACCTTCTCAAGGATCTTTGTTTGTGTAGGGTGTCCTTGTATATTCGTATGTATATGTGAATCATTATTCTTTAAAATACACAATAGTATCCAACAAAAGGGCTTCCGGTGAAAATTTCCATTCTTCTAGTTATTCACATCTGGAATGCAGTTTCTTTCTTGCTTTTGAAACAAAAACGAATTTTACATATTTTCAGTCGAACTCATAAATTTTAATTGAGTTTAGGTGACGCGTGAAAGCAGATAAGTATATGTATGAGTGTGCATATGTATATACGTGTATGTGTGTGTTTGTTGTATATATTTATGCAACTTCATGTGCATACAATACATACATATATGGTATACAAGTCAATGCAGGCGTTCATGCATTTTACATGTACATACACGTATATGTATACCATATGTTAGCTACTATGCATGTGAGTATTTGTGTTTTTGCACTTGATAAATTGAAAAACTTTTTCTATATGTGAACATTTCAAGTTCCTTCCCACAATGAAAATAAAAAAAGGAAAATACACACAGAAGGGAAATTTTCAAACTAACATGACCGTAATTGTGGTGAGCAAATGTACAGATGTATGCATGCTCACGCCCCGAAGTGAAATTCCATACAATTCGAAAGGCATCAGATTTATATAAACTAAAAAAAAAAAAACAAAACAAAACAACACAAAAAGAAAGTAGTTCGAAAGGAAACACTGAAATCCTGCTGCTCCTTAAAGCTTTGGGATAGAGAGGAGATGGAGAAGAGAGAAAATTGAGAGTGCTACTAAGTTCATGGATTATCAATAAAAGTGTCAGCTAAGTATCAAGAAGTTATTGGGTCCAGGAAAAATATCTCCTTAGCTTATAGTAACCTCTCTGACTATGACAGTCAGCAATAGGTGAAAGTTTCTGCTATAAGATGCTTTTCATTAATTTTTTCTTCTTTTTTGTTTTAGCTCTTCTTCTCCTTCTTCACTTACGCGTTCTCCACCTGATATTTCAAACGAAATGAAGGTTTTCCTATTCTCATCTAAAGCTTGGTCTTTCTGGTCCGATGACAACCAATTCGCTTGATGGATGTTTTTTATATCGGAACTGTCATTTTGATAATCTAATTTCTATCTAGATGAAGTTGATGGCCGCGGTAACCGAGTTGTTAGCACTGTCTACTAACATCCAAAAAAAGGAGTTATAGAAAAATAACTTAAATAAAAAAATAAACTAAATTTTCTAATTGCAGTCACACCTCGGCAGGGAATGTTAACCCCTCCGAGTCTCTATTTGACATGAAATAAAGGCTCCTCAGAGGCGGCTTAGTACAAACTGTAGGCCCCTTCATTTGTTGGACAAACATCAATATTTATTTTATCCCCTTCAAAATAGTCACCATTAGAGGCGATACACATATACCACCTTTTTTCCAATCTTCATAACACTTCTGGTAGGCCGCTTTAGGTATGGCTTTCAGTTCCTTCTTCGAATTCTCTTTTATGACTTCAATCGACTGAAAATGCTTTCCACGAAGCGGCAATTTGAGTTTAGGGAAAAGAAAAAAGTCACACGGTGCCATGTCGGGTGAATACGGTGCTTGCGGAACAATATTTACGTTGTTTTTGGTCAAATAATCGCGTACAAGACGAGGCGTATGAGCAACAATTTTGGAACAAGTCGAGCAGACACACGTCTCATGCCCAAACATCGTGAATAATGCTATGAGCGGATCCATTTGATATGTTGAGCTCACTAGCTATCTCTCTTTCAGTCACACGACGATTTTCCAACACAATTTTCTTTACTTTTTCAACGTTTTCTTCGTTTATTGACGTTGCTGGACGACGATCATGGGGCAAGTTCTCCAGCGATGTACGGCCGTCCTTGAACGACTTATACCAATCAAAAATAAGTGCACGTGATAGGCAAGACTCCCCATATGCCTTCTGCAACATTTTCATTGCGTCCGTCGCACTTATTCCATTGGAATAACAAAATTTCAAACAAACATCTTTGCTCAACGTTAATTTCCAAAGTAAAATTCGAAAAACACACTCGAGGTTGACTTGTTTATAGTGCCGTAAAAAAAAACTATCTAACAGATCGCGCTCAAATTTGACATGTAAACATATAACAGTCCTGGCAACCTAAGAAAAAAAATGTATGGCCATATGTCTTGTCCTTGTCGAGTTGTGGATAAAGGCTCGTTTATATTTAAGTAGAAGGTATATATTATACTATATGTTGATAACCCTCGGAGTATTTTGGGAAGTATCGCCTTGAAGACTTAATTTTCCGACCGTTGTACCAAAGGCACATTCTATACCCACTCTGGTATATGAGTCGCCAAGCATTATTTTTAGGTTGTGGCGGGCAAGCGCTCGTAGGTACTTTCAAGGCGCTCACCGAAGGCCTCTTTAGTCACATCGCCTTTCTTTTCAACCGAAAACTCTATAAGAAGGTACGACGACTTACAGAAGGTTTCAAGACCGGAGCAGACTCCAGTAGGACACAAAGAGGTGATCTAGCCACCGATGCCCAGAGCATACTCGATTTATGGAGGGAGCACTTCTCCAGCCTGCTAAATAGCAGTGAAAACGGAGTAACCGGAGATAGTGAGCCCGAAACCCCAATCGATGACGATGGAAAAGACGTTCCATTACCAGACCATGAAAAAGTTCGAATAACAATCGTCCACCTAAAAAAGAACAAAGCGGCTGGAGCTGACAGCCTACCGGCAGAACTATTCAAATATGGCGGTTAAGAGCTGACAAGGTGCATGCATCAGCTACTTTGCAGAATATGGTCGGATGAAAGCATGCCCGACGATTGGAATTTAAGTGTGCTTTGCCCAATCTATAAAAAAGAAGACCCCAGAGTCTACGCCAATTATCGTGGCTCCTTAATATGGCCTATAAGGTCCTGTCGAAAGACTAAAGCCCACCGTCAACAAACTGATTGGACTTTATCAGTGTGGCTTTAGATCTGGTAAGTCAACCATTGACGTGAAAAGAGGATCGAAACACACCACTTCTTCGTCGATCTTAAAGCCGCCTTCGACAGTTGTCTTTACGCCGCTATGTCTGAATTTGGTATCCCCGCAAAACTTATACGGCTATGTAAACTGACGTTAAGCAACCCTAAAAGCTCCGTCAGGATCGGGAAGGATCTCTCCGAGCCGTTCGATACCAAACGACGTTTCAAACAAGGTGACTCTTTATCGTGTGATTTTTTTAATTTAATGCTGGAGAAAATAATACGATCTGCAGAGCTGAGTAGAAAAAGTACAATATTCTATAAGAGTGTATAGCTGCTGGCGTACGCCGATGATATTGACTTTATTGGCCTCAGCAACCGCGCCGTGAGTTCTGCTTTCTCCAGACTTAATAAGGAAACGAAGGATATGGCCGGTGGAAGCAGAAGAAGAGGAAGGCCTCCGTTGGAAGGTCCACGCAGAGAAGGACCTGGCTGTACTTGGTATTTGCAATTGGCGCCACACATCAAAAAGAAGAAGCGAATGGTGCATTGCTGTTAACTCGGCTATAATCGCGTAAGCGGTGTCTACGCCAGTAAAGTAAGTAAAAAAGAAGAAGTTGCAGCAGTATTAAGAGTAGTAAATAGTAGTAGTAGTAGTAGTAGTATTAAAAAAAGTAGTGGTAACTAGTAGGAGTAATACAATAGTAGTAGTAAATAGTAGTAGTAACAGTAGTAGTAGTTGCAGCAGTATTAAAGGTAGTAAAACGTAGCAGTATATAGTAGTAGTATATAGTACTAGTATTGGTAGTAATAATAGTAGTAGTAGTTGCAGCAGTTTAAATAGTAGTAAATAGTAGTAGTAGTAGTAGTAGTAGTAGTAGTAGTAGTAGTAGTAGTAGTAGTAGTAGTAGTAGTAGTAGTAGTAGTAGTAGTAGTACTAATAGGAGTAGTAGTAGTAGTAGTAATAGTAGTAGCAGTAGTAGTAGTAGTAGTAGTAGTAGTAGTGGTAGTAGTAGTAGTAGTAGTAGTAGTAGTAGTAGTAGTAGTAGTAGGAGTAGTAGTAGTAGTAGTAATAGTAGTAGTAGTAGTAGTAGTAGTAGTAGTAGTAGCAGTAGTAGTAGTAGTAGTAGCAGTAGTAGTAGTAAATAGTAGTTGTATATAATAGTAGTAGTAGTATTTAGTAGCAGTAGTAGTAGTTGCAGCAGTATTAAGGGTAGTAAAACGTAGTGGTATAAAGTAGTAGTATATAGTAGCAGTATTGGTAGTATTGTAATAACAGTAGTAGTAGCTGCAGCAGTATTAATAGTAGTAAATATGGTAGTGGTAGTAGTAGCAATTATAATTGTAGTATGAGGCTCTCTACTTATTATAACTTAAAATGATGAATTGGTGGAGAGCAATCAGGTAGCTCCTTTACTGTATGGAGCCACCACAATCCAGTTATCGATGAGCCTAGTATCGTTAGTACAGTTAAGAAATAAGACTACACCCAATAGAAAGCTTCCTCCTTTATATCTTCCATTCCACTCTAGACCCTGTCGCTGGCTGGTACAAATAGTAAGGATCGAGAAAACCAATTGTTTTAGAAATTTCCTACGTGGCTTACTTTATGCGCCTACTTCTCCCATAACAACTGAATTTTCTATATGTAAATGTAAATACGTATGTACATATATCCGCCAATATACTTATGTTGTTTTTTCCGTTGTTATTTGCTTGCCAGCAGCTCGCTGAGACTAGAGGCTGGAGACTTCCCTGTTATTTTTTTTACTACAATGACGTTGACATCGATGGTGTTTAAGTATACATATACACTATGTATGTATTTTTGGGTATTTCCTTAAAGTTCCTGTTGTTATGTATTTCCTGCAGTGGTTTTTCCTCTTTCTTTTCCATTCTTATAATTTTTCTCATAAATACATACAATTGTGGATATTTTTTGTAGGAGATTCTCTTGCCTTCAGGTATCAAATTTATGTTTGTAAGCTCGTTGAAGAAGAAAAGAAGAAAAAACTTGAAAATAATTAATAAGGGAAATGTGAATGCTGTGATGCGTAGATTTCGCTTTTAAATTTCTTCGTTTTCATTTTCATTTCTGTTTTGTTTATTCGAATGCATTCATATATACATACATATATATGTGTGTGTATGTATGTCTGAGTGTATGGGTATGTAAAGTGCACATCGCTAAGGAAAACGAAAACGAGTGATTTTAATTAGATTAAATGAGCAATCAAGGAAATGGTGGTTTGAGAGTAAACTGAGAGCGGAAATAAAGATTGTACATTTGTGAATAAATTAATTTTATTTTTATTATGCAAGCATAAAATGTCTGATTTCTTACTACTTTATTATAAATATCTATGTTCAAAGTAACAGTTTTTCAGAAAAATTTTTTTTACTCATTAAAATTGTATCTATATTTTATGTAAGCAATTTTCAAAAAAAAAAATTGTTTGGGGAAAAAATGTTTGCTTTTATATTCATTGAGGTGCATTTAAATTTTTTTTTACAAATTAATTGCGATTATTTAAAAAGATCAACCAAGAATTAAATATTAAATTTTAATAAAAAAGGAGATAGTTCCATTTCTTATACACCGTTACATCGTCTATATATGTATACATATATAATAGTTTAATTTCTTTTCTTTAGATCATAAGAAAAAAATCTGTCTTAAAGTTACCTGTCTTTTTATACATATACACGTGTATGTATGTTTAATTACACTTGTAAGTACGACGTTTTGTCGCCGTGAACCTCATAAATAATTGATATTTCAGTCATTCAAATATGTACATACACACTTGCATACATATACACTTTGATTTCACAAGGGAAAGTGACTGTCTGACTTGGTGATGAACATATATGTATGTATACATACAAACTTTTACTCATACATACATACATATATACGGTATGTTGGCAAAATATGCTCTTTTGCATAATGTCTGTAATATTACTTACCATATATAATATGCACATACTTATGTAAGTTTCTGTAGAGATTTGTGATTACTGCAGACACTTTATGTTAATTAAATTTAAATTATTTCTCAAGGTGTCTGGCGGTATAAAAAAAATAATAAATACATTTAAAGTATTTATTTTTTGTCTGCTATTCATTTGCTTCAATCAGCTCCCGACTTCCGGTTTTAGGCCAAGTTCTTCTGGGTAGCTTACAATCATTCGTTTGGAGGAGAGCTGGAGTGAGAGATTCGTTCACTCGTTTTAGCTCACCACCAAACACTGCAATTGGGCGTAAGATTTCGGATCCAACACATAAAATATTTGTATCAATAAAAAATTTCAAGAATAAGCCTCGAAGGAGAGACCTGCTTTTTGATAACAATCCTTGTACGAATGAAGTAAGAAATGCGATGGTCGGGACAAGGTTGGAAATGACTAGACCCTTGGGAGATAGGAAGGAGATTCATGGTGGGAGAGAGGTTAAGTTACAGAATCCTAGCATTCACTCCACATCAAAGCGAAGTTCTTCCACATATCGCTGATAAGGGTCTACAATTCGACGAAAGAGAAGGACAATGTGAGCAAAGCGGCATCCCCGCCAGGATGTAAAAATCTTGATTGTCGATTTCAATGCGCAAAAAATATATCTTTGGCCCAGCTGACGGATCTACTTTGTCAGGGCCCGAAATATGGCTGTCTTTTATTCCAGAACAAGAAAACTCATCAAAAAGCTAGCAAGATCGACCAAGTTGTGAAAGATGGAAGACAACTGTGGAACGGCTTTTCAAGGTTCCTACCTACAGCTAAAAACGAAACTATTAGTTTTCGGAAAGATCGTAGAAACAGTTGAAAATTGCCATACCGTAGTGAAGAGAAAACAAGCTGGCTTCCCCGTAACGTTACCCTCGACCAATACATGTGCGATGTTGGGGATAGATGCCGAGAGCTGAATAAGGAAGCAATACGCATGTGCGGATAAAAAAGGGTGGAGATGCGTGAGTATGAAGAGCTAAAGAACAAGATTAATGCTCGAAAATTCTATGGAAAGATGCGGCGACTCACTGAAGGTTTTCAGACCGGAACCTACTCATGTAGGAACCAAGAAGGTAATCTGGTGACCGATGTCCACAACATACTTGCTGTAAGGAGGAAACCATTCTCCAGCTTGCTGAATGGCAGTGAAAGTGCAACACATGAAGATAGCTAGTTGTTGTTGTTGTTGTAAACGCAAAATAATCCCTGAAGTGGTTTTCGGGGAATATAGCGGGAGTGATAGTCCTTGATAGTCCGACTGCCGCGGATTACGCCTTACCTCGGGTAAATTCTTTAGACCCGACTTGGCTCCCCTGTCACTGTTGACAGTCATAACTTCGAGATCGTGATAATTTCGTCTATCTTGAAACCAGCATCAAAACCAATAATAAGGCCAGCTCTGAAATCTAACGCAGAATCACTCTTGTCTACAGGTACTTCCTTGGATTGAGTAGGCATTCAAAGAACTAAAATCAAACTCCAAAAGTTCCTCATCATTCCGGTCTCGATGTCGACATTCGATGAGTCGGCGTTAGGAGTCTTCGAGAGAAAAGGTTTGAGAAAGATTTATGGCCCGTTGATAATGGGCAACGGTGAATACCGCAGACGATGAATCGTTAAGCTTTACGATACAAATATGCGGTAACATTGACACAGTACAACGAATGAAGGGACAGCGGATATGCTGGGTAGGCCCGCGACGTCCGTACGAATGACAGTATTCGATGCTGTACACGACGGTGAAGCAGCAGAAGAAGAAGAACTCCACTCCGTTGGCAGGATCAGCTGCAGAGCGATCTGGTTGTTGCACTTGATAATTCCAACTGGCTCCAAATAGCCAGAAGAAACTAGTACGGCATTACTTTCGATATGGATGTAATCGCGTAAGCGATGCCTATGCAAATAAAGAAAAAGAAGTAAATGTTTTTTTTTTTGGTAAAACTTAATCATTGCCATGCCCTTTAGATACCAAATATAATAATTTTCTACCACGCCAAATTGAGAGCTGTCAATACTAAAGTAAATTGTTATGGAGAAAAATTCAACAAGTGAAAAATACCCATTAAAAATAATTAAATGCTGGTACTCTCTTAAAAAAATCGATATGTACGACAAATATGTTTATAAGTTATTTCATAAAAATTTGCCACTTCCTTGTCAATTTAATGTCGACTGCACCTTGTTTTCCATCGGCACCGGAGCACCTGCTTATTTAGCTGCAGGTAAGAATTCTTCTGGAAAAAAATACGCAGATCCTTGTACAAATAGCAATCAAAAGGAACACTTTAAAAATACACAATAATATTTATTTGTTAGTATGTGTATGTATTTATATCTGTTTATTTAACCATATGCATGCATGAATATTCCAGTGTTCTATTGATCAAGCATTTTGCATGTGTAATGATGCCAACACTCTTCGCCTACTTATAAGTAAACAAGTGAATTTGCTGGTGACACCTAACAATTGCCAACAACTGTGATGAGAGAGCACTTAAGTATCCAAGCACCAAGCACTAAAGAGGTGGATGAAAGGCGAGGGCTGTGTGTGCAGAGGTGCGAGTAATGCGTGCATACTACCCTTCTGTCAATAACAGTGTCTTCTTCTTCTTATTCTTTTTTTTGCTTCTCTCCTTGTGTTTTGCTACTACAAAAATAAAAACAACCATAATTGACTAACAGCTAGTGAACAGCTGGTGGGTGTTAGTGTGGGGTTAAGGAAATTGTAAGAATGTAGCAAATGCAAGAAAAGCAGCACTTAAACTCTCAATCAAATGCAAGTTTGTTTGGCTCGTGGTACGTGTATAATATACGTATGTATATGTATGTATGTAAAAAGGTATGCATTTAAAGTTCACGCTGCTCCTGCAGGATAACTACTTGCTACTTTATAGCTTTAATGCCAGCGTTCATGTGCTTGTGCTGACATTGAGTTGGTTCCTATTCTATGGTGATCGCTATTTATTTATTTTTATTTATTTTTATACCACCCTTTAGGGAGTTGGCCTGTAATTTCCGGCTTTCAGCTGTCAGTACAAGCAACAAGCAAGCGTTGATAAAAATAATTTCTTATGCAAACAAGTGTAAAGGACATGCTTACCTTTCAAGGCATGCAAGAGACATCGAATGCCAACGTAGAGAAAAATTGAAATAATCATTGTAAATATGCCACAGTCAGTAGGTATGTAGGTATGTGTCACTCTAAATGTGGGCTATCCCCTTTTTATCGCTCATTTGGCAAACTGATAGGGGTCGATTGTGTCATCTTTACAAACAGAAGTTAAATATTGAAGGAAGAGACTATTTTTATCTGAAACTAGAAGAAAAAGGTGAATTATGGATGGTTTGTTTATTTTATTTTGTTTTGGTGGCACTGAATGGGACTTCTTCGAGTTCTCTGCGCTGAAAATGCACCAGATGTTTTCATCGTGTACTCACTAAGACTGGACAGAAACAAAGGAGACTTTTTAGTGTTTCACTAATCCGGCGGAATGTGACCTGATAGTAGGAAGGATGTGACCTGATAGTAGGCATACAACCTTCCTGCCATTCTTTTGAGTTCGCGTGGTGTTTTGCTTATGATCTTTACAGCCTTGGTATGGCCTTTACCTTGCTAATCCGTCTTCTAGCTCTTACGTCCGTTTTTTTTTGTTTTGAAGTCGTTATTTTAGTGGTTTCGTTGTCAAGCGAATAAATAGTATTTTTGGTAATATTTTCAACTATTTGTCAGTAAATATACAACTGCTTCCATGCATCCACCTTATTTACGGCTACCTTGCTCCTAAGAATATGGTCCGATGTACGTTATTGCTTTAATTTGCGCTGGGTACTAACGAATGTGTTGATGTTTTTCATGTCGTATCCTGCTTTCTTTAAGGTATAGTCCTCAGCTTGGAAAATATCCCAGAAATTCGACGATTTAGAAGTTGTCTGAGGTCTAGCACAGCGTTATGCAATATATTCCTGCACCCGGATGAAATCATCAACCATTTTTGCTCTCTTCGTACAATTCTAGTAAGTTCATCTGGCAAACTGCACAGAGTGGGTAATGCCCTCTTTTAGGGTAGCTTGAAATATTTTTTCCCCACATGAAGCGGGCAGGTATGGACTTCTTCCTTTGTCTATTCGAGTTGTGCCCGAAGATTTTAGTAGGAAATTTACAGCAGATTTCGCTTTGAGGTTTTCCAAAGTAGAGCTGATAGGCATTAGGCCAAGCAATCTTTCGACTGGATTATTTGGAGAAGCTCTCGATGCGAGAAGTGAGACACCGAAGCTATTCAGAAACTCGTTGGCTACAAGCATTGACAGTGTGCCCCTCTGGGGATTTCCTCCGTACGCTAGCCAATTAAGTCTGGATATTTTATTAATTTTCTTTTATTTTCTTTGTTTAATATTTTATTATTTATTATATATATGTATATATTATTATATTTTATATTTTATTTGATTTTATTTTATTTTTATTTTATTTTAAATTTTGTTTTATTTAAATTAATTTTATTTTTTTTCTTAGATTATTTATTTTATTATTTCTTTCATTTTATATTATTTATTTATTTTTTCTAAATGTTATTTATTTTTTTTATTTTGTATAATTTTTTATATTATTTGTTTTATTTTCTTTATTTTATTTTATTCTTTACTTTTATTTATTTTTCTTTGCATTACTTTTTTATTTTGTTTTATAATTTTGTTTTATTTTATTTTACTCTATTTTATATTACTTATTTTATTTGTTCTATTTTATTTTATATTATTTTATTTTTCATTTTATTTCATTATAATTTAATTTACCATATTTTTTTCCTTGCTTGATAAAGGATATAAATCTATCATACATATTTCACTGTTATTTTTTAACTTAATTGAACTAATCTTTAGTTAATGTATCTTAATTTAGTTTTGATTTTTTACTATTTCGTTTTACTTTCTCTTCTTTTATTATATATCAATTTTTATATTTTGCTTCCTTTTTTAATTATTTACTTACATTTTAGATAATAAAATTTTTTTTAATTTGTTTAATTTTATTCATTTTTGGGTTTTGCTCCTTAGACATTTCCTTTTCTTATTAAAATATGAGCTTATGAAATATCAATAAAAGATTTCTGATGCCTCTCAACAATATTTTTTACAAATTTCAAATGTCTGACCTATTGTACAATACCTCATTACAATTGCAAACAATCCCTTAGTTACGGTTAACTCTCTTATTGCTCTTGGAGCAGATCTTAGTACTAAAACAGATAAACTTAATATACCTTTGTACCTAGAAGCAGAAAATGGTCATTTAGATATAGTATCTCTTTTTATACAAAAGAGATTAGATGTTAACGCTGTAAATACGAGCAAAACCTTTGCCTTCTGCAATACAAAATGGTAATATCGAGGCAGTTAAAGCTTACATTTTTTCCTTAAATCTTTTTAATTTGTATACATCCATTAAAGAACTTCTTTTACTTTCCTTTTTTGCAGAAGAATTCAATACAAGAGCAAACATTCCATTTATTGGGTTATTTGCTTCTCAATTCTTTTGTAGTTTCAATATACTTACAAAAACTATTAAATGTTCAAGGAATATACAAAATATAATTGTACACGTACTTACATGTATTTCATTTAATATTTTAAATATATAATAGCAATTAGTGCAAATAAATTTTAAAAATGTTAAGTGTTTCGAATGTCCCTATATACAAATATGAAATAAAGTTATCCCAATTTAAGTTTTGCTGCTGTCCATATTATGTTTTAGAATTAAGTAAACATAATTAATATGTCTATGAAGACTAGTTCATGCTAATTTATTTTATTCATAAATGCTCATATTCTTGTCTTTTACCCCAAAAAAATAGGATTGGTCGCTCAAATATTAATCAGAAGATAATATGTTGAGATAGAAAATTTAGCCTGAGACTAAAATTTAGGCAAAGAAAACAAAACAATTTTTGTATATATATGACATTTAAATATATGAATATTTAGAATCATAGCAACTCATCCCTTAATTATCTAATTCGTCACAATCACCTGTTGATATTATTCTCTTCATTGCATTCACTCGAATTCATTCGTTATTTAGTGAATTTATTCCGAAATGTTGTGGAATCTAATGTTAAACGCCTAAAAGTGTGCTTAAACAGTGCAATGTCAGATAAGTCTGTTCTCACTGGTCTCTCACATAACAGCTGTAGTCGAGCAAAAGCTGTTAGTTTTACATTTGTTTTTAAAATACTTCTGCTAATAACAGCTGACTATCTCATAGCAGTTATCTCTGTAACATCTTCTATTTGTTTACATAGTCATGTTAGATAATTTTTAAGCAAGCTTTTTGCGATGTTTCATGTGATGCTTTTTCTGGGTTCTGTTAATAAATACAATGTGGTTTAAAAAGAAGTTACTAGTTGAGAGAGAGAATACATATTTTAAAGGTTTAAGATTAAGATTTTGGTGCACTTTTAAATCAAACAAATATAGATGAACATAAGATTTGTAAGAGCTGCCTTTGTGTAAAAAAGCTGGATGCCTATGGCACGAGTACCTTTCGTTTCAGCAGAGCAAGAGTGATGAGTTGAGACCTTTAAAGAAGCTTTGGGATTAGTAGTGGAATATACAGAGCGGAAATGAAATATCTATTCGTCATCCGTTCACAAAAATCTTAGGACAGAATTCCCTGGGTACGCTAAGAGATCTGATTTCCAGAAGTAGACCACAGGTTGACAGAGAACCAACTGGTTGACCATTGATGGTTGATTGTGGTTCACTTTATTTATGAAATTTACAGTTTAAATGTATTTCGGTGACATTCACAGCCATTTTCGAAGGGAGAAAATTATTATCGCTCCACTCCAGAAAATCCATCTATTCTTGAAAAAATGTAGACAGAGAAAAAAATAGAGAGACGCAGAGCTATGTATAATTTTCAGAAACGACAAAATGAACAACATTTATCAATATCGATATATACCATACTTTCGAGCTCATCAATTCTTTGACCAGACATTCAGAAGGGGAGGGTAGCCAACAAATATTCGTTTGGAGGCGAGCTAAAGTGGAAAGGCGATCGCATGTGGTTGTGCATAGGGTTAGGGACCCACGACATGAAAAACTTGACTTCAATGAAAAAACTAACTAAGCTTCGGATGAGAGATTCCCCTTTTGATGAAGACCCCGCTAACGTTTAAAGGATTATTTGAAAGATTTGAATCTTTAATTGGTAAAGTGCCGCTGTGCAGCTGGTTGATGTCCTAATAGGATGATAAGCTGATGAAAGACTGTGGGTCCTTGTGAAATATAAAGGAGCGCAAGCTTCATGTCAGATTTGTGATGAGAGAGAGACTCCGTCGTCGAGTACTGGCATTCACTCTGAAGGAAGAAAGTCTTTCCACAATCCTTTATCAAAACAAAATTTTTCAGCACAAAACTGACTTGCATCCATGCCCCTATGGAAGAGAAAGACGTGTGGAGCATACCTATGAGCGCTGGCCCCGCCACGATGTCAATATTTTGCGACTCTATCAGAAAATTCAGCCTCCACGACGTTACATTTCCAAATGGCTTAAGTTTGATCGAACAGGGCCGGAAATATGGTTGTCTGTAGTACTAAATTCTACATGGTCGACAAGGGTAGTGCTCGGAAATTCTACAAAAAGATACCGCGAAGGAGAAATTATAGGAGAAATTTGTAGAGAGAACACTTCCCCAGCCTTCTAAATGGCAATGAAAATGGTACACTAGAAGATGGTGTCCCGAAGCCACAAACCAATAACGAAAATTATGGAAAAGGCATTCTATTACGCGACCTTGACCAGGTTCGAAAAGCGAATGAACATTTTATCTTGGAAAGACCCGTGAGAAGAAAATCGATACACATTTACTTGATTTTAAAGCAGGCTTTGACAGCTGCTCCTACGCCACTATGTCTCAAATTGGTATTTGAATTTCTGTTTTGTGTTTTTATTATATAAAAAAGCGTAAGAAAAAGGGCGAAAATTAATGTCAGATTAAAAGGAAAAATTAAAATCTTTTGTTTTTTAATTTGAAACTTTTGAACATTGAATGAACGCCTAGTGTTTTCTGAGATTTTATTAACAGTATTACGAGTACTTATTCCCTTAATTTGCGGTGACAAAATAAAAAAAAATTTCTGAATTTCTGCTTTGAAAAGAATTCAGAAACTATTTGAGGGAAAAATAATAATACAATAATAAATTTTTATTGATAACATAATGTTAATATAATGACTATGCTAAAAGTTCCTCCGCTAACAGCCGACGTGAATGAGTTTTCTACTGCTAACAAACATAAATGCTGTTAACACTCAACCCTCAACAGTTGTTACCAGAGAATGTTAATACCTATAATTTAACAGCAATTTCAATTTGTGCTTTATTTTAAACGTTTTTCTAACACGAATTCAGTCAATGTCGATTTGTAAACGTGTTCGGTTTGTGAGACGCATTATTCGCAGGAGTACTTCGACGATAACCGGCAAATTGAAAAAAAAGATTAAATAAATTAAAAATATAATAATAAATAAGAACATTAATAATAAATAGCTGATTTAGCAAATCTTATTGTTGTCATTTACATGCGCAACATATTGTTTATTAATGCGTAATGCGAAAACAACAATTTAAATAAATATGGAATATTGTTAATAAACATCAATTACAAATATTTGTATGGCGAAATGGTCAAATTGTCATCACGTTGTGTACGTGTGCATCGGCACGCTTTAAAAATATTTGAAATTATTGTTTTAAAAATATAACTGGTACGCATATAAACACATAAATGTCTTTATATTTATTATACTTAAATATGTATATGTATGTATGTACAAAAATATGTATATAATGTATTTTTGTTATACTACTTTGGTATTTTAACGACTTTGGCGCGTAATATCACAATCCATATTAAATAAAAGACTATAAAGTGAGCATTAATTTTATTTGTGTTGTTGTTTGGGAATTCAAATATAAAGTTTTGCATAAAAAATTTGTGTAAATCGTTTTTAATTAAATTTTTGCACAACAGTGATAAATCTCGAATTTATAAATAAAAAAAGATAAAAATGTGTGCACCAAAAAAAAAAAAAACAAAAAAAAAAAATAAAAAATTATTAAAAACAAAATACAGAATAATAATAATAATAATATTAATATGAATAAATAATTAATAAAGTATATTAAATAAAAACTTTAATTAAAATAAAAATAAATTCTTACCAAAGTATTGAAAAAAAATAAAAACTTTTTCGTGAATTATCGGAAAAAACTTTAATAATTATTAAAATAAAATCTAAATCAAATCAGCTAATTATTCTAGTAATTAATTTATATAATACCCTTAAATTGTTCTGTAATACACCAATTAAATAAATTTGTATTCTATCACACATAACTTCCTCGCATGTCCAACAACCTAAGGCACACAAATTAGTGATTTAAATTGAGTTCATTAATACATATGAATTTTAATATTGCAATTAAAAATTAATTAACATATTATATTAAGCTCCAATTTAAAATATAATAAAGTGTCGCATAAAAATATCAATTTTAATATGCCTTAAGTGTTTTTCCATTCAATATTTCTTACTCGCTGGCAGACATATGTACATATATGTGCATGTATGTGTGTATTAGTTATTTTAATATTTTCATAAAATATAGAATATATGGTAACCTGAAGACAAAAAATTAATTTGAAATATTTTTATTATACATCTTGATGGCTGTTAATGCCAAGAAATAGTTTTGTCTATGCAAATAATTTAAAAATATTTGTGAATAAATAATAAAAATAATATATAAAGTGCATGAAATGACATGTATAAAGTGTTACAGATGCAAACTACGAAAATAATTTCAGCTACTTTCTCGATGGTACTCAAAACTGTTTCTGATAGTTTTTGCTATGGACCACTCTATGGCTTTTGTGAATTGTCTAAACGCAGCTTCGGATTTCAATTCAAATTTTTTTTTAAATTAATTTTTTCATGCAACGACTGTGACTTCTCAAACTTCCAGTATTCGATAAATTCGTAAAAAGAAAATTCTGTCATATCAAGATTGAAAAAAAAATAAAAGCAAAAAAATTTTTATTATATTGAAAATCCTCTGCCCCCTAAGTGTTCCTCTGGCTCCCATCAAATCATTGAAACAGTAAATGGCAAATGTCTAGGTGTTGTTAAGCCCAACCTACTCTCAATATGTTTGAATGTATGTATATTTTTTTTTTGAGTAATTATATATATAGGTATATATAATTGGCGCTTTGTAACCGTTGAAACGATTTTCGGCCGAGCTCATCTTCCAATTTGTGGTTTTGCGTTTTGAAGTTTTACAGTTTATACTAAGCCGCCTCCGAACGGCTGATGACTTTTTTATAAGGAGCTTTTTACCCTTAGTAAAGATCCTCTATTTACTTGTTTTAATTTTTTCTATAATTTAACAGAGCTCTTTCCAAATCATCAAAAGTTCATTTGGAATTTCTATGAAGTGGACTGTATCCAGAGTCCGAGAACGAGAATTTTATTTGATAATGAACAAATTAATGCAGCAAAAAGTAGCAAATCAACGAAATATAGAAAAACGAAACAAAAACGGCAAGATTATTTTATTGAAACTATCATAGAGAACGATCACGGTTTTGGGAACAAAAAGTCGATCAACAAGTTATTTCAGAAGATCTGGTTTTCCAGTCACTCTCAATATCCCATCTCATTTTGGCTGGGCAGACAATTTTTACTCCTTTAAAAACTCGTTGAGAAAATTATGCATTTTAATTTACTTTTTTTCAAGTATTGTAGGTAAGAAAGTGGTTTGACGGCTAAAATAGCTGAGTTACTAGTATTGTGTACTCGCAATTGGAAGGGTATATCTAAAATTAAATAAGTTATTGGGTGTATGCATTAATTCGTGCGGTTTTCTAAGAGAGGGCTCTAATAGTATTATTTCGCGTCGTGTTCATCTGTGGCTATATTCATTTCAAAGGTACTGTCATTTCGCGTCGTTTTCAGTAGATGTCATTTGTTTTAACGTGAGCAACAATTTGTATCATTCATTTGAAAATGTCGAAATTTGTACCAGATAAAGTGTTTTTGTGGAGAGTTCTTCTTCATTACTTTAACATGAAGAAAAGTGCTACCGAGAGCCATCGTATTTTACTGGACGTTTATGGTGACCATGCTTTAGCCGAACGAACGTGCCAAAAGTGGTTTGCATGGTTTAAAAGTAGCAATTTCGACTTAGACGACGGACAGCCAAAAAAATTTCAAGACGAAGAATTGGAGACATTGCTCAACGCAGATGCATGCCAGACGCAAGAAGAACTTGCAAAAGTATTAGGAGTTGATCAAGCAACCGTTTCCAGACGATTAAAATCATTGGGATTCATCCAGAAGCTTAGAAATCGGATGCCTTATGAATTAAAACCAAGAGACGCCGATTCTGCATGTCGGAAATGTTGCTTCAACGCCACCAAAATAGGTCATTTTTGCATCGGATTGTCACTGGCGATGAAAAATGGATTCATTATGATAACCCAAAGCGCAAGAGATCGTATGTGAAGCCCGGCCAACCATCGACATCCACGGCAAAACCGAATATCCATGGTGCCAAGGTTATGCTATGTATTTGGTGGGACCACAAGGGTGTGCTCTATTATGAGCTATTGAAATCGGGTCAGACATCAATGGGGACCTCTACCGAAAACAATTGATTCGTTTGAAAAAGGCCATCGCGGAAAAACAAACAGGAATATGCGACCAGACACGAATCAATAACTTTTCATTATGACAACGCTCGGCCACATGTTGCAGGGCCAGTTAAAAACTATTTGGTAAACTGTGGGTGAGAAGTTCTACCTCCCCGCCATATAGCCCAGACGTAGCACCTTCTGATTACCACTTGTTCAGATCAATGCAGAATGCCCTCACCGGAGTACGCTTCACTTCAGAATAGGGTATCAGAAATAGGCACGATTCTTTCTTGACCCCCAAGCCGGAGAAGTTCTTTTGGGATGGGATCCACAAACTGCCAGAAAGATGGGCAAACATCGTAGCTTCCGATGGGAAATACTTTGAACATTAAATGTATAACAATTTTTTCACAATAAAGTCTTAATTTTCTAAAAAAAAACCGCACCACCTCTAGGCAGCGAATGTTAGGCTTCTCATAAAAATTCAATATCAGCTGGAGGAAGAGCTCGGACTGCTTTGCGGTAACGGACAAAAAATTTCATTTTTTTCCCTGAGAAAACTCTATCCATGTCTAGTGATTTTTAAGTCGAGAAGGTCTTTAGTAATAATTAATAATTTTTGTATATAGCACTTTCTTGTTCTAAAGTGAAAAATGGAATGTAGTAAGTATTATTTATTTTGAAGTAGATGGTTTTAGTGATCTGTATCTCACGTTAGCCGAAAATTTGTTGCAGTCAATCCTGAACAATTTTGGTTACGTTGATTTCTTTACGGTAATTTTGATGTAAAATATATTCCATCGTGTGGAATGCCAATTGTCGAAAATGCCCTTAAAATAATATAAAAAGTGGAGCCTGACCCTAATGCGAGAACTCTTTCAGTTTCCCAGTAGCTAAAGATTGCACATACCATAAATCAATTTGGTTCCACTTGAAAAAGGCTGGATGTACAAAACCTCTATGTGTGGGTGCCCTATGCGTTATCGAGAAAAATCTAATAAGCCGTATTTCCTTCTGCAAATCGTTGCTAAATCATAACAAAATCGACCCATTTATAAAGCGGATGGTAACTGGTAATGAAAAACGGATTACCGAAAGCAACGTCAAATGAAAACGGTTGTGATGGAAGTTCACCGAGCCGACACAACGGGCTTCAATCCTGGGATTGGCAAAGATTCATTCAATATGAGCTGCTCCCCTGCAGACAAACTCTTTATTCGGACCTTTACTATCAGCAGCAGAACCAGTTGAAGGAAGTAATCGCCCAGAAACGTTCAGTATTGGCCAACAAGATGAGAATTGCGATTTATCAGGACAACGCCACGAACGTCGATACTGACTAACCAGAAGCTCTGAAGGCTTGGCAAGGAGTTTCTTATGTACTCACCTTATAGTGCACACCTCACACGATGTGATCAACATCTGTTCCTGTCTATGGAGAATGATTGGGCTGGTGAAAATTTGGTCTCAATAGAAGCTTGTGAAAATCGATTGTTCCACTTTTTCGTCCAATAGGGACAAGAGTGCTTATATGATAGGCACAGTGACATTTCTTTCAAAATGCCAAAATGTTCTCTAGCAAAATATATATATAAATTTTGCTGACCCCTTCTGGCATGCAGCTCGGTAATATGGAATCCCAGGTAAAAAATCAACTCCAACAGGATCGAATGGGTTAGGTTAGATTACACTGGGCGGCTGATGCACCGTGCATAAAGCCATTGGTCCTTTGTAGTACTCAATGGAAATCCATTTTATAGCGGAAGGATAGAATTAATTCAAAAACAATCTTTACTTTTTACTTTAAATTAGTGCTCTCAATATAATCAAGCTCAGCCTAGTAGCTATTAACTTCAGCACACTAACCAGAGGTAGAAAAGTTATTATGGTCATTACAATAAACTTTCAAAGAGGCGCCAACCTAAAAAAATTTCCAATTATTTTTTACCAAATGTGAATAATTAAAAGCAAAAAACTGAAAAAAAACAGTTCAGGCTATAACTTTTCTTCACTTTCGAGAAATGACTACAGTAGGTAGACATAATAAATTGGTTTAGTTTCTTTGAAGCAGCTTAAAGCGGATTATTCTGGAAATCGCAACCAACAGAAAGCATAATCTTCTTTAGGTGATGTAGCATTTTGACTACCACTAAACGACACGACATTAATTATCGTATAAACCAATAATAAGAGTAGCACACAGTGACTGCTGGCGGGCACTTAGCTGTCTTAGCGCTTGAGAAAAAAATTAATTTTGCTACCATTTCTTTAATAAAGCTCGAAATATTTAATAAAAATCTAATATTGATGAATAAAAATGCCAAAAAGCAGCTACTTAAATATATAAATAGTTCCATTAAATGAGATTATTTGTATGTATGTGAAGATTTTAATGAGCATAAATCTGCTTTCATTCTATTTGTGGCCATTTTTATAGCATCTCTATATAATTACCAGCAAAATAAGCTAGCCACTTCCTGGCTCTACGCCACTTACATGCATAAATCCCAAATATTATTCTCTTCTTCCGCCAGCTTCATATATGTAGATATGTACCTATATGACATTCGGAGATAGTTGTCGCCCACGTACCAAACATAATTGCTGTCACGTATACGCCATGTATGACACCAGTCGCACCGAACACCAGCAACAAAAAAATCCATAGATAAATGGCCAACCAATCGAATAAGCAACCAAACATACAGAGTTCTCATGTATATACATATGTATAGGTATGTACTTCTATTTATCGGCATAGCATCCAAGTAACCAACCAACCAGCCAATTGTGGTCACACAAATTGAAATCTTTGTAAGCGCACTAAAGCGTAACGGTATAATTT
>JAWMAG010000029.1:5302500-5375000 GCA_037013455.1 Ceratitis rosa
AATACAAAATTAATTTAAATAAATTAAGATAAAATAAAACTATACAATATAAAAAAAATAAAATAATTAAAATAAAATAAAGTAATATAAAACAAAATAAACTAAACTAAAATAAAATAAAACAAAAAAAAAATAAATAAAATAAAATAAAATAAAATGAAATAAAATAAAATAAAATAAAATGAAATAAAATGAATAAAATAAAATAATATAATGTAATATAAAATAAAACTATATAAAATTAACTTAAATAAAATAAAATAATATACAATAAAATAAAACAAAACAAATCAAAATAAATTAATATAATATAAAACTAATCAAAATAAAATAAAATTAAATAAAACAAAATAAAAGAAAGCTATAAAAAAAATAAATAAAATAAAAGAAAAAAAAAATAAAATAAAATAAAAAAATAAAATAAAATGAAATAAAATAAAATAGAATTATATAAGATTAATTTAAATAAAATCAAAAAAAAAATAAATAAATAAATAAAATAAAAAAAAAATAATTGAAATAAAATAAAATAAAATAAAATAAAATAAAGTTAAATAAAATAAAATAAAGTAAAAGTAAAATAAAGTAAAAAATAAATTAAAATAAAATATGACAAAATAAAATAAAACAAATTAGAGTAAAATACAATAAAATAAAGTAAATAAAATAAAGTACGTAAAATAAAATGAAATAAAATAAAATAAAATTATATAAAATAAAATGAAATATAATAAAATAATGTAAAATAAAATAAAATAAAATAAAATGAAATAAAATAAAATAAAATAAGGGAAATTAATTATACAATTTAAATGTAAATAACTGCAACATAATAGAAAAGAGTAAAATTCATAACAGTGATTTTAAAAATGAATATATTTCAATTTACCGAAGGAGTGCTTAAAATTATTTACATTTTATTTGACAGTTTCTTAGTCTCAAATTAAAATATCTGCATCACGCCTTAATCTCCACAGTCAAAATAAGAAGAGGGCACAGAAATTGTTGACCCATAAAACCAATTTCACCATTTCAGCGTGTCAAAGTAGTTTAGAAAATAAACCAAACCCAAAATGAAATTCAAAAAAAAAAAAAGTAAATTAAGTACGCAATACCACAAATACCAAATACAACGTGTGAAGAAAGACAAAATGGTGAAGAAGTGATTACCATAATTATTCCCAAGTTGCAAATGTGTGTCCATGTACTTATGTATGTATATATGCAAGTGATATATCCAGTTATATCAAGTTAGCCAATAAGCGCACGAAACGGCAATAAATTGCCATGTTGTCCGTATAAATTGCCAACAGGCAAGCAAACAAACGAAATCACATTTTCTTTCGTGTTAAAAATTTACCCCAACACATTCCTCACCTACACAATAACAAAGAACGCAGAAAAAAACAACAACGAAGGCTCGCCGCCCGTTGCCGTGGGCTAAGTAAAAATTGAATAAAGCAAAAACAAAACAGAAATAAAAATGGAAAATAAAAATGTGCCAAAAATAGTTAGAAATAGCTAGGCTCGTAGACACTAAGGATCACACACTAACACACACACACACACGCATGCAGAAGTTGTGTTTTAGCCAGGCATCTGCTGAAGCTTAAAAAAAAGAGACAAGAAAATAACGCATGAATATGCGGATAAAGGCATGAAAACAAGAAAAAGAAAATAAAAATGGTATACAAGAATTACTCTGGGTGTGTGTGTGTGTGTCTGTCAGTGTCGGGGTCTGTGTGTCACGACCTGTGTTATAAGCAAATAAATAATTGGCGCTAATATATTGTGTGTGTGTATAACACTTGCAGTGGTACGAGAATGTCTGATCCGAGTCGCTGTGATGTAAACAAAAATTTGAATCCTTGGATAATATTTTATATTAAGTAGATTTAAATTTGTCTGCTAAAGCGTACATACGAGTACATATAGAAGATAAAAAACTGAATAAAATTACAATGAAATAAACAAGTAACAACTGAAAAATAGAAGAATAAATAATAAGTGGGATTGACTTCGATAAACGATATCTATGAACTTTATGTCATCAAATCTGAAAAGAATGCAAGGGATACAGAGATTATTTTCAATAATATAAAAGGTGAGTATACATATATGTATGATATATATACATAATTATGTACGAGTATGCCTGTATGGCTTCAAATTCTCTTATTCACTGTTCTGTTTGTTATTGCATCCATTAAAGTAGCAGTAAAAATAGAAAATGTCATAGAATCGCGTATTCACAACTATATTTCTGGTATTTTCTCTGAATAGAGTATATTCTTGACTTTTAAAAATTTATATTAGCCTTATTTTTATTTATTATTTATTTTATTTAATTAGCGTTTAAGACCGTGTGGATCAGGGTCCATTGCGATATATTTTATTGCTTTTCCCTGAAGCTATGCACATCGGGCAACGTCTTTTCCAATTCCCGAAACTCCGCGATTATAGCTGAGTTAACCACAATGAACCATTTCTTCTTTGGTGTCGCATTTTGATGCTAATTAAAAACACTAATTGTAGCTAGGTGCTTGCATACTTTATCTTTCTTCTGCACTTCTTTCACCGGCAGATACTGCATCGAAAACCTTCAACGCTGGAGTATTTTCTTCCATTCTGAAGAAAGGCAGCATAACCGCTGTCTCTCCATTCGCTGTACTATGTCAATATCATCGTATAACTCGTACAGCTCATCGTTCCATCAGCTCCGGTATTCGCCAATTCCCAACTCGTAGAGGACCATAAATCTAACGCAAAATCTTTCTCCTGAAATCTCCTAACTCCGAATCATCCGATGTTGTCATCGTCCATGTCTCCGCACCATATAGTAGGACGGGTAATGATGAGCGACTAGTAGAGTTTGGTCTTTGTTCGTCGAGAGAGGACTTTACTCAGTCCAAAGTCGCACCTGTTGGCAAGCGTCATTCTACGCTGAATTTTTAGGCTGACATCATTGTTGGTGTTAATTCTGGTTCCAAGATGGACGAAATTATCTCTCGTTTGCCACCAGACCCATACGCTTCGCTTTCTTCTCCAGTCTGGAGAAAAGAGAACTTGCGTCGTTATACGCCAGGAGATGTACACTCTTATAGAAGATTGTATCTTCTCTATTCAGCTCTACAGCTCATATTATTTTCTCCAGCAAAAAATTACAGAAGTCCCAGCATAAAGAATCAGCTTGTCTGAAATTTCGGTTGGTATTGAACGACTCGGAGACGTCTTTGCTGATCATGGTGCACCTTTTGGTGTTGCTTAATTCAGACATAGCAGAGCAACAGCAGCTGCTTTTCCTGCTTTCAAAGTCGGTTGTAAAATCGAGAAAGAGGTAATGTGTGTTGATGTTTTTTTACGGGTCTATTCAAAAATTTGGTTACACATGAATTTATTAGGTCTAAAACCACACTGATAAGGCCCAATCAGTTTATTAGCCGAGGGATTTAGTCTTTCATACAATACTCACTATAGGACTTATATGCGATTGTAGGGTTTTACCAATAAAACTGATAAGTAAACAATACAAACATGAGACAACACAAAGTTTATAAAAAATATTGTTTAGTTAATAAATTAATTTTCGATTTATAAATTAAACGCACATCCTCATTCGAAATATGTATGTACGAATTGAAAAATAGGCTTCGTATTTAATACAATATACAAAACTAATTTTTATATTATTATTACAATATTTTTGTTACATAAATAACAACAAAATTACTGCTTCATAAAATATTTAAGAAATTTTTAATTTGCACACATATAAATAATTTCATATGCCCATAGTGAAGCATTTGTTTTTTTTGTGTACAAATTAAAAAAAAATATAATAAAATAATTATTTGATAACTGTATAGTGTTTTCAATGTATTAGAACATTCAAAAGATTATGTATGTGTATAAACGTATGTGAATGTTTTTGAGCACTCACTAAACGTGCACTAATTTATGAATAATTTATAATATCCGTTTCATTGTTATTAATTTAGACAATCATACACATACATTTGAACATGTAGATATGTATGTCAATATACAATATTAGGTCAAGTAAAAAGTAAGCCATCATTTGAATAAAGAATTTATTTACCATAGTTATTGTAGAATTATTCGATTTATGTCAAATACGTGTATGCAACGATTTACAATAACAATTTGGAAGGTAACGTTATTATATATATATATTAGGCCGAGCTCCTCCTCCAATTTGTGGTTTGCGTCTCGATGTTTTTCCAACAAATGGAGGGACCTACAGTTTATACTAAGCCGCCTCCGAACGGCTGATGGTGTTTTCACGAGGAGCCTTTATTTCTTGTCAGAAATACACTCGGAGGGGTTGACATTCCCTGCTGAGGTGTGACTGCAATTAGCTTAATTTTGTATTTAAATAAATGTTCTATTACTTTCGAATATTGGTCCCACCTAGTCATTATACTTCTCTCATTATACTCCTTGAGCCTGTTGGCAATGCTTCACATGCTTCTCTTGAGGCCAATCGCTTCGTGCGTGGCCCGGACTATAATGTATGGTAAATGCATAAGAACCAAAACAAGGTCTCAGAGCTTCTGGCGAGTCACTATCGATGTGTGTGGTTTGGCGTTGTCTTGATGAAACATAATTGCCAGCCTTCTGGCCAAAGCTGGGTGTTTCTGGGCGGTTGCTTCCTTCAGACAGTCCAATTGCTGATAGTACAGGTTCGTATAAGGAGTTTGGCCATAAAGGAGCAGCTCATAGTGGGTATTTCCTTGCCAATACCACCAAATACAGAACGAAATCTGTCAATCCTGTGATTCTCTTTTTATCACCAGTCACTATCCGCTTCAGATATGGGTCGATTTTGCTACGATTAAGCAGCGATTTGCCGATGGAAATTCGGTCCGCGACTTTTTTCTCGTCAATTCATGTGGTACTCAGCTTTTTTGTGTATCCATTCTTTTTCAAGTGGTTCCAAATTGTTTTTGTGCAATGGAAAGGTCTACGGCAAACGAAACAGTGCTCGCATGATGGGTAAACTCGATGATTTCTATTAATTTATCGATATCAAAATCACCGGGACGAAAGTTATTTTTTACTAAAAACTAGTTCTAGTACTAGTTTTGAATTAGTTACAAACTTAACTGTGAATCCAAACATGTTTTGTAACCCACTGCAAGAAAGGTAATTCAAACGTGGCCACGTTCAGTGGTTTAAGAAACGTTGAAGACTGGATTGGTTTCAACCATTGTAAGGTCTGTGCATCATAGTTTCCATCGCTCGCTCTACCTCAAATATCACAACTTTTGCGATTTTTGGAACAAAATTTAAAACTGTCTTCAGCGACGAGGCACATTTCTCACTTGGGGGATACGAAAATAAGAAAAATTGGCGCATTTGGGGCTTGGAGAAACCTGAAATAACTGAAGAGATATCATTACTCCTAAAAAACTTACTGTGTGGTGCGTTCTTTGCTCCGAAGGTGGACCTTGCTTCTTTGAAAACGACAATGGCGAGACTGTGGCTGTCAATTTAGGGTCAATTTATGTTCGTATGATAACCATTGAGTGTTGTAGTGTTTCACATAAAGGGTGGTTAAATTTTCAAGGGCCGATGTTGATTTTGAATAAAACACAAACTATTTAGGAAATTATTGAAATTTTATTTTATTATGATATATTGGTATTACTCAATTATGTATGTAACAAAATATCGGCCAAATGAGCGCCGCGACCTCGGCGGCACACCTCCATACGATGGTCCAAATTTTCGATGACGCTGAGGCATAATGGAGTTTCTATGCCGTTAATGTGCCGAATTATCTCATCCTTTAGCTCTTGAATTGTTGCTGGCTTATCGACGTACACCTTTTCTTTCAAATAACCCCAGAGAAAAAAGTCCAACGGTGTCAAATCACATGATCTTGGGGGCCAATTGACATCGCCATTACGTGAGATAACACGGCCATTGAATTTGTTGCGCAAAAGAGCCATTGTTTCGTTAGCTGTGTGGCAAGTGGCACCGTCCTGCTGAAACCACATATCGTCCACATCCATATCTTCCAATTGTGGCCATAAAAAATTCGTTATCATCTCACGATAGCGAACACCATTCACAGTAACTGCCTGACCGGCCTCATTTTGGAAAAAATACGGCCCGATGATGCCGCCAGCCCATAAACCGCACCAAACAGTCACTCTTTGTGGGTGCATTGGTTTTTCGACAATCACTCTTGGATTCTCATTCGCCCAAATGCGGCAATTCTGTTTATTGACGAATCCACTGAGGTGAAAATGTGCCTCATCACTGAAGATGATTTTCTTCGAAAATTTTCATAATAAGTCTGGATAACTTTAACACGTTGTTGGATTGTGTATCTCTCCATGGTTCAAATTGAGTAAGTCTGAAATAGAGAAATGTCAAATTAAATTCGGAAAAAAACTTGGCGTTTAGGTGTGGTTCACATTCAACATCGGCCCTTACAATTTAACCACCCTTTATAATGCCAAAGTTCAAGTTTCATAATGAAAAAGGAATTACATGGAAAACATTATTTTATTTGCGTTTATGTAAAAGCCTGTAAATATAAAAACTAGTATAAGCTAGTAGTAAAAACGCTAATTCAGAACAGGGTCATAAGGGGTAATCCTTAAATTGGTTGACAGAAACTAGTTCTAAACTAGTGTATAGAAGATGAAACCATATTCGTTCCGTATTTCTGAATAATTTGACATGTGGAAATTCATCTTTAACTAGAGTAATGATAAAGCTTTCGTGTTAGTGTTGAATTTTGTTTTCGTGTACACTCTGTTCGAGCGCGTACTGAACTCGCCGTCGGCTTTCTGTTTTGGAATTTAAATCGGTAATTCAGTATGAATAAATTAACTAGTATTTCATTAGTATTTAGCTATTAGTAGCTTTCTCTGGGGGCCATAAAACACAAAAAAAAAAACAAAAAACAAATGCACATGTGTATATGTATTCATATAGGTTGTTTAAAATACACATATACATATACGTGTATGTATGGTATACTTTTGCCATGTTTTGTTGGCGCCATTGTTGGCAGCCAAAATTTTAGTTTTCCACAATGAATATTTTTATTTTCGTTGTATGTAAACAAATTTTATGCGAATGCTTTTCGTTAATATACATATGTATGTGCATACGTATGCGCATACACACATGTACCATATATTGTACGAGTATAATAAATAAGTTATAGGCGAATAAAGGCAAAATTCGACAGGCAAGCGTAGTCCTTTTCTCCTTTTGTTATGTATTCACCGCAGTTCACTTGGGTTGTGGTAATTTAGATAAATTTGCTGAGATGATGGAAATAAATTTAAGTAAAATGAATAGCTTCAGAAAAATTTACATACAATATAGAAGTAGAATATTCAGGAAGATGAACACTTAAAATATTTTATATTAAACTGCGAAGAACGTAAACGAGTATCCTTCAACTTTAACCCGCTTGTACGAATCTGACATCTGACGATAAAGAAGGAAAGCTCGTAATCCTACAGCCAATGATGTGGGAGCTTGAGGTTTCTAAGATTGGTACGAGTACACATTATATGCAGACTCTCAAGAGAATTGCTCGAATTTTCAACTTTGTGCTTACCATCCAGTCTGAAGCATAATTTATGCAAAATTTTAGAGACTTCAATAAATCACTCCTCAGCTTGTACGATTTAAGTTAACGACGGAACTCAAAACTTCTTTAATATATCCTTACAGCAAATCTTGCCTCTACATACTAAAATATGCTATATATTTATTATTTATTTATTTAAAAAAAGAAAATGCCTGGATGAATTCACCTTTGACTCTTTTTTTAAAAAGACAGTAGATTCTACAAATGATGCACTCTCTGAGACCTTCCATTGCGGAATCAATATATAATATTTAATGAAATCAATATATTCCAAGCTTCGGCAGCGCCTGAAAGGGTATATTCATCCTTTTTTCTATAAAAAAAAATGTATAGAGAAGAGATTGGGGGCATATTGTCATATCTTAGAAGACCGCTGACTTTTATAAATGAGCTAGAAGGCTCGGCGGCATGTAGTTGTGGCTTTTTATATTTGGTATTATTACTTACTTACCCACTTTACTGACGTAGACACCATTCACGCATTCATTCCTTTTTCTCGCTGCTTGGTGCCAATTGGAGGTACTAAGTAGAGCCAGGTCCCTCTCTACCTGGTGTTTCCAACGGAGTGGAGGTCTTCCTCTTCCTCTGCTTCCCCATGACCTAGTCAGCGTAACCACTGTTCCTTGATTCGCTAAACTATGTCAATAAAACCATATATCTCAAACAGCTCATCATTCCATCGGCCGTTACCAACTCGTAGAGGACTGTAAATCTTAGGCAAAACTTCTCTCTCGAAAACTCCTACGCCGACCCGTCAGATGTTATCATCGTCCATGCTTCCGCACCATATAGCAGGACGGGAACGATGAGGGACTGGTAGAGTTTAGTTTTCGTTCGTCGGGAGAGAATTTTACTTTTGAATTGTCTACTCAGTCCAAAGTAGCACCAGTTGGCAAGAGTGATTCTGCATAGAATTTCCAGGCTGAAGTGATTCTGCGTTGAATTTCCATAAAAAATCATCAATGGACTCCAGGTCACTTCGTTTGTTGGAAAAATATTAAGACGCAAAACCACAAATTGGAGGAGGAGCTCGGCAATCGAAAATCGCAAAGCGCCAATTATATTATATATATATGTAAATTAAGACCAGGAAATTTCCGGAAATTGTGTTTTTTTCGATATTTGCAGCTTGGTTCATCATGAATTCGTTCCAACGGGACAGACGTTTGTGCAGAAACATCCGTCGTAAACGGCCGGAATTGTGGCCCAACAATTTCCAGAAATTTTCATGACGATAATGCGCCACCACATCGAGCTGCAGCTGTGAACGATTTAAGACCAAAAACTCGTTCAATACCATCGGTCAACCACGGTATTTACCGGATTCGGCCTCATGCCACATTTTTTGTTTTCAAAACTCAAGTTACTACTTCGTCTAACTCGTTTCGACTCGATTGAGGCCGTAAAAGAGAATTAGCCGGGAGAATTGAGGTCGTCTAATTTCAATTGATATTGCAAATAAACTGGTTGACAGGTCGTGCTCATTTTTGGTATAGTAATTAAGGAAAGTACTACAAACTAAACAAAAAAAAACTAAAAATATGATCAAGAATATTCAGCGCGGACAGTTCAAATGACAATTTCCGCAAACTTTCTGGTCTTTACGTACATATGTATATATATTATTAGGTAATATTATGCCAGCAACAGGGCGACATTCATTTATCTCCTGGCTCTTCTTCCAAGTCCTTCCCAACCTGATCTTCCCAACGAAGTGAAGGCCTTTCTCTTCATCTGCTTCCACCAACGGGTCCTGCGCGTACTAGCTCTTTTTTTGATTTTGACAAAAACTAATTGTTTGGGTAGTAGGGTACGTACGTAGGGATCTTAAAATGCTATACCACGTTTGTTTATATCGAGTTTCTGATGAATGTTCTCAGAGAGCAGGAGCCTGAGTCGAGTAGAAAACCATTCAGCTGTCTTACTTACTTGTGTTTGTTCCTTGTAGCGTAAATGTATGTTGGGTCCTGGGAGTATATGTCAAGACCATTGATTAAGTACGATCCCATTATAAAAATATATGATAACTGGAACAAAATTTCAAGTAGGCGTGGAAAAAACTACTTTTAGATCCAAAAGTATGTCTCAGTAACCAGGAAATTGGACGGAGCTCGACTAGGTTTGATACTTATGTGTATTTCTTATTGTATAGTCCAAACACGAATCGATTATAGGTACAATGGGGTAAAAACTACGCTTTTCTTACGCCCACTTGACTCAAAGGCGGAAGTTTATTAAATTAATCAACAGAACTCAACCAAACTTGGTGGGCATGCTATCTTTAATGGGGACGAAAGTCCTTCCACAAATAGCTGATATAAGTACAGAATTAGTCTTTTGCACACGGCTGCCTTTTTTTGCTGGCTTACAAACTCGTGCAAGAATCGAAGCCTAACAACGATCAAGAACGTTGCACTTTCGGTAAATGGGCCGAAAATGGTGAGCGCATAACCTTGCAAAGGGAGCCTGTCACATGGCCTTCATGATCGTGCGATTTAAGACTGTTGGACTATTTTTGTGGGATTGTGAGAAGTCGCTTCCCTACGCACACAAACCCGAAGCAATTGAAGCTTTGGAAGAGAATATTCGACACGCTATTGCTGCAAAAAGTGGTTGGAAATTTTGCATCATGGCTGAAATTTAGTCGAACTAGCAACGGCCCCAAAGCATTTTTAAAAAATAGTGGCGAATGACTTCTTCTCGAAAGCACCAGTCTTAAAAAACACCCTTTTTTGTTTTAATATCTTGTTCAAAATTATATTTTATTAATTTTCTGAGGTATAATTTTACTTGAGTGATGCTTTTTTTTTTAATTTCATTGCCACGCCACCTCTCTGCTCTCTGCCTTTCACCGCTATCCTAACCTAAATTACCAATGAAATTCACATTATTCTTTCAAAATTATATAACTAATATTTTTGCAATTTACAGTGTGAAATTTTTTAATTTTGTTTTGTTTTCTGCTTCTTAAGAGTTTTTTTTTGATTTTAAATGACTTTGAAGAAAGTTTCAACCGAAATTTGTTATACTTTTGCGCTCGTACGTGCTGACTTTGTTTAGAAGAAACGTGCCTCGCCACCTGCATTGCAACAAAAGCAACAACAACATCATATGCTTGCATGAACAAAAGCCAAACATTTGTCAACTTGCATGTATATATGTATGGTATATCTAGCCGCACTGCACTAATATGTGTATTTAGTTACAATACATACATACATATATATGTACATATTTGTGTAACCCGGGAAATATTTAACCACTTAAGACTTTACCCTGCAACTCTCAAAGTAATTGTGACATAAGTGAAAAAGTTTTACATTACGTGTGTGCACTTCGAACACCAATAACTTGGGATAAGTATAGGGTGGGCGAAGAAAAGTTGAGAAAACCAGCGCTCACATATCAGGAACTCTTAAGGGGTTAGGAGTAGTCAGAATTTTCAAAAAATCAAATTTTTTTGCATATTCGTTAAGTATAATATCTTAAAAATAATCTCTGAAAATTTCAAGTTAATCCGATAATTCGTTTTTAAGTTATTCGACAAATAACAAAGAGAGCTCGGGCCTTTCAAAGCGCTAGTGTGAAACTGTGATTTTAATGAAATTTTCGATTTTTTAAGACCAATTAACTGTTGATTTTTTCCCAAAAATCTAGACAAAAATTTCCTGAGGCCGCCATTTTGTTAATTTTGAAAAAAAAAAAAAAAATCCTTCGATCAGGCCCAGGATTATTTATTTATAAAACTACTTTTTTTTATCCGATTGATTGCAGATGAATCTCCAAGGACTTATGATTGTCACCGCAAGGACCTTTTTTGGAACTGGGTTAACACAGACAGCTGTAACTTCGGAAATAATTTTTTTTTTTTTTGAAATATTCGTGACGTCAAGTCAAAACATTGTTTAATAATACCATATTACTACTTTTATAAAATAAAATTATTTAATAGCAAAAAAAAATACTGAAAATTCTCATTTTTTCGTGCCTCTGACTACCCCTAACCCCTTAAAGAAGAAGGGTTGGAGGAAGAGGTTAGGTTAGATTATACTGTTCAGCTGTCACGCCATACCTAGTCATGCTGATCCTTTGTAAGGCCAGATGGAGATTCAGTCCCTTGAATTGCGAAGCTCCGAGATATCAAGGACTTGTTCTAGATAAGGCCGGGCAGAGTCTCACTCATGCCTTCTTAAGTGCACTTCGTGAATGTGTCTTCGTTATTGATGCTCATTCGGCCCGCGTGTGAGGCTAGTGGGTTGCGACTTGTCGCTTGAGCAAAATATCTGTTGGTTTTCCTTGGGTACTTTTCGGGAATTTCATTGTGCATCATCCGTATTTCCGGCATTGGTTCGGTAGACAGACGGATTGCACTTTAGACAATCTCGTCAACTATTTCCTTTCTCATAATGCTGCGTATGACCCGGAAGTCAAGCTTTCCATCTACTAGTATAAGGCCAGGTGATAGGTCCCATGTAAATCACAGAAGCTCTTCAACATTGAGTTTCTACATTCGATTGCTGCCCAAGCTTACTTCAGATACTTGGTATTTATGCCGGAATACTATTCCTCATTTTAAAGAGCACCGTATTCGTTTCACCAGCCTTTACCTATAATTAGCCGATGTCGCCCATCGGTGTACGAGTATGACTCTTAGATATTTGTCACGATACTAATTTTATATAGGTACATACGCTTCATTAGTGTAGTTATATCGCCTGCATAGACTATCCCATTCCGCGTTAGTCTTCCAGCAGCTGAGTAGAGCTTTTATACATGAAAAGATGGTTGGCTCTACCCTGGCTGCTTCCAGACTATTAACGATTGTGTCATTCATTGGAGACTTTGTTGAATGCTACACTTATGTGTAATCAGAAACACTCTTAGGACATATGGTTTTTACTCTAGAGCTCTCTCTGTATTTTGGGTTAGTGAGTGAAGTGCAGTCTCAGTTCATCTACACTTGGTATGGGCGTGCTGTGCTTTTGATATGTTAGTCGTTGAAAGCTTGTCTCTAATGTCGCTTACAGGTATGAGATTGTCTTTAGAAGGTATGAGATTCGACTTATTGATCTATATTCATTCGAAGAGGAACGAAGACGGAAAATCTTTGCCCGTCTTCACTATGAATACGACCTTCGCCTCTCTACAAAGGATAGGTACTTAGTTAAACCTTAAGCAACCTTGAGTTAAGTTACCAACACTGTTGAAACTTTCTATATTATAGCAGGAAAGATACTATACTATTACCAAAGGATTTAAACAGTTCTGATCCGTCGGTTGCCCAAAGTATTTTGTCATTCATAATGATATCGCATGGAATCTTCTACAAACTGGCTGGAAATTAGTAGCGTTTGTATCACCTTAAAATGCGGTCTTTCAGTGATTTCCCACTCCGGTAGTACGGTGCTTGGATAGTAGTTTTTTAAGTCTAGCCAACCGTAGAAGCTCATTCACATTTTTGGCTTAACGAATCTTGCTTTTTTATATTATTTAATTACGTTCTTACGTGGGTGTACGAAGCTGCTCTCAGTTTTCAGAACTGATTATTTTTCTAGTGTATAGTTTTATATCGGGAACGTTCTCTTCCCCCCGGTTAGCTATTTCTAATTTATATTTATATTAGACAATTGGCATGTCTTGATGTTTTCCAACAACAAGGGACCTACAGTTAATTCTGAGCCGTCTCCGAAACGGCCAATGAATTTAAACTTTTTATTTAAATTAGTTTTAAATTATTTTTAGATGTTGGTCGGACCAGGACTCGAACCCTACCAGTACGCAATGCTAATCATTCGGTTATTTTTAAATTGCTTATTAGTATAAAGTTCAGTAAAGACTCACTCCATTCGTTGGTGTCTCCGCTACTCAACACAATGTGAGGCGGATTGCCGTCTTTCGCCTTCTCAGCAGGCTCTACCAACCTCTGGACTTCTACTGGTGGCTCTTCATCATCGTCTGGCATGTACTGCGTGGATGGGTGGAGAAGAGGGTGTTATGAAAAATATTTTAAAATTTATTTCAATTTCAGCTTAGATGTATTAAGCGCTTGGGAACACTCGATCATATTCAATTCTTCATAGAACTTGTCACAAATTCAATTCAGGGAGAAATACAATTTTTTGTTCTTTTTAATATTTTTTCGACAGCTTTTACTCTTGAGATTACATTTGTATGATCAAAAAATTAATTTCCAATGCACTTCTTGTTATCGTCCATTTTTAATTCCTCCAATTTTCCATCATACATTGATCCATTATTTCACTAATCCTCATCCTTTCCCTCCTTTCCGCACGCACCCCGCTGCCATTGGCTTCATTTCAGTACTTTTACCAAATTTCGCTAAAGTGTGTGGCAAGTGCTTGTGGGTGCAAGTGCAAGTGCAATGCTCTTCTGCTCTTCTGCTTGTTTGATGATTTGCTTTTGCACGCAAAATCAATATAATTGAGAAGCTTGCTGGCAGAGTCTAATTGAGTGTATGTCTCTCGTGAGTGTTGTGTGCTGGAGCAAATGCAATTTTCGTGTGATAATGATTCTGCGAATTATTTTTTTTTCTTTTGTAGTTGTTTTATTAGTTAATGCAAACATTTTTACCAAACTCATAGACCAGTGTGGGCGTGTGTATGTGTGTGTACGTGTGCAAACTTTCTAAAACTATCTACTAGAAACACTAATTTGTAGGAAAAATGGTGGGGGTTAATGGTGAAATCGGCCAAACTTTTAAGCAAACGAAATGTTGTTTTTGTGAATTTGGATGGTTAATTTGAGTGTCAATTTCAAGGACTCGAAAGTGCGGAAACTTAAAAATTGGGTGCAGATGAATTAAATTGAAAACTGGTGCATACTTTTCGATGTTTAACGGTACATGAACGGTCGATTGAAAAAATTTCAGCTGGATAAAACGTTTTCGTGAAGATGGCAGATATATATGGAAAAAAGAGCCGAAACGATTTCAATTAGGCATCCACCAGACTGATACTAAAAAAATTTCATTTTAGGTTAAAAAGATAAAAGTAAACTTTTTTAAATGATTTTGCCTTCATTGAAATGCCTGTTTTCTCGGTCCACCAAATTTTTATGGCTGCGTGGTGACTTAAATTTCGTGTTTCAAGTCATGCAAGAATCGTCTCTGGATGGTTGGCATGACACTTATCCTTAACGGTTTCTCTCAAAAAAGTAGTCAAATGCAGTCAAATTCGAGCTGCGAGGCGATCAGTTTACAATTATAATTTTGCGATTTCGGTACGCAGTACAGAAAAGTTCGATTGACACGTGACCTATGTGGCACGCAGTGCTGTTCTGTTCAAGCCACATAACGTACAAGTCATTTCTTCATCATTCCTCAAGTGAGCATGACTCGATAACGATCGGCATTAACGGTAATGGCAGCTTTTTCCTGGACCGTTGATGCTGCCACACCATACCAAACTGTCAATCGTTTTGATTTATCCACATGCACGTTTTCTGAGCTCCAAATCTGACAGTTTTGCTTCTTAGATTAGCTGCCGAGATGAATTTGGACTTTATCGGAATAGTAGATTTTTCAGTAAATCTGCTTATCTTCTCCCACACGATCTTCAGCGCATTGTGTGAAGCGTAATCGGATTGGGTGGTCATGAGTCTTCGGTTCTTTGATCAATTGGACATTATTATTCTTCAAGCCGAGGTATTTATACGGAATCTTGCGCAAAGAAGTGCTCGACATGTTTAATCCCAGCAAACGATGTTGATGTTATTGGCTCTTCGATCCCACTTTGAGCTACAGGAGTCATATTTCTTTTTGTAAATACTGAACGAACACGTACGAGAGTTTCGCCCCAATTCCTTGCGTAGTTTTCTAGGAGTTTCGGTTGAAGACTCACCATTTTGGAAGTAAGTTTTTAATATTTTCCAATTTTCTTCAAGCGTAAACTTAACCATTTCGTAAAACGCAAGCCTTGTACTAAATATTTTATACATTGGAAATGTCATCAGAGATGCCAAAGCTCACATAAACTGTGGTTCAAAAAGCTTAATGAAGGTGGTCCAGCCTTTATTAGCTGACTGTCACATGGAGGTTCAGTTGGATTTGAAGTGAAGCAGTCATAACGTAAGCCAGTTTTCAAACTTCTTCTAGTCTAGTTTGCATAGTGGAGTCTAGGACATATTCTATATAAGATTGAAGAAAAAAAGGGAATGTGTTCCAATATTCACTCGTGCTTATCTCCGTACAGTTTTGCTTGCGGCGTTGCCCCTTTGCTTAAGTGTGACGTCAGTAGGTTTGTCATTAGACCTTAAACTCTTCTGCGTCCCTTTCGTAACATTGAGGTTCGTAATATAGTTTCCTGAGCACATAACTAGACGAGTGCTTGCTATGTTGACCTCTGATTTAACTGACTAAAAGAAGGTCGCTGATAACCAGAGGTATTCGTTGCGTCCGGTACCTAAATCAGCTCTACCTTATAAGCGTGGAGCTAAAATCCTCCTTAGCTTATACTAATCGTACCATATGTGTATTCAAAGCCAGCATAGTCCCGAGCAATAGATCAACAGTTTCCTTGCTGAAGATCATCTTTGTTTTTTTTGTCACGTGCGAAAATTATCCAAATTCATGCCATAGAAAAACTTTTGTATCCGCGTAAATGTGAGCATGCCATTAACGGCAAACCTATCTAAGCCGAAGGAAGTTATTTACGTAGAAGATCAATGCCTTTAATTTGGAAATGCTTCTTACAATGGAAACACTAGTTCCAAGATGTTAAGCAAGCCTCTTCTGATACTCAAAAAGATTTCGTTCTCTCCATGACCGAGCCATAACATTATGCTTAGGGCATAGTCTAAGGACATCAAAGCGAGGAAATTTACTAAATTCTTAGATTCTTATATACTGAACTTGAATTTTTTACACCGTAAAGGGAAATTATATAAGAATTGTTTCTATTCACTTTTGATACTCTAATTTTTTACTATGTTTTTCGAAGCGTACTCTCAAACAGCTGTCCTTTTTCTTCATTTAGATCCTAAAGGAGCTCACAAAGTATTCACTTGAAATATATTAGCATTTTACTAGTATCAGTTTTACATCTTCATAATGTAACTATTTAAGGTTCGGTGGAGGTCAAATTATAATCCGTTGAGAATGAATTCAGTGAGTGGGATATCAGTCACAAAAGTCTAGGAAAAAAGCAGAGCTGGAGACTTTAGTGAAACCTAATAGCAAGGCCATTAAAATTACTGAAAAAAATGTTTAGGAAATCGATAATCCCAGTCGCAGGAGAGCCACAATTATCACCGCCTTACAGAGTGACCATCCAGATGTTTTATGTTCGATTAATTCATTAATCGTGCAAGCCCATAGCGTGTGAAAAGTCTGTTGTAAAAGGATAACAAATGCAAACAAAAAAATTATTGAGTATAAAGTATAAAAAATGATTAATGGAAGAAAGCTGAAATTTATATAATTCACATTTAACGGTAACAACCAATAAATTTAACCGAAAACTTCAACACTTAATTTTTTTCTTTTTGATTATATATGTACTTATATAGATATGTATACATATATGCAAGTTAATATTGGCACGCAAATTTATGCAAAACGCCTTATCGTTAAATATATATGTATATGTATACGCGTGTTTAACGCTCCACAAAACCCAAATGCCGCGAACTTGAAATTAAACATTTCGCCGGGCTTTAGCTTTGTTTTGGTCGTAAATTTTGCATTTATATTTTGACATGAAAATATTATTTAGGCAGACAGATTTCGTATTATATTTGTTAATATACATATGTACATGTAAATATATATATGCACAAATTAATGTTTTTGTGTTCATATACTATATGTTTGTTTCATGACATCACTAAATGTACAATAAACTTTTTTATACATATTACTCAAATGTTATTAAACATATACATACGTACTAGACGAAAGTGCGTAAAAACATACTTTTGTATATATATATGTGAGTACAATATATATATATACATATGTTGGTATTAAATATGCACATGTCTGATGAATACGAGTATATGTAATGAAATCCCTTATTCCGCATCGACTCTGCGAAGAAACTTTTTCATTTTTTGGTGCAAAAAATTAAAAATAAAATATATTTATATATAAATATATGTACATATGCGTATATAATATATAATACAGACATGTATATCTATTTATTTATTTTTCTTAAAATTTTGTTAACAATGTTTATGATTCTGTTGAAAATTCACTCATATTAAATGCGTTTTGCCATTTGTAGTGGGTTTTCTAAGAAATTGTTTCCTTTTATAAATCTAAGTATTCCTTAAAATACTGCGTGTAATGTGGTATCCCTTCCATGCAATGCTGCGTGGTTGGCTGAAAATTAGTGTAAAAATTACTTATTCTCTTAATTAAAATTTGTCTGCGATTGCTTATTTTATTTTATTGTATTATTTAATTTTCATTTTCTTTTTGAAAGTTTAACTTTTATTTGCTATAGTTCAGTTTATTTTTTTTATCTAATATTTTTATTATGAATTAAATTTTATATGAAAATTTATTTTTATTCTTATTTATTTATTTTATTTTAATTTAATTTAAGCTTATTTTATATCCTTTTCTTTTATTTTGTTTTGATTTATATTATTGTAATTTATTATCTTTACATTGAGTACATTTGATTTTACTTAATTTTACCTTATATTATTTAATTTTTTTATTTTAATTTTTATACTTCACTTAGTATTTTGTTTTATTTAACATTATTAAATCTTTTTTCGTATTTTATTACAATTAGTTTAATTTTATTTAATCTTATTCTGTTTTGTTTTATGTTATTTTATTTTTTTTAACTTTAATTTAATTTTATTAATTTTTTTATTTTTTTTATTTTATTTTTCTTTGTTTTATTATATTTTCTTTATTCAATTCAATTTAATTTAAAACTTTTAATTTTTGTATCAGTTTTTTTTTGTTTTAATTCATTTCAGTTTATTTTATTTTATTTATTTTTTTTTATTTTAAACTATTTTATTTCTTTTTGTTTTCTTTTATTATCTTTTATTCTATTTTATTTTACTTAATTTTTTTTATTTTGTTTTATTTTATTTCAATTAATTTTAATTTTATATATTTTTTGATTTTACTTAATTTTGTTTCCCTTTGGTTTGGTTTATTTCATTTTATTTTAATTTATTATTTTATATTTATTTCAATTTTTTTCACATTATTTTCATTTATTTTATTACTTTATAATTAATTTGATATATATAATTTAATTTTTTTTTAATTTATTTTAATTCATTTCGTTTAACATTAGTCTTTTCTAACGTTTTTATATATATTAATTTTTTTTAAATGTATTTTATATATTTTTTTTTCAAATTTTATATTAATTTATTTTATTTTATTTCTTTTTGATTAATTTGACATACTTTTTTATTCTACTTCAAGTTGTTTTATTTTATTTGGCTTTATTTAGCTTAACATTATTCAATTAAATTTTATTTTAATTTATTTAGTCTTTGTAACATTTTTATTTTTATTTGTTTTTTTTTTATTTTATTTAATTTTATGTAAATTTATATTATTTTATTTTGGTTTCTTGAATTTTAAATTAATTTATTTTACTTTTTAACTCACTCATACAAATCAGCCCACTCTAATCCTGACATATTCGTACATACTATTTTACATACACGTAAGCACTTAACTGTTCGACACTTAACAGGTTGAGTGAGCATACAAAATCTTCATAGGTTTAGCATCAAATTAATACATAATGCCCCAATAAAAAGGTCACGGACATACAAAATGTATTTTTTATATATCAAGAAGCCGCAACAAGTGTTCTTTCTGCCTTAGTCCTGCAATAGCGACATAAAAGATAAAAGTATAATGTGCACCACATGCCGAAATATAAAAGGAACTTTTTCTAAAAAAGAAATTCACCAACGTTTTACTGATGCTTGGAAGTGCCGTTAGATTTTCATGACTGCCATTATTAACACTTTTTTTATTACTTCGTTACTTTGTTGTCACACTTCCGCAATGAACTCCAATGAACCGGATATTTTGTATGTCTTTTTCCATTGCCATTCAGGCTAGCAATGTTAAAGGATAACTAATAAAAAAGTAAAGTGCTTTCTTAGTATATCTCCTTTGTTATAGAATATGAACTTTTGGTTAACAGGTATCTAATGTATGCATAGAGTGTATTTATATTTAAATGTTAAAATGTATATGTTCTTTTACTGAAGGTCTCTCTTTTATGAGTTTTTGAATTAAAACTGCTGTTGGGGCTAGACCTAAAAGGAACTTGAACTTAAACTTGAGCTGTCGATATACAATACACTAGAGATAGCAGATAGCTCAATTTATAAAGATTGGACTTATACAACGCGAGATACAGATAAGTAACGCCATCTATCGGAAATATAATTCTTTTTACTACTCCTAATATGGTATATTGCGCAGTAACATAATTTGCGCTTCAGCTCTAAATTTCAATATGTGAGTTGGGAGTACGAGAGTTTTTAGAGTTAAATGGTATTAACGGTGTTTATCACTGAGTAGATGCATTTATACTGATGTTCGATCCTTCGAATGATTTTAAAAGTATTTCATTCATGACCGAGTCTTGCTAATGGTGCTCGCATAAACATTCTGCGTGCTTATCGTGAATATTACTTTTGCTTAGGTAATTTTTAGCTGCAAGCTCTTCTACAGCTGAAAAAATTATTCATAATGCTTTAGAAAAAATTATATTATTATTCAGTTGCGGGAAATCACCATTTCTTATTTTAAGCAACAGGTGAGGGAACTGCCCGGCAGTAACATCTCCTCTCAAATGGACTCCCATATTTTTGGTGAGGCTGAGTTTTTTCACTGAAATCCATGAGATCGTTTCAATCATGCTTTAACTTCAACCTGCCCGCTTTCCACTGGGCAGTATTGGTAAAGTGTGCCGGAAATCGCCTACTAACAATACTGAAACTCCACGCATTTGACAATTATTATTTCTAATATCTCGTAGCGATCTGTTCATGGCTTCGAAAATCCTTTTATGAGCCATTGTATTTATTATACGATTATCATCTGTTTCATCATCTTCTCTTCGCCATCTCACTGGCATTCAGCAGGCTGGAGAAGTGCTCACTTCATAAATACAGTTAACTCGGCGCATCACCTCTCTGGGTAGAGAAAAGCAACCATGTGACGGTTCCAAATCAAAAACTTGTGCGCCATTTTTGCATAGCATGCACTGACTCGTCTAAGGGAATACCACTAATGAGTTTCGCACAAACATATTTATTATCTATGACTTATGATATAATATAGTCGTTTACTATATAAAATTATTATTGTAATTAAGTTTATGGCAATATTGCCTACCCCAAAACAGGTTTAATATATGGTTTTATTCTTACATTAATACTTTGACGGCCGCAATAGCCGAGTGGTTAACTAAGCGTACTGCCAGTCCTAGTTCAATCAACATCCAAATAAATTTTTCTAATTGCAGTCATCCCTCGGCAGGGAAATTCAAGCTCACCGAGTGTATTTCTAAAATGCTCCTCATAAAAGGGCCATTTGTTGGAAAATCATCAAGACGCACACCAAAAATTGATAGAAGAGCTTGGCCAAAAACCACTTCTGCGGTTATTCAGGAAGAGTCCCGCTTATATTTATCTATGTACGTATGTATGTGTCGGTATTTATTTATCGCGGAATAGCATTTTGCGAATAACTGTAAATGCCTAAGCAAATAAATATGTTAATGCATTAATAATACGAAGTGATTAATCCATTATGAAATAAATATCTAATTTAGTAGTTAATACCATGCCATACCGACATATACTCTATATACATACTCGTATGTGTGTTTACATATGCACATATTAATAGTTAATACCAGCACTTATTAGTATCAATAATCAGTGCATATTTACAAGATAATATAAATAATTTTTAACAAAGCCACTTAATGAAAAGCGTGAGGAATTAATCATTTAAGCGTAATTTTTCAACATATTGTTGATAAACGCCCACGTCTCGACGGAAGGGAAAGACGATGTGGCCTCATACCTATATGAGAACATGCTTATAAGTGCCAAGGCGGACAAAGAATGTACATTCGGCACAACAGTCGACAGTAGATTCAACCTTTATGACGAAATACCCACAATTGGGTAAAACTGATCGACTTCGCCGGAGTTCCGAAATATTATATGATTTCTACACAATAAAATTCACAACGTTACATAGTTGTCGATGGATCGAAGATCACTCAATTAATCGATTGATGGGAGATACATCGCCAGTCTTCTAGATATGAGTACGTTTAGAGGACCATACATTGAATCGGATCACTATCTAGTAGTAGCGGAGATACACACACGCCTCTGTATATCCAAGAATGCCCGTCAATGAACACAAGAATGGTTCGACGTCGAAAAACTGCAATTACAACAAATAGCTGAATGGTTTTCTACTCGGCTTCCACACTTGCTTCTTGAGAGCACTCATCAGCAAATCGATATAAGGGAACTATGGACGGCATTTCAAGTTTCCTACGTACAGGTGCAAACGAAAGTATTGGTTTTTTAAAGTGTCGCAGAGCAATGGAGAGTAAACAGGCTCGATCACAGCATATGCGAGGTTCGATAGATACGCGAAGAGAAGAGAAAAGCAAGACGCATTTGTAGACCAAAGTGGAAAGAGGTCGAAATGTGCGAGTATGAAGAACTTGAGACAAGGGTAATACCCGAAAATTCTACAAACAGATGCTGCGACTCACAGAAGGTTACAAGACTTATGTAGAAACTAACCATATATTCAGGTAAGCGATTTCCAGAGCTTACTTCGTATATGGAGGAAAAGCTTCTCCAGTCTGCTGACAAGCAAAGAAAGGGCAACATCCGGAGAAGGTGAGCCCGAAACCTCAAACGATGATGATGGACAGAGATGTTCCATTATCCGAATATTACTAAGACGAGATTCGCATATCGATTACCCGCTTTAAGCACAACAAAGTGACTGGAGCTGATGGTTTTCAACTACTGACCGTGAGAAAAAATCGATATATACCACATCTTTTCACCGATTTTACAGCTGTTTTCGACAGTACAATAAGTAGTTTCCTCTGTGTCTGCATCTTAGTAACCTCTCAAAAATTATAATGCTCTAAAAGCTGACGTTGGCAATACCATAGGTTGTGTTCGAATCGAAATGGACGTCTTCGAGCCGTTGGATACGAGGCTTTAGGCAGGGCGATTTCTTCAATTTGATGATATTGATATTGTAGGCCTTCACAACCATGCTGTTAGTTCGGTTTTCTCTATACTTGGTAAAGAAGCGAAACGAATGGGTCTGATACTGAACGAGGACAAGACGAAAATCTCCTACATCAAACAAACAATCATCGCATCCGCGACTCGACTCTCACGTCACAGTCATAACTAACAAAATCAATTGTACTATATACGTATATGGTGCTAGGCGTATACGATGTTAACATCGGCGAGTTGAACGTTGAATTGAGTTATACGTGCAATTAATATAGTTCAGATAATCAAGAGACAGCGCCTACGAATGAATGCTTTCCAGCTTTAAAAGTATTCAAAACAGTACCCGCTGGTTGAAGCAGAAAAAGAGAAAATCCTTTACTCCAGGGGAACGATCAAATGTTGACCGACCTGGTTTCATTAGCTTGTTCTAACTGTCACCAAACAGCGAAGAGAAGAAACGAATTGCGCGCTACGCCAATGAGGAGGAAGAAGAAGAAGAATTAAGAAGTGCAAAGGACGAAGAGAGATTGAGAGGGTACAAGCGAGAGCTGCTCTCTAACTTTTACTTAAATTATGCTTAGGCTTATGCTGCTTTTCTTTACTACTTGGAACGCCTTCGAATAACTCAAGTGCAAATAATTGACAACGCCGAATTTAATCAGGCGTAAAAAAGTATGCTTTGCCATTGGGAAGGCAGACACTTGTTTTGAGTTTACGCAAAATTGGCAAATTTTATCAGTGGTTTTCATGGGATTTTGTTAGCAGCTGTTATTATCGCTGGCCTAAGTTTGGAGCTGTGTGAATTTGTGGGCACCAAACGAAAGGCAAATAGGCGCACATACATACACATACATAAGCCCATCGCTTTGTGTATAATTCATGTATGTATACGAGTATATAAACAATAAATTTAAGCCCTTCAGCCAACTAGCCAACCTTTAATGACATCACAATAAATATGTATGTACAACCGAATTTTATCAACCCGTCAATAGGGTCACATAATGAGACACCCAAGGGATTAAAACGCATAGGTATACAGTGTCAACTATACACACTTACATTTATATATATGTATGTATATATATTTGTATATAGACCAGCAAGCAACTGGTAGCTGGTTGCTAGCAATCGCACAAAAGCCACTCACAATAGCACCAGTCAGTCAACCAACCAACCAACCATCCAACCACAGTTAACGGAAGAATGCTTTGTGTCTAACGCACAGCATGAAATGTGATTTTTAACCCTGAAACTACTACCTGATGTAGGAAGGAAACAGTTTATTCTATTCAAGGCGACCAGCACACTGTTTGAGCTTTGTGTTTTGATGCAGCTGGCGAATTAGCTGGGTCGAAAATCGATTTATTTGCTGCTTTACATATCGAGTTTATTTGTCTTAAAGCTTTTACTAGTTTCAAAATGGTTTCAAAATGGTCTCAAAATATACATCAGCGGGTGTGCATCGAATTTAAGGTTGTTGGGATTTTTGTACAGCATTTGCTGATCCCCGTGAGCTTACATGCGTAGGTTAAGACTTTTTTGTAGAATTTTTTTCATAACCAAGAGTACAGTTTTGATGAATTTAAAATTAATATTTTACAGTTAGCTCGTCCCGCCATCTATCGGTTGTATTTTTTGCAGAAGCCTGTATGATCTCTGGCTAATCAAGCACTTATAATCATTAACAACTGGCCTATTTCAGCAGAACTTAAGGTCAATACTGATAAAACCAATCTGATTCTGTTCACAAAGAAGAATCAGCCGTGACAGGCCACTTTATAGCTGAAACCTAGCAACCTCAGTGTAAAGGCGCGAGGGAATATCCAGATAACATATCTGGATAGGTTAAGAAGGGTCTAGAGACTTTCAACGATTAGCATTACCTGAGCACTCAAAACAATACAAATTGAAGCGCTACATGCGATTTCGAACGTTCCACAAGCAAATCTAGTAGTTAAAAACAGTGAAATTCTAACTGCTGCGAGGTGGCTATATGCATCTAGGTAGAAGAAAATCGGAACAAGCGAACAGAGCAGTATAGCGTTATTCCTAAGTGTACAAACAGATACAAGGCTGAGGGGTGGGAGTAATGAACGAAGCGAGTACATCAGAGGTCGAATTCCACTTGATCTTAAGTTCAATAAAAAAGAGCGGTTAACGAAATTATCCAAACTATCAAGGCATAGAGCCGACATAGCTCACCTTTCTCCATGCAACTGTCGCAGTATGGGTCAAGTTTCCTTTTTAACAACACGGTATGTGTACCAATCAGACAGTGACCACTGGAAAATCTTACTAACGGTGTAAGATGTCACTTGGTGAGTGTTAGAAGATACATAATGGTTTTGTGATCAGAAAAATACCATGGGTAGACAGTGACATTTCTGAACCTGAAGCCGAATCTCAATTGCCTTTTATACTTGACGTCGATTACCCCTTAATGCCACCGAATCACTTCTAGAGCTGATAAAGGTAGCGAAAGTGGCTTGTTTCGAGCTTATACAGATTCCTTATGTTTAGGGATGAAATAATTAAGTGATCAACACTTCTACCCATATTTTTTAATTCAAAATATCATCTTTCGAACGCCATCTAGCGTAATCCAATCGTACTTACACGTATTGAACGAGAAATACAGATCACTAGGGTCATCTATAGCCAAAGTAATATATTTATATAATTGGCGGTGTGAATTTGGCCACCCGAATGGCAGTATGCAATGCTAACAACTCGACTATTGCTGCCACCAAAATAAACCAATATACACGTATAAGAAATATTACTCATACGCCGCGTCACTCTTAACGTCATTAGTGTCAAATTTTCAATTATGGACACACATTTTTTAAGAATATATTAATATTTCAAAATTTTTAATATTACAAAGTTTTCTTATCGCTTATCAGTGAATCAGTGAGGCATCATTCCTAATTTCAATTTTATTTATTTATATTTTTTAATGCTTTTTTTATTACTTGAATTGCCTTCTTTCTGACACCAAGCACAACGCCCTACCTAATCTTTTTGACATGGGTACAGTTAGATTTTTAGACACATAATTTACTTTTTTCATATAAACAAAGCCAGTTTTTTCTGGATTACCGCCAAAGCAAATAAATCTCTAACCGACGCACATAAATCAAATAACTGCTTAAACACCATTGAAAAGGATAAATGCAGACAAATAAAATACTATGCATTTGAATATTTACAATATATGTGTACAAAACTAAAAATTTGTAAGTTAATTTACATATCGGTCACCATACACTCCTTTCCTTTTGCTTAACATATCTCAGTTGATTTTCTGAGAAATATGCAATGAAGAAGAAATTCTTTTCCACTTACATACTCGTATGCAGTCATGAAAGCTTTTTTGGAATCATTTGCTCGCGATATGTTTGTGGAAGTGATGGGAGAATTTAATTTGATGTGAAAAGTAATTGAAATTTTACGAACTATTAGATTTGTGTGAAAATTAAATTCAATGAATTTTTATGCATTTTACTTTCGACCTTGGAGGAGGAGCTCGGCCGAAAATCTTTTCTGCGGTTACAAAGCGCCTATTATATATGCTCTTGACCTTCGAGGAAAAAATATTTTTCTAATAATTTTAAGAGCAAAAAATTAACAAACTGCAAACAATTCAATAAAGGGTAATTAATACTATTATTATTGAATAAACAACTTAAAAAGTTAAGGAATTTGAAAATCAGTTCAACACAAAAAAATTCTATATACTCAAGATAAGACTGAATTTCATGTAGTGAGTAGTATTGTAGGAAGCTTGTGATGTCTATACTGAGTGTTGGAAGCTTGGTTCATACCCCAGTGCCAGCAACATCCAAAAGTTATGGAAAATAATTTAAATAAAAAATTAAGTTAAATTTTCTAATTGCGATCGCCCCTCGGCAGGGAATGTCCTCCCCTCCGAGTGTATTTCGGACATGAAATAAAAGGCTCCTCGTAAAAAAAACCATCAGTCGTTCGAAGGCGGCTTAGTATAAACTGTAGGTCCCTCCATTTGTTGGAAAAACATCAAGACGCAAAACCACAAATTGGAGGAGGAGCTCGGCCGAAAGTCGCTTCAGCGATATATATTATTACAAAGCGAACATAGGTCCGAATAGCGATTCCCTGCTTAAAGAATAAAAACTAACAAAGCACTTGGAACCTATGGCTTACCGGACGAAGACATGCCCGATGATAAGAACCTAAGTATGCTCTGCCTAATCCACTCCACTCGGTCTGCACCAATTACTACGGGATTAGATATTCACCGTGTGCTAATTTTTTGAAAATATCCTTGAAAAAAAATCAATATATACCAACTTTTCAGCTGTCTTCGTCAGCACGAAAGTGAGATCTTTTACGCCCTTACGTTTGACTTTTGTACTAATGAAAAACCCTTGTGGCTGTGTAAATTGACGTTGGACAACACTAAAAGGGCATTCGGAATTGGGAAGGACCTCTTTGAGCCGTTCCATACCAAAAGAGTTTTCTGACAAGGTGACTCTTTATCGGACGATTTTTTTCAATTTGATGCAGGAGAAAATAATAAGGGTTGCCAACATGTGGTACTTTCGACTGAGTAGGCAAATGAACGGTATCAATAGCTGCAGAGCAGAGAAAGACGAAGGTCTCCACTCGATTTTCGGCCGACATCTTCCTCCAATTTGCATGGCATTAGTCTTGATGTTTTTCCAACAAAAATGGAGGGACTAACAGTTCATATTAAGCCACTTCCAAAACGGCTGTTGGAGCTTCTCTTGCATGCAAGAAATACAATCGGAGGGGTACGAGTAGAAGCATGCCATGTAAATATTGAAAAAAGTACCGGTGAGCAGCTCACTCTCTCATTGGAGTAAATATCACTAAGTGTGCCGTGTATGTAAGCAAAAAGAAAAAATATTTTTACGCAATTTCAGTTGAAATTGATTATTGAAATTCGAATATCATATGAGCGTCCGCTGCCAGCTTTTAAGGTTAATGGTGAATATATTAAACCTTAAAAGTATGCAACGAACGGCGAAGGTCAAGTACGGTCAGTAGGTTTACTCGCACTCACACGAAAATGTCCCAGTGAAAATGAAATGAATCCACTCACAGTTGTAGGCCAGGCGTGTACAAGAGTTTGGTTATGGCAAAATGCTGATGCAGAGAGAAAAAGCGGCGCAGCACTTCAGGCGGAAATTCCGACATTTATTCGCATGTTTTCTTAATGAATTCTCTCGCCTTTTGGTATTTTTTATTTTCCTCACCGTTATTTTCTGTGTTTTTAAAATAACCGAGGGCTGTGCAATAAAGCAGCAATTGTACATACATAAATATATGCATACTCGTACATACATACATATATACATATGTGATTAATGTGTATAGTTTAGTGAATTCTCTTATAATAAATATTTAAATATATTTTCTGTGTTGTAAATAAACATGCTAAAAGTTGCTTTTAATGTGGAGGAGGTGGAAGAGGCAGCATTTGCTCGGATGTAAATCGTTTGGAGAAGGGAAACTTGTTTTTCCGTGCATGCATTTCTCCTTTAATTAAATACGGCTTATTTGCTTGCTACTGTCAATACACAACGCAAATGTGGTCAGTGGGTAGAGTTTGACTTATATAAAAAATATTCTTCTGGATTTCAATAAAAGTAAAACACACGCCGAACATCAATATAGCAAAAAATTGTATTTCTTTATTTACCTATAAGAAATAAATTCTCGAAATAGCATTAGTAGTTTTTTAGTCGACTTCTCAGACAAATAAAATATTAATTGATTTAAAGTAAGTTGTTATATCTCTCGTGGAAATCCTCCTTCCTATTGGAAAGTGGAATAATCGATTTTCACAGGCTTCTCTTGAGATCAATTATTCACAAGCAAAATCATTCACCATAGACAGGAACAAAACTCTCCTGGCAGTCAGTTCAGGTTTGGAGGCCATTTGATGAGGTTTTTTTCTTGTTAACATCGGGTACCCACACATCGATCTTCTTTGTATATCCAGTCTTCGTCTAGTGGTTGCTGACGTGGCCATAAACACTATTCAAATTTTTAGCTGCCTGCGTTTTCGCCTACTTATTGTTTTGGGGATTCCACTGCAGAATGTTTAAGGTTAAACTATGTGGCTGTCAAGGAATGCCCCCTCTATTCGAAAGAATACAGGCCAATTAGTCTAACCTCAATCTTTCCAAAGACTATCGAAAATGATCTGGTAATTAAGTCAATTTACATTCCTACGATATTATAAAATTTAATACCCAGGAGGAGAGATAGAAGTATATTTTTTTTATTGCGGTCACCCCTCTGCAGGGAATGTTAGCCCTTCCGAATGTATTACTGACATGAAAATCAAAGCTCCTCATACAAAACCATCAGCTGCAGGCCCCTCCATTTCTTGGAAAATCATCAAGACGAACGCCACAAATTGCAAAATCAGCTTGGCCGAAACCCGCTTCAATGGTTACAAAACACCATTTAAAATAATATTATATTATTATTACTATGAATTGCCTATTCAGAGACAGAGATCCAATTTCTTTTTTCACGGATTTTTAAAACCATTTAACTTCACATATGCATGCTCGTAGTAAAGTGTGTAATTAAAAGTACCTTCACTAGTTTAGTTTTGTATTTGTATTTGCTTCAGTTATTGTGGAGAATTGCTCTTTAGCGCTTGAATACACAATAATGGCCAAGCGAGACCAAGTAGAGCCAAACAATCATGCAACAATCGAACGTACAAACAAATTTTTAAACAACTTTTGTTCAGTGACTCCACGCTGACCACGACACCACCACCAAGACCACAATTGATTGAATTTTCCACATATCAACACCTTTCATAGACGTGCAGTCTGGTAGGATGGTGTATTCACAAAGAGTAACCCACATAGCCAACTCCAGCCACCCAGCTGATGGACTGGCAACCCCATAAGTGACTGCATTCGGCTGATTGAATTTCCTTTTCACTTCACTTTCATTGCAGCGTGGTCTCTACCGCAATTCTCGGTCTTTACGGTTTTTAACTCGGTTTGGTATGGCTGGCGCTGGCTCTGGTTATTGCCAATTTAACAGATGACGCGTTTTAAGCTTTTGTGGGCTATGTGTGTGCTTTTTTTTTAACTTATCGCCGTAGAAAATAATACGAGCTGCAGAGCTGAATAGGGAAGGTACAATCTTCTATAAGATTGCTGGCGCACGTCGATGATATCGACATATGTGGCCTCAACAACCTCGCTGCAAGTTCTGCGTTCTCCAGACTGGATAACGAAGAGAAGGATATGGGTCTGGTAGTGAACGAGGGCAAGACGAAATATTTCCTGTCATCACATAAACAGTCATCACGTTCGCGACTCGGCTCCAACGTCACTGTTGACAGCCATAACTTCGAGGTCTTAGATAATATTGTGTATCTAGGGACCAGCATTAACACCAATAATAAGCCAGCGCAGAATCACTCTTGGTAACAGGTGCTACTTTGGACTAAATAGACACTTGAAAAGTAAAGTCCTCTCTCGGCGAACGAAAACCAAACTCTATAAGCCTCTCATCGTTCCTGTCCTGCTATATGGAAGCATGGACGATGACAACATCTGATGAGTCGGCGTTAGGAGTTTTCAAGCGACAAGTTTTGCATAAGATTTATGGTTCTCTTCGAGTTGGGAACGGAGAATATCGCAGACGATGGATTGATGAGCTATACGAGTTATACGACGACATCGACATAGTTCAGCGAATCAAGAAGCAGCGGCTACGCTGGCTAGGCCATGTGGTCCGGATGAATACGAATACTTCAGCTTTGAAAGTATTCGATGCAGTACCACGCTGGTGGAAGCAGAGGAAGAACTCCTCTCCGTTGGAAATATCAGGTGGAGAGTGACCTGGCCTCACTTGGTATTTCTAACTGGCGCCAGACAGCGAAAAAAATACAAGAATGGCGCGCTATTATTGATTCGGCTACAATCGCATGGTGCCCATGCTAAAAAAAAGAATAAGAACGTGAATGTGGCTGAGGAGGGAAAGATATTGGACTTTATCAATTGTGTTAACATTTTCTCAGCTATGAGTTTGATTTTTATATAAACTTTTTTTATTCCACTTAATGCGAGCTGACTTCAGGTGTTGGTCTGAATCGAAGTTTGGCTTCCGCACAGTGGGCGGTACATAGACAAGAGCCACAGACTGCAAATTTTTGAGTACCGCCTAAAATGAGCAGCCCGCGTCAGTTTACGATTTTTCGTTGTTAGAGCTGGTATTTGAAATCGTTTAGCTAAATATTACTTTCGAGTTGAAGGTTTTCAAATGAGGAAACACTATACACAGGTTAGGTTTCTAAAAGAATGACACGTATGCAAAGAAAAGATTCTTCCACTCCAGAAAATGGAAAACATGATCCTGGCAACAATATTATTTTGGAAATAGAAACAGATAGGTCATCAGCGGAGAGTTTCTGATATACGAGCGTACCTGCTTATTTGGTTCGTTGGTTGAAATATTGATATTGTGGAACTGTTCGCATTCTGGATTTTGGACCAGGCATGATTCTAAACTAGGACTCAGCTAAGTAGGTTTATGAATTTTGTGTACTGCTTCTGTAGCTTTAGACCATCAAGTCTCTAAATCTCGTCTAACGAGAGCAGAACGCAGAGTATTGAACGGGAATATTGAGATACTTGTAGAATTCGGTCTTTGTTCGTCGAGAGAGGACTTTACTACTAAGAAAGCAGAACTCAAGTTGCCAATGATGTTGGCGTACGCCAGCAATTATATGCCCTTATAGAATATTGTATCTTCTCTATTCAGCTCTGCAACTCGTATTATTTGCTCCAGCAATAAATTGAAGAAATCACACAAAAAGGAATCACCACGTCTAAAACCTCGTTTTGTAGCGAACTGCTCGGCGAGAACATTTTCGATCCTGACAGAGCTTTTAGTGTTGGTTTACGTCAATTTACATAGTCGTATAAATTTTGCGGGGATATCGAATTGAGATACAGTGGTGTAGAGGCAGCTGTTTTTTTGTGCTGTGGAAGACGAAGGCGACGAAAATATGGTGAATGTCGATCCTCTTTTCATGGGTATTTTCCAAAATTTAGCATACGAAGTTGTGGTCGTTTGCACAATTTAAAATTCCACGAAGTCCCATGGTCTTTATCTTCGGGTAATCAACTTCTGGTAGGTAATAATCAGATTTGAAAAGCGTTAACGGTCAGAGTATTTAACTTCAGCTCATCTCCAGGAGCCACTCAGCAATGCACCTTGTACCCTTCCACGAATTGTGAGAGGTGGAATCCTTCCAACAATTATTAGTTTTCCTTCCTCCATCAGTGTACGGTACATTTTTTACTTTTATTCCCCTCATCTTCGCGCTCGCGCTCTTATTAGCCAAAGAGACGCCCTCCATTAAAGCAGAACATGGAAAGATATTTGTTCGTACATTTCCTGAAAGCGCATACCAAAAGTACGATTTTTGAAAATGTGGAAAGTTTTCTTCGTTAAATAACTACAACTACACTTTTCGCTTCCAGATCTGCGCAGACAACACGTAAGGACATAAGGAACTTATTTATCTACAACGACGATGAACAACCGCAGCAACAGCAACTCAATCAACAGCGAAAGAACGACGAGTAATTGCAACAAAAACAACAACAACAACAACAACAACAGGGCAAACCAGAAGCGCCCAAAGCAACCGTGCAGTGGTAGTAGTAGTCGTTAGCATCAGCAGTAATAAAACTAGCAAAAATTGCGCCCCTAGCAGCAACAGCAACAGAAGTTACAACAACAGAAGCAACATCATACAAACAACTAAAATAATTGCCGACTTGCTGCCGTTGGATAGTCGTCCACACACCCGCCTGCATTGAATCCGCTGAACATGTCAAGCTCGCGCGAAGGTACGGCAACTGTTGATGTAGCGAGGCTGGCGGAGAGTGCGGCGACTGCCGTTGCTCCGGTGGATGGCGACGAGACATTAGTAGAGTCCTACGACAACCTCGACGCAATTAATGAGGGCACCGAACTGCAGTGCCTGCTGCAGCAGCACATTGATACAACGACCTACGGCAATGACAGCGCCTACTGCCTCACCCACTTCGATTCAATCCTTTGTTGGCCGCGTACACCGCGTGGCACTTGGGCGGCGCTGCCGTGTCTGCATGAGTTTCAGGGCATACAGTATGACAGCTCGCGTAAGTATTTGCACTAGTGGTGAATTTGAAATTATATATATATATATATATATGTACAGTTGTACGCACACACAGTACACAGAACACGTATTGTATTTCCACTTATGTGTGGGACGTACGTATGAACATGAACAAAGGAAAGTTTGAAGCCCATTTCAGTGATGTAAAAAATGTTTCGGAGTGTTAAGAACTTCCATTGGATTTTATCAACTTGACTTCGGTTTCAGTTCTGGTAAAATTATCTCCGAAATACTTGGTGTATTCGTTATATCGGAAAGGGAGTGTTTTTATCTTTATACTTATCCCGCATAGAGATATCAACACGACTCCGGTTCCAAACGAATGGAATATTTTATTAGCTTCTTACCTCTGCATTCAGCTCGGCGTAAGTTTTAGCATTCTTTGAGCTCTCCATGGCACAGTTTATATTATCTAGACTTATGTTCTGAGAGTTCTGATCCAGTTGCCTTTATACCATCTCTACTCAATGACTGTAATTCAGTTGAAGTAATTCTAAGGATTTGAGCCAGTAAGTGGGATTCGCAAAATTCGATTAGTCGATTGGGAAATTTTTCGTCGAAGCCCGCCTATCCCATAAAATCCTCTAACACGATTTGGACATCGTGGCGAGTGCAGCCCTCACAGGTGTCTTCTTGGTACTCTTAGAAAGCATATCACAAATCGGCAAAATGTCGAGGAACTCCTCTTTGAGGAGGATAGTAGCGGGAATAACTTCTCCCGAGGTGAATGCCAGAACTCGATGAGTTCTTTAGTACCACAAATATGAGCTCCTTTATATAGCCGCTGAAATGGGTTTCACAAGAACTCCCATACTTTTAAGCCACGATCCTTAAAACGTTTGCAGAGGGTGTTTACCTCTAATATCTACTTGTCTTAAAAGACGATCATCACAAAGACTCCTTCGGTGGTTCCGATTTAATTTGGAAGGTTAACACTCTGACTTCGGTTCCGGCACGCACTTTGATAGAGAACATTTGCAAACTTCACTAGCGAATGCAGAGCCGACACAGCTGGATAAACCTTAGTCCATATGCATGCTCCAGGGATACAAACGAAGTGCATGTACTGACAGCTGAGTGCATATACGAGTATGTTTGTATTCGCCTAAAAGAAAAAAAGGCATCATTCATACATCCACTTGTATTGACGACTACTTGCGGTTGCCTTTGCGTCACAAATTAATGTCAAAGCATCTGCACTGTGTACACACTCTTCCGTAATAATTTAGTGGAGGTGCTGACGTATGGCTCTGTATATGTCTATTTGTCTACTTGCTTGTCTGTCTGTCCGGTTGTGCACCACTCGTATGATCATTTGCTGTTCCTGCTTCGGCTTGATGGTACCAGCATTTTTCACTGCTGCAAAAGAAAACGCACAAAAGCTGCCGGGACTTAGGCGTTCTGCATGACGTAAGGCACATGAGGATAAATGGCTGCCATCAAAACTGTGCCGCCTTTTGTTTAAAGCTCCACTGCTTGTGGTTCTATGGATTCCTCCTCTAATAAGCAAAATTCAGCGTCAGTCATTTGGATGGTTGTTCGTCGCAGGCGGGCTGTGCAAATACCAATGGGATTCTTAATAAATTAAAAGCAAAATGAAAAAAAATTAATTAATTTTAAATGTGGAAATGTGGACACAGATGGATGTAATGAAAACTTAAACATTTGATGTGGCGGCAATTCAGAATCTAAATCAAACGGCTAGAAATGCGGCAGAGAGTATTCCGAATCTTTGTAGGACTATCTGGAAATGTAACAAAAAAAATTATTGATTTGATAGACTAACTAACTATTTTTTCTTAATTTCCATGTAATGTACTTCTAAAGCCAATTTTGTTTTCAGAAAATGCGACGCGTTATTGTTTTCCCAATGGAACATGGGAAAAGTACACAAATTATGATTTGTGCATGCACCTGCCCGCACCCTCGACTGTACCTGAATTCGAACCAATCATCGAGTTGCCAACGATAATTTATTACATCGGTTACACAATCAGCTTAGTTTCACTGACGTTGGCGATTATTGTGTTCGCATATTTTAAGTGAGTATTTTGTAGTAAAAAATTCAAAATGAAAAATAAAATAAACTAAAATATTATACTCGTATATATACATATATATTTGGCACTTTGTAACCGCTGAAGCGATTTTCGACCGAGCTCCTCCTCCAATTTGTGGTGTATTTATTGGTTTTTTCCAACAAATGGAGGGACATTCAGTTTATACTAAGCCGCCTCCGAACGGCTGATGGTTTTTATGAAGAGCTTTTGATTTTCGTTTCAGAAATACACTCGCAGGGGTTGATATTCCCTGCTGAGGGGCGACCGCAATTAGAAAACTTAACTTAATTTTTTATTTAAATTAATTTTCTATAAACTTTTGAAGTTCAGTACGACACCACGATTTGAACCCGGGACTTCCGAATGAAGAAAATAAAGTAATAGAAAATAAAATAAACTAAAAGAAATAAAACAAAATTACAATAAGTTAAATAAAATTTAGTTATATAAAATAAAATAAAGTAAATTAAAATAAAGTAAAGTAAATTAATGAAATAAATTAAAATGAAATAATATAAAAAAAATTAAAATGCAAAAAAATAAAGTCAGATAAATATTAAAACAAACTAATATAATCTAAATTAAAATAAAACGAAAAATAGGTATAAAATAAAAGAAAATTAAAAAATATAAAATAAATAAATTAAAGTAAAAAAAGAAATAAGTTTAAATAACATAAAATAACATAAAAAAGTAAAATCAAGTAAAATTAAGTATATTATAATAAAATAAAATGAAATAAATTAGAAAAAAGTAAACTAGAAAAAAACAAAATAAAATAAAAAAATAAGAAAAATAAAAAAAATGAAACTAAATTAAGTTAAATTAAATTAAGGTATATAAAATAAAATAAAAAAATTAAATAAAATTATATAAATTTTAATTAAATAAAATAAATTAAGTAAAATATAATAAAATAAAATGAAATAAATTACAATAATATAAATTTAAATAGAATAAAATAAAATTAAATATAGTAAAGTAAAATTAAATGAAATAAAATAAAATAGAAAAAGTAAAACTAAATTAAATTAAATAAAATTAAGTTATATAAAATAAAATAAATAAATAAAATAAAATAAATAAAATAAAATAAAATACAACAAAATAAAATAAATTAAAGTAAAGTAAAATTAAACGAAATAAAGAAAGAAAAATAAATAAAATGTAAAAAGATGAAATAAAATAAAATAAGAAAAGATAAAGTAAAGTAAAATTAAATGAAATAAAATATAATAAAATAATATAAATTAAAAAATAAACTAAAATAAATGAAAATACACATATAAAAAATATAATGACACAAAATGAAATAAATTAGAATAAAATAAAATAAAATCAAACAAAAAAAAAAATAAAACTTAATTAAATTAAATAAAATTTGGTTATATAAAATATAATAAAATAAATAAATAAAATGAAATGAAATAAAATAAAATAATATAAAAAAAATAAAATTAAACAAATGAAATCAATTAAAATAAAGTGAAATGAAATAAAATAAAGTATTTTGTTCAAAATTTGTCAAGATAAATCAATATCTTTCAAAATAAAATGAAAAGCAAGTAAATTTAAAAAAATAAACTAAAACAACAAAATTAATAAAGTTAAAAAAATAATTAATTAAATAAAAATAAGTAAAATAAAAAAAAATAATTAAAATAAAATGAACTAAAATAAAAAAATAACTAAAGTTAAAAAAGAATTAAATGAAATAAAAATGAATAAAATAAAACAAAATGAAAAAAATGAAATGAAATGAAAATGAAATGAAATGAAATAAATGGATAATATGAAATCTGGGCTATGATATTATTTGTCGTTTTTAATAACAAGACAATTTATTTTGTATTCATTTATTTAGTTAATTAAGATATATAGAGTTAGATCCGGTATTGCGGGCACCATTTTACCTAAACTTTATTTAATCCCAATATAATGGAAGTGAAAGTGAAATATAATTACTTTTCGATAGAAAACTTTACGTTTAACCTTTTGATCTGATAGTATAGAAAAATTGTGGTGTCTTCAAAAGTTGGTGAATAAAAAACTGATGGGTAACTGATGATGGGCCGGCGTATTCAGATAAAGTGGATCACTCCATGATATGAGACAAATCCAAAGAAAAATTTGGAAACTCTAAATAAGCGTAAAATTTTTTTCTAATTTAAATTTGACTCCGTTTTTCTCAGTCCAGCAGTGTGCTTAATAATGCCTGGTGGGGTATTAAAAAAAGATATTTATATATGGTATGTATGTCTAGCCAATTTGGGCTATTTGCTCGGAAAACTATTTCTTATGTAGCCAATATTACCCTTTTTTTTGGCTCAAAAGGCAAAAGCATTTCAAATATTTATATAAATAAAATAAATTGGCTTTCTTACATATTATTTTAAATAGCGTTAAAACTTTTACAAATAATTCTACCTTCTCAAGAAATATACTTCACACATCTAAAATACTTATTGCACAATATAAAGTATTTTCATGAATTACTTAATTAACAGAATACAAATAAAAGTTAGAATAATGCTTCAGTACCATTATATGTTTATTTATTTATTTATGGTGATGCCGTAATACTCGATCTTACTCTACATATTATATTAACATTAACATTTAATATTATTTTTAGTGTATTAATTATTTATATTTAGTCCTCTTGTAAATAAACAAAATAAAATAAATAAATATTATTATTATAACTATTGTAATTGTTAAATTTTATATACTATAATTTAAAAGCTTTTAAGCAGATATTTTGCTGCTTACAATCGTAAACTTACAAAGGTCCTTGAGAACTCATTTACACACTATTACCCTTAGTAACCTTTGTTGCATTTACCGCACATTTGATTTTTCTTCTTTACTTTTTTTTGCTTTTTGTTTTTGGTAAATGGAATATCAGATTTTCAGAATGCTCCTTTGCATGGACGCACATTCACATTCGCAAACACGCATCACATATTCCACTTATAACATTTTTTTCTTTTCTTTTCATTTCTGCTCACGCGCCACATCAATGCTGCTGCCAACTACGACGCCCTCACTGCTGTCGCTGCCGCCACCGCCACCGCCGCTGCCACTGCTACTGCTCATGTCTCTGCTGGTCTTTTGCTGCTATTATTATAATATTTTACTATCTCTGCCACCGCTATTGATGTCTTTTATTTCCTTCCAATTGCCACAATCCACCAACTCACCAACGCACCCTTCGCTCTTCCACGCTTCTCCTCCACCTTTTGTGCAATCGAAAACCAACTCAAACGAAATGGAAAACGGATGCAGGGAATTACGCTGTTTGCGCAATTCAATTCACGCCAATTTATTCTTTACATATATAATGTCGGCGTTGCTGTGGATACTCACATTGTCCGTACATGTAAGTATACTCAATACGTAAATTGTATGTATTATATATGTATGTATGTGTGTGCGTATGTGCATAAGTACTATGTATTTGTAACTTTTTCTAATCTCCAAACTTAAAAATTAAAAAAACAAAAAAAAAACTTTTCAAAATCATATATGTATTTTCATTTACATATATACGAGGGGATTAACAAAAGTTCGGTAAGTGACTGGAAAAAAAAATATAAAAAAATTTATTTGTATTTATTCATAATCTTTGTTATTCTTTATCTTCCATTGATTTCAAGCACTTCTTAAGCCTATAGATCCACTTCTGAAAACAGTCTTCAATATCTTGCTTTTTAAACTTATCAAGTTCAGCATTAACCGCTTTAATTATCTCCTCGCTGCTATTAAGGACCTTTCCCTTTTAAATTTTTTTTTTCATTTTTGGAATCAGAAATCACAAGGTGCTATATCCGGAGAATATGGTGCTGGACGTATTTCTTCGATCCCAGAGATCGCAGTAAAATTAATCGTAATTTCAGCAGAGTGTAATAAATGGTACACCGATATATGGTATATTTTGGAAAACAGGAAGAAAGAGGATTTACAGCGCTACTTTTTACATAATGACAACGCGCCATGTCATTATGTAAAAAGTAGCGCTGTAAATCCTCTTTCTTCCTGTTTTCCAAAATATACCATATATCGGTGTACCATTTTGCAATTACCGTATGACCTTTTTCCAGTGGACTAGCAGCTACGATCTTAGATCGGGTGAAGTAAACCGACATCATTACTTTTGCTGATTTTGCTGATTTTTGTTGCTTAGATTTTACGGGTGAGTTTGCTCCTGTAGGGCTCTATACCATGGACTAATGTTTGGTTTCTGGATCGTACTTGCAGAACAAAGATTCTTCACCAGAAGCGACTTTACTAAAATTGCTAGACTGACCATTTTCAAATTTGTTTAGGAAACATTTAACAAAATGCACTCGAGTCTCTTTTCGGGCCTCATATAAAATTCGTGGTCACTTAATATTCGCGATACACTCATGGCATTCAAGCCCAATTCATTAGCACTTATTTCTTGTGTCAAGCGTGGGTCTCCGTCAATTTTGAACTTCACCAGAGCTACAGTGACGTCATCAGTAGAAGAAATTAGAAATAATCTTTAGAGATGGTACAATCGTTCCAATTGTTGAATTTCTGTTTGCGTTGGAGGTGGAATTTCGTCTGATCTATCCTCAGCAATCTTGCGTTTTATCGTCTCCAAATTAGCCGATCGTTCTAAAATCGAGCTTTTGTTAAATTCCTCATAAGTACATACATACATACGTATATTATAAGAGTCACCCATTTTTTTGCGTCTTAGTTAACTTTTCTTATCTCTTTTTTTTTTTTACAACAAATCTGTTACTTTTTCGTAATTTTTTTTTTGATATTTACGCTTTTCTTCTAACAGATTTCCATACGCACCGGCTTGGGCGGCTGCGTGGTGCTTGTGACGCTCTTTCATTTCTTCACTTTAACAAATTTCTTCTGGATGCTTGTGGAAGGTGAGTCTTAAAAGTCTACTAAGGTTTCAATTTTTTTTTTTATTTAAAATTTGGCTTGGGAAAAAGTGCTCAGAGTTCTCACTGCGAGTTAGGTTGCTGTCCTTAAGTAAACGGTTAGACTAGGAATCTCTTGGCAGCTATGAGATATGCTGACAAAGCTCTTCATATTTTTTAAAGATGGTTCTGAAATGAAGGTAGGATTAGGGGCTGCTGTTTACTGTGCCCAAGAAGGAATGCCGGAATGTTTACTATAAAATTGATGACAGAGCACTGCAAGGACAAAACAAACGAAGTCGAAAGAAGCGATCAAAAGATTGGCTGAGAAAAGAAGGGTTCACATTTAGTGGGTGCCAGGTCATGTGGACACCGATAGCAAAGAGATTGCAAATGGGGTATCCTGGTAGAACATGAACAAAGTTTTTACTAGCGTAGAAGAAGCCTAGAGCAACCTAACCTGACCAGGTATAATGTCAACTATTAGTGTGACAATTTGACGGTATCCCAAGCGACATAGATGGTTGACTTGTGATATTTGTTCTTTATAGGGAAAAATCAAATCCTCACTTGAATTGTGCCGCAAAGTGATTCCATTTACTTGGCCAAAATGCTGAGTGCGGTAACGATACAATTCTTGAAAGTTCGAGGCAACACCCAGATATAGGTATAACGATATGATCCGAGTGACGAACTTATGTATGTACTCAAACAAGTCCTCAGTTTTTGAGATGATGCAACCAAACATGATGAGCAGATTTATTTCTGCATATTAATTAATTAACATATCAGCAACCAATTTGTTCAGATATGAGCTTTTGGGTGTAATATCTGTCCAAAATGTTTCTTCTTCTTTATCCTTACTGGCGTACACACCGCTTAGGCGATTATAGCCGTGTTAGAAATAGCGCGCCATTCCTTATTTCTTTTCGCTGTTTGACACCGATTGGAGATACCAAGTTTTGCCAGATCTTTATTCATCTGTTTTTTCCAACAGAGTGGAAGTATTTCTCTTTGTCTGTTTCTACCAACGGGTACTGCTACGAAAGTTTTCAAAGCCAAAGTATTCTCGTCTATTCAGACCACATGATCTAGCTAGCGTAACCGTTGTCTCTTGTTTCCCTGAACTAGCGACGACTCATCAGATGTTATCATTATCCATGACTCCGCATCAGATATCAAGAAGAAAATGATAAGGGAGTTGTAGAGTTTGATTATTGTTCGTTGAGAGAGACCTTAACTTTTCAATTGCACACTCAGTCCATAGTACCACCTGTTAGAAAGAGGGATACCGCGTGGGATTTCATGTCTAAAACTATACTGAGAAGGTCTAATAAGTTTTTGAACTTCTCTATAGCCTATTTTTCAGATATAAGAATTAAAATCCAGAAGAGCAAAACAAATAATTGGATGTGGTGATGAAAGGTCTTCTTTCTTGTCAATTACCCATTAAATTACTTTCAGCGCATAAATATGTATTTCTAAAATTTTTATCTTAAAGGCAGAGTCAGCAAAATCTAAGCCAACAAAGAAAATCCCTTAATTCCGAAGATAGCGAGTAAACTAATTTCACCTTTCATTAATACAAACTTCAGTCATTAAAAGGAACAACTTACTTAGGATTTCCTTCGAAAAATCCTTAATGACTTTCATGAATTACAATTATTGCAAAATATATTTATATGTACTACTCGTATATATGTAGTTTCATCGGTATGAGCAGTCAAATCATTTGAGATTAATTAATTAAATAAATGAATGAATAAACAACCAAAAGATCAAACAAATAATCAATGTTGCATACCCGTACATATATACATACAGATGAGCTGTCTATCTAATCTTCATATTTATCTATATATATGTTTACACATACAAATATATATGTACTTTTATTGAATTGTACACGCATTAATGTGAACAACTAATCGATACATGCATACATATGTACATTGAGTTATTGCAAATAACTGATTATTTCTGCAAACACGATTAATCCAGTTACATATGAAAGCATACAAATACAACAAAAACCACAATATATTAACAAGAAAACAAATAAATTTCATTATACAAATAATTCCAAAAGAAAGTTACATACATATGTTCATATAAGTTCATATAAGTATAGACATCTATATGTACGTGTATGTACCTACCCTGCAGGAAATATTATGAATTGTTTACCAGAATCCAACAGGTTTCCATTTCTGCGCTATTTTCCATATCAATGGGCTTCAGTTTTATACTAGATGTAGACTATTTGGACCGTATTTTGATATCAACTCTCAAACCAAATATGTTTTGTTTCAATTAAAAGCCAGGAATTTATGAAAATGAATTGCTTAACAACCCCACAACACGTTAAAACTCAATACAAAAACGGCCACTTTTCGTGCTTTATTAGGAGATTATGGCGCACCTAATCATCCAACTACTCAAGAAATTGGTAAGATTTTAAAGAAATTTGAGGAGACTGTATCGTTTATAGATATTATAAGGTCGCTTCATCATCGTTTTGCTTGTTCCACCTCGAATATGACTAGTGTAAGTGAGAGTGCAGCCAAACACCTGAAGAATGCGTCTATTTCTCGACCATAGGGGCCATAAGACCAAAAAAAAAAAAAATTACTGTTGGTGCGCGCTTTGTTCAGGAGGTGTGATTGAACTAGACTTCTTAGAAAATGACAACGGCGGGACGTTTTATGCGCTGCAATTGAAGAACACGACTTAGACAATACGTGGTTTTAACAAGATGATTCCACATGCAATACACAGCCAGCGAATATAGCTTTTTAGCGAGAAAAATTTTCCGGCAGCGCAATCTCTCATCTTGGCCATCGAGATCCTGCGAATTGACACCAGTGGACTTTTCTTGTGGGACTACGCAAAAGACAGTGTTTATGCGAATAAACATTCGTCAACACTCCGAACGGTCTAAGGATTTTTATGAAGGGGCGACCGTAATTAGAAAATTAAATTTTACTATAATTTTGGATGTTGATTTAACCCTGGTACGTAGTACGCAGTGCCAACCTTATGCTGAACTGAAATCACACCGAAATATCAAGAGTTTTCCAGAAATCATTTGTAGGAAACTTTGACTATTAAGGCTTTCTCAATTTATTTAACACAAATTAAATCAGCAGAAGATCATTGCCTGGTGACGAAATCAAAAACTTCAAACTTAGGAGCATGACTTTTAGTGAAAGTCATTGAGGAAGGCTCTTTTGGTGACCAAGAATCAATAATAATTCAGCATAGAATTCTGTCCTGTTATTTTACACTGCATTCAGTCGTCCAGTATTCTATTAATCTGATCTTGTCAACTTCTTTCTGTGGAAAAAATGGAACTTTCGTCCTTTCCAAAGATATCAATGTGAACGCTTTTATATTTTAGGGAAAACCTATAAACGATCTGTCGAATATATCTACGTTCATAAAATTGTTTGATTCCAGCGATTTCTGAAACTAACTGGCAGATTATACTGGAAATTTGTCAATTTGTATGTGAAGTCATAAATTCTTTTTTGGGAAATAAAACAGGCATCGATCTATTTGAAAAAAATCTTCATATTCATGGTTCAGTTTTGTTGGATGATATGCGATAATGGAACAACTTTGTTTGCTGGAAAAGTGCCAGGAATCTGGAATCAAGTTCGATTTGCTCGAAATATAAATAATACTTTTTGTACGAGGAAGGGATGAACTGCAGATTAACAAGAATCTTAAGATTTTAGATGCCTCCAAATAGAAGATTGTTTGCTTTATGAGAACCAGAAATGCCGGGAACGGGTGAATTTCAACCACCGAAGCTTGATCAAATAAATATAAATATTATATCAATCATTAGGAGTGGATACGTGTCCCTCGGTAGGGAATGCCAAGCCCTCCGAGTGTATTTTTGAAATGAAATGACATCTCCTCATATTGGGTTGCTCAAAAAGTAATTGCGGATTTTTTAAAAGAAAGTAAATGCATTTTTAATAAAACTTAGAATGAACGTTAATCAAATATATAATTGCCATTTTGTTCGATAACCTTTTGCCATCTTCCCAGCAAATTTAGTATTCCACGCTCATAGAACTTCTGGCCTTTATCTGCAAAAAACTGAACCAAGTGCGATTTTATACCCTCATCATTGCCGAAAGTTTTACCATTTAAGGAGTTCTGCAAAGATCGAAATAAATGGTAGTCTGATGGTGCAAGGTCAGGGCTTTATGGTGGATGCATCAAAAGTTCCCAGCCAAGCTCACTCAGTTTTTGGCGAGTGACCAAAGATGTGTGTGGTCTGGCGTTGTCCTGGTGGAATTATGACACCTTTACGATTGACCAATTCTGGTCGCTTCTCCTTGATGGCTGTATTCAATTTGTCCAATTGTTGACAGTAAACATCCGAATTAATCGTTTGGTTCCTTGGAAGCAGCTCAAAATATACCACACCCTTCCAATCCCACCAAACAGACAGCATAACCATCTTTTGGTGGATATCAGCTTTTGAAGTGGTTTGAGCTGGTTCACCATGCTTGGCCCATGATCGTTTTCGATTGACGTTATTGTAAACAATCCATTTTTCATCTCCAGTTATGATTCGTTTTAAAAACGGATCGAATTCATTGCGTTTAAGGTGCATATCACAAGCGTTGATTCGGTTTGTTAAATGAAATTCTTTCAATTCATGTGGTACCCAAATATCAAGTTTTTTTACGAATCCAAGACTTTTTATGTGATAATGAACGGTTGACTTTGGTATATTTAATTTCTCTCCTATCTCACGCTCAGTTACATGACGATCCGATTCGATTAAAGCCTTGATATCGTCATCGTCAACTTCACTTGGCCGACCTGAACGTGGCTCATCTTTAAGTGAAAAATCTCCAGAACGGAATTTGCGAAACCAATTTTGACACTGTCTTTCTTTTAAGGCTTTATCACCATACACATCTCGTAACTTTTTAGCAACCTGCTCCGCGTTTTTTCCTTTACGGAAATAATAAAGTAAAATATGACGAAAATGCTCCTTTGTGGGCTCCATATTAAATTTGACGCCAAACAAACAAATGTAAACAAAATTTCGCGCACTTTTTTTCTAAAGCAAGCTAAAAGTGACAGTTAATAACTGACAAAAGAAAGAATGCAATTACAGAGTCACCGCCGTTCAAAAAAATTGTCAAAGCCGACTATATGAAAAATCCGCAATTACTTTTTGGGCAACCCATAAAAAAACATTGGCAGCCCGGAGGTGGTATAGAATACATTTTAGGTTGCTCCATTTGTTTTGTTGGAAAGAACATCAAGACGCAAAACTTGGAGGCAAAAATCAGCGATTAAAAAATCCTTTCAGTTTCATATATCTTAGAGTTTTAGCGGGCTCTCCAATACACTTCGATACCGCAGCTATTGAGTGGAGATAAAAGATTTATAAAGCAATAAATGGCCTACCTTCTCTGCTCGCGGGGCAATAACATACCTACACAGGTATACAAACACTGGCACATACGAGGATATCAGGACATTTACCAGCACTTTTGTTATCATAGCAGCACCTTACAAATAACAAATACATAGTTATATCAAAATATATTTTCCATTATTTGTTTTTTGTGTGCATATAAATACATACGTATTTAATATACATTTGTCTATGAATAACCCAGTGAACAAATTTGAAAGCTGTTGAATCTACGAAAAAATGTTTCACTTGACATGAAAATAAATAAAGGCGATGGTTCTTTGGAATTACTCTTTTTTGACAGCTGTTACTTAATTAATACTAAGTTTGATTAGTCATTTCGTTATGAAAAGACACGAATAAATTCATCCACCGTCGCTCGCAGCAATCGAAGCTATTCTAATTCATTTTATGGAAGATTTTGCAGGTTTAAAAAATCTTACTAGTTCAAGAACTGAAGCTGCGCAATCGGTGAATGGGATAAAAAGGAGAAGGCCATCGATTCCGATTAACAAAACTGTCGCATTTGGATTGATAATATTGCACCAACTATGGTTCATAAGTCCTCAAAAAGTCACTGCTTGGTGTGCTCTATGCCCACAAGGAATCATTGGTCCATATTTCTTCGAAATTGTTACAGTCAATAAGGAAATCTAGAGAGCGATGATTAATGACTCTTGTGTGCCTGAGCTGGAGGATGTTGAAGTGGATGACCTTTGGATCGAACAATACGGCGCCACATACCGTACAGCCAACGAAATAATCAATTTATTAAAGTAAACTTTTGGTAAGTGCCGTATGACTGTGGCGAGGCCGTCAAGATAGTGTGACTTAACGCGGCTGAACAATTTTCTTGGGCTATGTGAAGTCGCTTATCTACGTAGATAAGCCCGAGCCGATTGACTCCTTGACAGAGAATATTTGGCAGAATATTGGTAACATACGGCTCCAATGGCTGCAAAGGTTCGTGGAAAATTAGGTCTCCCGCTGGAATATTAAACGCGTTTTATTTCTTAAATAAACACCCTTTATAGACACTCTGTTCCTTTATTTATTAAACGGAAAAAAAAGGTTTAAGACTAACAATATACAAAATTCCAGAATTCATTTGCATGAAAGTGAAAGTAATATCTCTTTAATTAAAATATAAATACATCAAGTAATAATTTTAAAGAACGTGAAAGGAAGAAAAAATTATTGTTCTATTCTTTCACTGTCCTTTCTATACAGCATTCCTGGAAAGGGCATTTCACACTGTTTTCCCTGGAATCAATAGAAAAAGATAAAACAATTTGCATGCATTACTTTCCGCCTTCCAGGCAATGCAGTAAATAAGTGAGCGGAAGTGAAGTGAATCAAATTTATTTCTTTTTTTTTTGTTGGGAATTTCAATAAATGTACTTACATTTTATCAACTAAAAAGGACCATATACGTACCGATGACGATTTACCTTACACCATTTAATTTTCATATCCTTTTACTCATTTCCCCTTTGAATCCACTTCCTCGTTGCAGGTCTCTATTTGTATATGCTGGTGGTGAAGACATTCTCTGGTGATAACATACGATTTAATATTTATGCAATCATAGGTTGGGGTGAGTATCAAACATGTCTACATACATACACATATTTATGTCTTCTATCGGAAGCTTTCTTATGCGTATATACACATATATTCCATATATACTTGTATATACATATAGTTTGTATGTTGTTGTTAGCTTGTATTTTGCTGCATCGACATTAAAGGAAATCAAATATACATATATATATAGATATAGATATACATATGTCACATACATAAGTTCGCAACGTTTGTATATTTGTTGAGATAAAAATCTTTTTCTGTTTCGCAAATGTTGCGTAAATTACCAGGAAAAAGAGCTCAATGAAAGGCAGAAATCGTGTGTGTTTTAATTTCAACTCACATACCCATACATATAGCAATATATATGTGCATATGTATGGATGTATGTGTTGTACAGGACAGAGCACTAATTAGTTTGTGGGCGAATCGTTGAATCAGAAAGATTTAATTCAAATAAATCTGATATTATGCAATTAAAGAGCGCAAAAAGGAAAAGGTGATAACGGTTTTATGCGCAATTAAATGTAATTAAAATCAGTGTTGATTAGAATAAACGATATAGTTAATATTTGACTTCCTTTAAGGCAGGTTAAAGTTCAAAAACCTGTACATTAAAAAATTGTCATATAAAAATAATTAAAAAAAATTATAATATATAAACTATAAATAAGTAAAGCTTTAAATATATTTATATTTTTATTAACTGTTGTTAATATTTTTATTTATTATCGTTAATCTTAAAAAAGCAAATAATTTAAAACAAATTGTTTTTCTTAAATAAAAAATTTATTTGTTAATTTAATTAAATATATGCAAATTTTTTTGAAAAATTTAAAATTTTATGTGATAAATTGTTCTAAAAATACATAGTTAATATAAATTCTTAATTTAAAGATATCTTAAAATATTGTATGTAATTTTTTCATTAAAATTATTTTTCCTTATTTTCTTAATTTATTGCATTTTAGCTAAAAAAAGTTAAAATTTTAAATGTTGAAGTTTTTATGTTAAAAAGTGTTTATAAATAAATATTTCCTAAATTTAAAAAAAACCTTTTGGTATATAAATTTGTTATTTGAATTTTTCTACAGAAGAACTGAAATTGATAGACAAAAATAAAAAAAAATGAAATTTTCACATTAAAGGTTGCTTTAGGTATTTTTGTTAAATTCAAATAAACGTTTTTGTAAGATATTTAAACATTTTTATACTTGTAATTAAAATCACCGGAACACTCTTCATATTCACGCATCTCGGCTTCGACACAGTAGTCTTCATCGTACCAGCTGTTTTTGCGACCTTTTCGAAAGCCAATAGTTGCGTTTGCGGCGTAGGAGCATCAACTTTCATCCCACAGTTCCCTTGTACCGAGTTACTAATGGTTGCTCTCAGAGAGCAGGAGTGTAAGTCGAGTAGAAAACTGTTCGGCTGTCTATTGTGAATGCAGTTTTTCAACGTCGAACCTTTCTTGTGTTCATTGACGGGCGTTCTTGGGTACATAGAGGCGGGTGCGTATTTTCACTGTAACAAGATAGTGGTCCGAGTCGACCTTAGGTCCTCGGAGTGAACGCACGTCAAGAACATTGGATACATGTGTACTGTCTATCAGAACATGATCGATTTGGTCTTGAGTTTTTCGATCGAGGGACAGCCAAGCCGCTTGATGAATTTTCTTTTGTTGGTTCTAGTTCTACTGGCAACCATATTTCGGGCACCGGCGAAGTGATAAGCTTTATCTTACATTTGTATATATATTTATTATTTAAACTTTTCTAGAGAAAAGTTAAAATGGGTACACAAAAATAATGAAAATAATTTCTTATAACACAAATACATTTTTATTATTTTTCTTGAATTATAAAAAAAAAATTTTATTTGTAATTGTAAGTATAAATTAGTCACATTTTATATATTTTATTTTGATTAAAAAAGAAAATATATATATTTAAAAATTAATTATTGCAAATTTTATTTAAATAAGGTTATAATTGTAAAAGTTAAAATCTTTAATTAAGAAACAGTTGTACAAAAATATTAAGAAAAGTTTTTATAAAATATTTACATTTTGTTCCTTGAATCTGAAAATTGTCCTCTTTATGAATATAATTTGTTTATGTTTTATTTAAAACAAAGTTAATAAAGTAAAAACTAACGTGCTTTTTTAAAAAATTGAAAACGATTTAATTAATTTTTTATACTAAGAATAAATTTTGTATCATTTCTCCTGAATTACAAAAATATCTTTATTATATTAGTTTATCATATTAATTAATTATTTAAATTATATTCAAACAGGTTTTAAATAAAAATTACTTAAATAATTTCTTTATTAAAAATATATGTTTTATTATCTTCTTATATTGATAAAATTGTTCTCCATTATGAAATAAAAGTTAAAGTAGTAAAAACTGGAATATTTTTGTCTCAAAAATATCATAAGCAAAATATTAATTTTTTTACAAAAATTGATTTTTTAGTCCTTATAATTAAATAAAATTTATTTCATTTAATGAATGGTAAAGTAATATACCGAAAGAAACAGTCACAAAATCTTCGAAAAGAATTTTGAAACCAAATTATATTGTTTACTATATCTCTTAAATAAAAAAGTTCATATTTGTTGTATCATATTTTATTAAAATTAAGTCATAATTTGTACATAACAATATTAAACTTTTTTTAAGAAATAAATTTATATTTATAATTTTTTTTCATTTTTTATTACTATCTTTTTATTAATTAACTATATGTTTCCTTATATTTATAACTAGTTTACATTTTATTTAAGAAAAACTGAATTTGGGCGTGTTAAATTTCTTATAAAAAAATATTAATTTAATTACAATTTTAATTAAAAATTTCTTAATTATTTTATAAAAGTAAAAAAAAATATGTATGGGTATTTTTATTACAATTTTTAAAATGTAAAATATTTTTACGTTATTTAATTAAAGATAATTTATTTTTGAAAAAATATATATATTCAAATTTATTTTTTTATCCTCCATTAGCGGAAGGAAGTAGCACATTAAAAAATATGCTTATAGAAAAATTTAGAATTAAAAAAAGAAAAATAAAAAACTTATAAATTTTCTTTTAATTTTAAATAATTATTATTTTTTAATATCTTCTATTTCCTTCGCCAAATAAAGGTGGACCAGCAGCTTTTGTTGTCATTTGGGTTATCGCCAAAGGGTTCACAACATCTTATGATGTGGAGAAGGTGAGATTTCCTTTCTGCACTTTATTGTTGTTAAGGAAAAAATATAACAGTTTCTAGAAAATCATTATGTACGAGTATGTTACACTCTTTTTTACCCCATTTTCACTTTACTTGCTTTACAGTTCGACATTAGCTGCCCATGGATGCGTGAATCTTATGTAGATTGGATATTTCAAGGACCCGTATGTGCCGTGTTGATTATGAATTTGATATTTTTGCTGAGGATTATGTGGGTGAGTGTTGCAGTTAAAAAATTCTGTTTACACACTCAAAAAAGTATATGTATGTAAATATATAAACACTCGAATATAAGTGTCTGCTTATGTTTATAAGAAGATGAGTATGAAAGATTCAAAAATAGATATCTTAATATTATTTTTAAATTACATTTTTACATTGTCATTGCAGCTGCTTCTAGGAGTTTTGTTGTTGTGCTTCTTCTTCTTCATACTTCTAGCCATGAAGTAAACAATGACAGTTTATTGCACGAATAAAAAGTTATAGTCATTTCATTTAAAGTGCACTCTCTTCGAGCGCATAATAACAAAGTCATATATGTGTGTAAGGGTATAAAAATGTAGACATGCATGCACTAGGGTGCTCCGTAAAAGTTATTAAATTTTTTATTTAAGTTTTAGTTGAAGGAAGAATTTCAAACACTCTGTTTGCTTAAAACGCCTGATTAAAATTCCTATTTAAGAGATTCTCTTCTTATATATGAATAAGTTAAAGCAAAAAATTACCGGTAATTACTTACAAAAAATATATATTTACCTTTGTTAGCTACCTACATAATATCTAGAAATATTAAATTTTTTATTATTTATTTATTTACAACTTTTTCCGGTGGCATTAGGATATTAAGGAAGAAAGCAGACGGAAACTTAACCTGTCTCACCCTCATATACACATATGTATAAATGAATAAAAATTTGCGTCTAGTTAAATATAAAAATAGAGCTATCCCTCGTCCACACTTAATGCAAATTTCCTTCGTTCAAGGAAATTTGAAAAAGAAAATGAATTAGAATAGCTATCTTGTTTTTGAAAGTAAACAAAAAACATTGTGAAAGTCCATGCACATTTATGTAGAGACAATTGCACATAAAATAATATACATTTGTGTATATAAGCATATCTATAAACAAGATATATTTTTGGAAAAAAGGAGGTGCATGTGAGCGTTCAGAAGTGCGAAAGAACAAAAACTTACTTGAAAAGTGAACAGAAAGTTTTTGATAGGATAAATTTCACATTCACACATAAAAATGATATATATCTTCTTTAAAACATAACAATAAAATAAAAAAACAAATTAAAATAAAATAGAATGAACTAAATAAAATAAAATAAAAATAAATAAAATTATTTAAATTAATGTAAAATAAAATAAAAAAAATATAAAATAAATAAAATAAAATAAAATAAATTAATTTAAATAAAGTAAAATAAAAAAAAAAATAAAATTTAATAAAATAAAATAAAATAAAATAAATTAAAATAAATTAAAATGAAATAAAACAAAATAAATTAAAATAAAATCAAATAAGATAACTTAACTAAAATAAATTACAAAAAGGAAACAAAATAAAATAGAGTAAATAGAGTAAATAAAATAAAATAAAATAAAATAAAATAAAATAAAATAAAATAAAATAAAAAAATAAAATGAAATAAAATAAAATAAAATAAAATAAAATAAAATAAAATAAAATAAAATAAAATAAAATAAAATAAAATAAAATAAAATAAAATAAAATAAAATAAAATAAAATAAAATAAAATAAAATAAAATAAAATAAAATAAAATAAAATAAAATAAAATAAAATAAAATAAAATAAAATAAAATAAAATAAAATAAAATAAAATAAAATAAAATAAAATAAAATAAAATAAAATAAAATAAAATAAAATAAAATAAATTAATTTAACTAAAATAAATTACAAAATAAATAAAATAGAGTAAATAAAATAAAATAAAATAAAATAAAATAAAATAAAATAAAATAAAATAAAATAAATTAATTTAACTAAAATAAATTACAAAATAAATAAAATAGAGTAAATAAAATAAAATAAAATAAAATAAAATAAAATAAAATAAAATAAAATAAAATAAAATAAAATAAAAGAAATTAATTTAACTAAAATAAATTACAAAATAAATAAAATAGAGTAAACAAAATAAAATAAAATAAAATAAAATAAAATAAATAAAATAAAATAAAATAAAATAAAATAAAATAAAATAAAATTAAATTAAATTAAATAAAATAAAATAAAATAAAATAAAATAAAATAAAACAAAATAATATTAAGTAAAATAAAATAAAATGAATATCATAAAATAATATAAAATTTCATAAATAAAGTAAAATAAAATTAAATAAAATATATAAAATAAAATAAAATAAAATAAAATAAAATAAAATAAAATAAAATAAAATAAAATAAAATAAAAGAAATTAATTTAACTAAAATAAATTACAAAATAAATAAAATAGAGTAAACAAAATAAAATAAAATAAAATAAAATAAAATAAATAAAATAAAATAAAATAAAATAAAATAAAATAAAATAAAATAAAATTAAATTAAATAAAATAAAATAAAATAAAATAAAATAAAATAAAATAAAATAAAACAAAATAATATTAAGTAAAATAAAATAAAATGAATATCATAAAATAATATAAAATTTCATAAATAAAGTAAAATAAAATTAAATAAAATATATAAAATAAAATAAAATAAAATAAAATAAAATAAAATAAAATAAAATAAAATAAAACAAAATAAAATAAAACAAAATAAAACAAAATAAAATAAAATAAAATAAAACGAAATGAAAAAAATTAAAATAAAATAAAATAAAATAAAATGAAATGAGAATAAAATAAAATAAAATAAAATAAAATAAAATAAAATTATATAAAATAAAATAAAATAAAACAAAATAATATTAAGTAAAATAAAATAAAATGAATAACATAAAATAATATAAAATTTCATAAATAAAGTAAAAAAAATTAAATTAAATATATAAAATAAAATAAAATAAAATAAAACAAAATAAAATAAAACAAAATAAAATAAAACAAAATAAAATAAAATAAAATAAAATGAAATGAAATAAAATGAAATAAAATAAAATAAAATAAAATAAAATGCAATGAAAATTAAAATAAAATTAAATAAAATGAATAAAAGGAAGGATAAATAATTATCGAATTTCTTTCGCATTTTCTCACATTTAAATAATCACTCACCATTCAACTCATTACATCTGAACTTCTCCGTATCAAATTCAGCAATCATTTACAACCTTGCTTGTATCTATTTACAGGTGTTGATAACAAAACTGCGCTCCGCCAACACAGTGGAAACGCGTCAATATCGCAAAGCTGCCAAAGCTTTGTTGGTACTCATACCACTCTTCGGCATCACCTATCTGGTAGTTTTGGCGGGTCCTAGTGAAAGCGGGGTGATGAGTCATATGTTCGCAGTGGTACGAGCGCTGCTGCTCAGCACACAGGTAAGCAGAATAATCGGAAAGGAGATGGGAAGAACAGTAGGAAAAAGAGAAACAAATAAAGAATAGACTTTTGTTGAGTAAAAATTCTATGAATGATAAGATAAATCGAAGTTACAAACGTATGAAAGGGTTATATTTCCACTGTTTTTCTTATGAATGTAGAGGATATTTTTTGTTTTTGTATTTGTCATGTGTCTTTTAACTGTTATCGTTTTTCGCTATCTTACTTTCAAGCTTTAATTTACTTCATTTCTCTCTTTGTTCAACATAGGGATTTTCCGTGTCATTATTCTATTGTTTTCTCAATTCCGAAGTGAGAAACACATTGCGGCATCATATTTCCACATGGCGGGATGAGCGGAATATTCAATTGAATCAAAGCAGAAGGTGAGCATATGCAGGTGATTGATTTAGTAAAAGCCATGTGTATGTAAGTATATAATGGAAGGAGTTTAAATCACTTAAAATGTAAATAAAATATTACAAATATTAAAGGAAAGTTACTCATACGCCATGGTGTACAAGTTGAGTTTATATTGCATACATTTTTTATTTTATCTAAATTGATATATATATATATATATATATATATATATATATATGTATATATATTTTAACTAGGAATTAATCTCTCTTTAGACGAATTGTCTTTTTAAAAAACGCTTTTAAATTTTGTTTCGAGTACCGAACAAGTATATGAGCGAAATTATCAACTGAAAGACTTTCAAGCTTAGTTTTATTGAGCTGCCTCAGACTACGTGTATATATTTTTGGGATAGTGAAAAAATTTACAACAACAGCTTGGACGGTAGAAGTTATAGTTACTATTACAGAAACCATCAAGTTCTCCTATCAGACTTCTTTTTCCAGCCACCCTTCTTCAAATTGGAACCGAACTTGGTATGCCCACAGCACATTCAGTTGACTCAAACGAATAAAAAACCTTCTCCATCGTCTGTGTGTCTAAGAGCTCAGGCAAATGTCAACTTATTTTCATTTTATTACAAGGAGTATTACTCAGTACTTTGAAGATCTCATCGAATATCTCCGAAGAATGTACGACAATTTTTCTTAAGATTTCCTAAGATTTCCATGTGCTAAAGACAAACTGAAATGAAAGCTACAATCTCAGATATGACCAGAGTGAGTCCAGGAACCTTTTGACATGCAGCAGTACTGTAGGCAGGGAATATTCTTCTGCAATCTCGTGTTCGTACTTCGTGAGGTTTGATTTCAGCTAAGAACTTTCTAACCAGCAACAGAGTTGGTTCCACCGCACCACCACCATGTCGTGCAACATGTTAATAGAGAATAGTTAGAGTACTTCGGTTATTTTGCTGAAATTAAATAAGAGACGAAAATTAAATGTATGTCTGCAGCCAAAAACTCATGAACTGCCTAATGAATCTTTATATTCTTGTCCCGGACTGCATTTTTCTAGCTTCCGCTAGAACTCCTTTATTCTTGCTGTATGTACCATTGCTCTTAAATAATAGATTTATAGAAGTTTCTGTTCACAAATCTGTCCAAGATTTAAGCCGGTGGACTTTGGGTTTGTTATGTTGGTCTAAACGAGAACTAAATAGGTTTCCAAGATTTGCAGACTTAAGTCTATGTTATCAAATTTCAGCTGGTGGCTATTTTTAAAACTGAATATGGATGATGTCAAGCACAATAATTAATGATGAACTGGGGTCTAGTTTTACCTTTGTTATCAGCCGCTTTTGTATGATGGCGGATCCTTCTCATGAGTGCCGACAGACTATCGGGTCTGGTGGTTAAGGCCTTGCAACCAGTAGTTGTAAACACCTACTGAATCTCTATATGCATGCTGTCGGCGGTATATTCACTACTCTTTGTTTTATTCTGGGCGGAGGTTCATCCGTCTGCTGGTGTCGAAGAATCGATAAACCTGAGAATCTATTTCGAACGATACTAGAACCTTTGAATCGCTTGAGTTACTGAATAACCGAAGAATTGGCAAACTGACGATTTTTGGAACTTTAGTTGGGGTCTACATAAGAGCCTACTTTTGACAGTATCTTTTGAGATTTAGTAGGCTAGGAATTGCGCTGGTCTCTCAATACCTACAAGCTCACAATGCGATATAATGCGCTCACTGAAAGGTTACTCCATAAATTAATTATTTCGTTGGCTGTGCATACCATACAACTAACGCGGTCCTGTTGGACCCATTCAATCAAAAGTGAGCTTCATTGCTGAACAAAATTTCCTTCTAAAAATCGGTAGTCTTGCTTCTAGTCCATATACTGAAGGTGTGTCCTGCTTGATGATCGTTCAGCTTCAATTCTTGCACGAGTTGGATTTTGTAAGCCAGCAAACTAAGACCTTACACGAAATCTTCAATAAAGTGATTGTTGCGCGCGCTGGACTCACTTCGATTTGTATAAAACGCTATACTCTCTTGATCTCTATGCTTTTAAATGAGCTATTTCTTTAAGATTTTCAGCCAGTGGTCAAAACTTTTCGAAAAACTCGCCTGAGAAATTCTTTACCAAACAACACCATTATTTATTTTGTCGCGTACTGGCCGCAACAAAAACTTCTTTTGTGTTTGTTTGTTAAGTTCCTTTGTTTTGCTTAATATTCCTTTCACTCCAAGCGTTGGCAGTGGCATCTGTCGGCAAATAATTGTATAATTCAAAGCCATGAATTGTTGGCACGGTTACACTCGGTGTGTGCCTACCCAGTGGTATAAGTCTCCAAAAGGAGGTGTTCGACAAAACGGTTCCTCCACTAACAAATATTAGAGAAACGGAATGCACTGTGCGGGTATTCCGTAAAAAGGGGTGTCGCCTTTCTTTTTATATGGCGAGGGGAAAATTATCCCAGTGTACTTGGTGTGCCATGGTGGCGTGCGCTACACAACTCTCTCCCTTTGGGTAATGGGGGCGGCGCCAAATGATTCTCGCCTGAGAATTCTGAAGGCCGACGCGTGGCTTGCGGCCTGGCTCGTAAGTGCGTGCCGGATCAGATTCTCGTAGTCTTTTAAAGTGTGAACATCTCTTTTTATGCAGACGTGCGTATTTTTTTTGAAAAAGATTTTTGTTATAAATATATCGAATCGCGTAGTGTTAGTGAAGAATAGTATAGTGGAACCGGAGTTTGGCGGCACCATCGGAGGAGCACCGAAGTTGGGTACCCACACCCGACTGAGAAACCTTAAGTATCACTTATTGTTTTTTAACTTTTTTTTCGTGCCGACAGTGTCGTTCCTTCGTTTTTTCCATACCCATCCTTATAGCATCCCGCACCCAGACCCCGGTCATACAGGCGGGTTAAAGTTACCCCCGGCAGCACGGGAGTAGTGCGAGTGGGTTCGTAACCAGTGTGGTTGGACCACACCTTGGGTGCACCCCAAAAATATATTTTGTTTATTTTGTCTTATATCGTTACTTAATTGTTGTCGTGAATTTGTTTATCCTCGCTAGTAGTTGTTGTTCTTGCACTTAGCTGTTGACCCACGCCGTCTCCACTAAGCTGGCCGGTTGCTTTGTTAGTTTTTGTCATCTCCTTTTTGTGCGGTAGTTTGTTTTGTTGACGTGTGTGGTTGTTGGTAGGCGCTTGACCAACAGCCAATGTAGGTATACCAGATGTGTTAGTTGAAATTTGCTAGTTTTTTCGATAAAGAGAACACTTAATTTTCAGAGGAATCTCAAAATTTTTTTATTCAAAGTATTGACAATTGGTTTCTACACATTTCGCCCATCTCTCAGGCAAATTATGGATACCATTCCAAAAAAACTTTTTCTTCAAAATTATTGAAGCACTGCTCTGCAAGGGAGTGTCCCATCGATGCGAAAAGGTGATAGTCGGACGGGGCGAGGTCTGGAGAGTACGGCGGGTGCTATAATATTTCCCAATTAAGCGTTGTCATGTTGCAAAATAACGTTGCCATGTCTTCGGGCCCATTCCGACCGTTTTTCGATCAACGCATGACTCAAATTGATCATTTGTTATCGATAACGATCCGTGTTCACCGTTTCACCAGGTTTTAACAACTCGTAGTACACCACACAACACTGGTCCCACCAAACACAGAGCATTGTCTTACGGCCAAAGCGATTTGGCCTTGCAATCGATGGGCCAGCTTCACCAGGGGAAAGCCATGATTTTTTTCGCTTCGGGTTCTTAAAATAAATCCATTTTTCCCCCGTGACATTTCGATGCAAAAAAGATTTCCTTTCGAATCGTTGAAGCAGCATTTCACAAACGGTTTTTCGATTTTCCATTTGTCTATCGTTCAGCTCTATCTTTCCCATGGCTTTTAAACGTTGTGATCCAATAAGGCCTGCAATTCGTCGTCTTGGAACTTTTTCGCTGCACCAGGATGTTCATTCTGTCTGTCAAATCGAAATCTCCACTTTTAAATTGACGAAACTATATCTAACATGTTCTAATCACTGGAGCATGTTCACCATAAGTTTCTACCAGTAACCGGTGAGCTTCAGTTGCTTTTTTATTTTGATGAAATAAGAAAAGCAACGAATGCCGCAAATGCGATTTACTTGGAACGAAACTCGACATATTCACTGAGGTAAACAAATATGACGCTATTATTTTGGCGGAATGTGATGTGAAATTTATACATATTGCTAGCGACATCTTCTAGCAAAACCGGCAACCTTCAACGAACACACCTGGTACATATGTATGTACGGAAAAAGTGGAGGTGACAATTTAAACTATTTAAACTTATTGTTTTCCAAGCAATGAAAATGTTTTTTTTTCAACTCGAGTTTAGTGGGCCAAGTTATACGAAACTTCTTAGCTCTTAACACGAAGTGAGTTTGAAGTTATATTATTTTTTATGCTTCGCTTTCTCATATTTGTCACGTGCTGTTGCAAGTTTAAGCATTGCAGCTGTTAAAGTTGAGAGAAAATCCGCAAATGAGTATTAATAAAATTTAATGAACAAACTTCTTCTTCTTGACTTCTTCTCAAGTGTACTGAACACATGTTGCCCTACGGTTTATTGTATATGTTATTGCAATGAAATAAAAATGTCATGTGTGGTGTGTGTGCGGTTGCAAAGCTTTAGTTACTGATTTTACACGACCTTTGGTTTATAGCAAGAAACATTAACTTGACGTTAATGTGCTCTGTAATGATGTCAGAGCTAATATAATTTTTGTAGCTAGTCTCTGGTCGATTAGCCGCAAGTTCACTGGGGATTTGCCTATTAAAATCTTTGTCTTAATTCGTTTGATCTTCCAGTGAGTGATCCACTTTTTATCACTAGTCACCAACCGCTTCAGAAATGGGTCGATTTTGTTACGATTCCGCAGGGATTTGCAGAAGGAAATTCTGTCCATGAAGTTTTTTCTCTTTAACTCATGTGCCACCCAAATATCGAACTTCTTTGTGTATCCAGCCTTTTTCAAGTGGTTCCAAACTGTTTTTTTGTGCAGTGTTGAACTCCTGACCCATCGAAGCAGTGCTCGTATGACGGTGAGAGTGAGTTAGACGACTTCCACTATTTTATCGACATTTTCGGCAGTGGAACAACCACACTACGCACTAACCAAACGAATCCCCGCACAAGGAAAACGTTTTTTTTTTATTTAATACATATATTTGCAATCTATTCATAGAACAATAAGCAAATTATTTAACAATGGGTATTTGACTTATATTATTGATCTCCAGTGAGTACAATAATAAAACATTACTTAGGTACATACGTATTTATACATATACTAACTTATGCTTATTTACAAAAAGATAATCGTTACATCAATTAAGTAATATTGTTGAATGATTTGTTTTAAATTAATTTCTAAAGGGGAGATCTAGAACATGATGTCTTTTAAGTCTTGTGATTTCATTAGTTTCATCCAATAACGAAATAGCTAGTACATTATCATGATAGCTAATTCTGTGTAGGTATGCTGTGCTGAATCTTTTGATTTCGTTTTTTATAAAAGGAATACTTAAGTCTGAATGAATGGCTTTATTTGTAATGAACCAGGGAGCATTTGTGATCAATCTTAATGTTTTAGATTGATATCTTTGTAGTATTTCTATATTTGAATTTGATGATGTGCCCCAAAGTTGTATGCCATAGGTCCACACAGGTTTTAATAGCACTTTGTATAATAGCAATTTAGTCTCGAGAAATAGTGATGACTAGTGGGCCTAGTAACCAATATAGTTTTCTAGTTTTTGTTTTAAGTTGTTTATTTTAGCTTGAATATGGCTTTTCCATGTTAGCCGTTTGTCTAAATACAAGCCTAAGTATTTGACGGTGTCACTTTTTGGGATCGTATTGCCATAGATATGACAAGGAGGGCAGTCACTTCGCCTTAGTTTGAATAGCACATGTGCAGATTTATTTGTATTGGCCTTTATTTTCCAGCAATCTAACCAGGACTGAATCTCATTTAGTTCTTTTTGGACTAGATTAGAAGCTTCTATTGGATATGAGTTTGACGCCAATATAGCGGTATCGTCAGCGTATGTTGCAATAAATACGTTTTCAGTTTCTGGCATGTCTGATATAAAGATTGTGTATAGAATTGGTCCAAGTAGACTTCCTTGTGGTACTCCATCTTTAATGTATTTTATGGAAGAGATTTCATCGTTGACTTCCACATAATAAGATCTATTACTGAGATATGACTTAAGAACGAGATAAATTTCTGAGGGGAAAATTTTTTTCATTTTATATAACAGTCCCAGTGCCAAACTTCATCGAACGCTTGTTGTATATCTAAAAACACAGCTGAACAGTATTCTTTTTTTCAAAAGAGTCAATAAGGTAATTTACTACTCGGTGGCATTGCTCAGGTCGCCGAAATCCAAATTGATGTTCAGGTATTACATTATTTTTTTTAAGTATTGGTGAAATTCTACGTAGAAATATTCTCTCAAATATTTTTGAGAATAGTGCCAATAAGCTGATTGGCCTATACGAAGCTATTTCGTTTTCACTATTATTTGCCCCGTCTGGCAAAACACTACTTATTTATTATTTTACTATTTTTGTTGTTGTTGTTTTTTTCTCTTTCAAAGTTTGCTAGAATCTGATCCGGCACGCACTTAAGAGCCAGGCCGCAAGCTATGCGTCGCCCTTCAGAATTCTCTAGCGAGTGTGTATTGGTGCCCAATCATTTGGCGCCGAATCCATTACCCAAAGGGCGGTATAGGGCATGCCACTATGGCACACCAAGTACACTGGGATATTTTTCCTCTTACCGTATAAAAAGAAAGGCGACACCCCTTTTTACGAAATACCCGCGCAAAGCATTACGCTTCCCTAATACATAAGACCCTCGGTTAACGAACTTAATTCGTTCCAGCACCTCGTTTGTTATCCAAAAAGGTTGGTAAGCAAGGCGACTATTTCCATATAAATACATCTGTTACACGTATAGCCCCTGTCTTATTGGGGTGATGCTTTTTAATGTATGATGCCACATACTCTCGTGAATTCAGCATTTCTCTTTTACTGCTCAACTTCTTGTTCTGAAGCAATTGTGAAATTGCAATGTGCTTCTTCATGTATGAAGATCTTCATTGTGCTCTGCCACAAGCTCAGCAATGTCATTGCCATTCACCTCTAGCCCAATTTGTTCAGCTAAAGATATAATTTCGTCGACTGTGTCGAGTTCTTCAAATTTACTTTTGGCAAGGTGTTCGGGCCCAAAGTTTTTTCCAGAAAGATTCAAACGCCATTCCTTGCCGTTTCAATAATTTTGAGACAGCCAACAAATTAATGATCCAGTCAATAAAAAGATCACGTGTCAACCAAGCTTTACTATTGGACTTCCACATAACATTTAGCTTGCTCTTGTCTACATTATGCTTTTTGAATTCACGTGGATTCTCTGAGTGATAAACAAGAAGGGATTTTATTTTCAAGTCGCCGCTTGCATTGGAACATAAAAGTAGAGTAGGGTTTGTGGCCGGGCATTACTTCCTCCTCTGCTGCTATGTATGTCCGCTTGGGCATCTTTTTCCAGAACAGACCCGTTTCATCCCAATTAAAAATCTGCTGGGGCAAGAAACCAGCAATATCCATAAGATACTTGAATTAGTCGACAAAAATTTTAACTTTTGAGCTTGAAGCTTCACCATGTCTCATAACATTATGTAACCAGTACGTTTTTTTAAATTCTCGAACCACCGCTTACTTGCTTTGCACTCTTTTTCACTGACTGTTGATATTCCTGGTAACTTTTCAATAAGATTGGTGAAAATTGTTTTAGCCTTCTCTCATATTATATTCTGCGAAATTGAGTCACCTTGCATTTGCTTTTCGTTAACCCATATCAGAAGCAATATTTTAACATCATCCATAATTTGTGGTCGTTGCGAAGAAATTCTTGATACTCCGTTTGCAGCATTCATCAGCCCAAGCTTGTCCTTATTCTTGAGGATAGTATAAAACCTCGATTTCGATAAGTTGTACTTACGTCCTAAACCAGACACACCCAAACCTTGTCTATATTTTACAATGATCTTGAGTTTCATTTCAATTTTTTTTAGCGCTTTTATTTTTCTCTTTCTCTAAATATTTTGTTGAAAGCATTTTCGAATATGGTATTTTGTAATTTCTATAAAAACAAAATTAAAAATAGTGCACTAAGGTTTCCCCTTTTTTTTTTGGTCGTTATGCGAAACTTCGTTCGCTATACGAAATGCTCGTTATGCGGGGCGTTCGTTAACCGAGGGTTCACTGTATTTGCTAGTGTAGGAACCATTTTGCATGAACACCTCCTTTTGGAGACTTATACTACTAGGTAGGCACACACCGTATACAACCGTGCCATCAATTCGTGACTTTAAATTATGCAACAAATACAAAAGAAGTTTTTTTTTGCGGCCAGTACGCGACAACTTGTGTTTTCGGCTTTATCGAAGAAAAATTGTAGAATCTAGCGTTTTTTTTTTCTTTATGACGGGGGCCTTCTTTGACATGCGTTGAAACACTAGTGAATTAAGTGATCAACATTTCTCTAATTATCTTTTTTAGTATTGGAAAAAAATTAACTATTTTTTATCCGACCTAATATGCGAGTATATCACATGCCATGGACTCTGTTGGTTTCATACTCTCCCTTTTACCCGATGTCCTCCTGCATTTGATGACTCCCTGTTAATTTCATATGGAAAAGTTTCCGCTTATCTTTTTTATGTACTTATAGTTTGGAAAAACCTTTTCATTGTTGATAATTAATTCTAATCAGTTACATATAGACCATTATTATCTATAACCTTTGTCATTTTACGGGTTGCTTTATAATTCCATCAATGTAGAGCTTCTGTGGGCCATCGGCGAGTTACTTGACCAAATGACTTTCAGCAACCCTTCGGTCAGCCAATTCAGATGTTGTAAGGTCCCGGCTACTTCCCAACAAAGCTCCGTCAACTTTTGCCTGATTATCAAAGTTATATGTGGTCTGGAGTTGATGTTGATGACGGAAAACATCACCTTGTCTATTTATGCTGGAGGTTTTTTAAAGCTTGCTGTTAGCCGCTTCATTGTTGATAGTATACCTCAGAACTGAGCGTTTCTCCAGGTTGTAGCAGCTCATGGTGAACACTTCCATAACGATCCCATTGTATGTTCAACATCATATTGTTTACTTTCAATTAAAATTTTTAATTGCCGGTCTTGCCCTAGCAGTTGCAAAATCTCATTAGCCTTTTGAGTAACCGATCGACCAGAATGAGGGTCATTTCTGACATAAAAATTTTTGGTACGGAATCGGACGAGCCATTGCTTAGTTTGTCATTCACTTACAACATTTTCACCGTAAGTCTCATAAATTTTTCAATTACCCCTTTTAAGGTGAAAACGCATCACATTGCTCACTCTCATTTATTTTCATATGAAAATAACTTTCCACTTGAATGACGACTTGCAGAGCTGTTTTCGCGAAATATATTGCTAAAAATGTCAGCTTTGAAATACCTGTTAGTTTCACACAATCGACTAAGTGTTGACTGAAATAAGAATATCATCACCATCTAGCGGCACTTTCACTTAACCAATAGGCCGAGATCGACCACAAGTCTCTGTAGTAATAACTTAGACTGGTTCTTGCCATCATTTTTTACTGAGGCTCGATAAGCATTCTGTCAAGTTGTTATGAGGGAACGGACTAGAGTTTCACATGTTATACACGTAAGTGTCGTACTCCTCGAGCAGAGTCCCCTTTACAACACCTTAATCAACGCCACATCTGTTACGCCTTCGTTAAAGCGGATAGAAACACTGGCATAGGTCGCTTTTGAGAGCTGAAAATTCTTTGTCATGAACTTTAGTTTCAATTTCTCTCTCGAATTTTAAAGACAATTTCTGGAGAAACATATCAACCACTCGAAATCTCTTGCTTTTCTGATGCTCTCTCCTTGAAGGACTATTATTCCAGCATCTGGAGATTGTACGTAATTACATTTCAATCTATGGAGAGTACCTCAACTACGGTTGTCCGAATTAATGATACTCTTGAAACCATTGAAGGGCCGAAAGGGTCTGCCTATAGCAATATCAGCCCTTACAAATACGGTACCGTCATCGTCTTTATCCAATACTGGATAGAAAAAGTGGGGTTACAGTAAAAATGTTATCTCCTTGACTATTTTTGGCTGAAGGGTATCTTCAAAACATACATACAAATATTATGTGTTGTGAAACTTTTCCAAATCTTTAACAAGTTGTTCGTTGGGGTTTTTTTACCATTCGACTAGCTTAAACTTCTTCCATTTCAGAATTTACTTTATTATGAAGAAGTGAAATTATTTCCAAATATGCAACAGTCATTCAATATCCATCTCGAATTTGTATTTAACTTTCGCTCTAAAATAGTTTCAATTTTCTGAGCTGTGCATACGCTGCTTCACAGGCCAACAAATTTCACTTGCACTGTCCATATTGTCACGAGGTGTCAAGTGAACTCAACAAGCGTATCTCGTACCATCCTAGCGTACAAATGTATATTAGCATTCCAGTTTGCTTTGTCATAAATTTGTCATTCATGGCTGAAAGCGAAACTTCGTTGGCCGTTGGCATGTTTAATTTTGTTTTGTTTTGTTTATGCCTGCCAGTTTCGGAATTCAAATTACTGCTGCACACTGCTGACAACAACTCCTAATGTCGACTTATTACTTGTTGTAATCACCCAAGCATCTTTTCATATAGCAAGTTGAGTTGTTGAGACCGATTATGTCAATATTATCAGCATACATTAAGACCAGAAAGTCTCTGGGAATTGTTTTTTCTTCGGTATTCGCGGTTTGGTTCATGATGAATTCATTCCAACGGGACAGATGGTCAATAAAGAGTATGATTTGAGCGCCTTGAGGTGTTTGCGCGAAAATATCCGTCATAAACGGTCGAATATGTAGGCCAACAACGATAATGCGCCATCGCATCGAGCTGCGTTCAATACCATCGATCAAACACCGTATTCACCGGATTTGGCACCATGCGACTTTTTTTTGTTTCCACTCCGTGGAACCCGTTTCGACTCTATTGAGGCCATAAAAGAAAATTCGCATAGGGAACTGATGTCGACAGATTTTAACAGCTGCTGCAAACAAACTGGTTGACAGATCGCGCTCACTTTTGGCATAGTAATTAAGGGCAGTGCTACCAACTTAAAAAAAAGTGCTGAAAAATATTCACCCCGGGCAGTTTAAATTACAATTTCCGGAAACTTTCTGGTCTTAATGTACAACTACAGTAGATTGAAGGTGGAGCATTAAATGGAAGGAGTCACATGATGAAGGCTTCCTGGTCTGAAAACTCGTTTGGTACCAATTGAAACTGAGAGTGCCTTCTAAATTTTTGTTACTACTACTAGGAATTCTTCTTATGAATTGTGCAGAATATATCCAACGGGCATACACTGGTCCGACCTTGTATCACAATAGAGCTGATGCTTGTACCCTACCGAGGGTAGGTGGAATGTCTTTTGGATGTTGCACTTTCACTGCAATTAAGTAGAACGTAGAAGTAGAACTAGCTCTCTCAGAATATATGTTACAAATCTCCTGTTTGAACTCGGATTTTACGTGATTGAATCGACCCACACCACATTTTTTTGAAATCTGTTGTCAAAACCGATCAGCTTCTTTTTTGAAGCTTCTTTTTTGAAGCTGATGCTGTTATTTGATCACTACATAAATGTGTCCAAATCTGCACTGGATTTGGACCCGGAACTAGTTCTAATGAAAAAGATAACAGCCTACAATGAGAGACCCTTAATTTTAAAATGTCTCCTGTAAACGTATTTAGGACTATGATTTAACAGCCCACATCTGAAATGTCCGATTTATTAATAGGGAGGGTACCACTCTCCCATTGGTTGCAGTTCTCGAAAGACCAAAGGCTGCCATCACCACCATCCAGGAATTGCGATGTTCATATAAATAAGAACGGTCTTTTATTGCTGGTAGGAGAGAGCTCATTCGCATCATAATGAAGTTTTTCAACCTCACCCCAATGGAAGAGAAGTGCGATTGCCTTTTATGGGGGCCTAGAGCGTACTTTTAAGCATGCTCCCGCCACGATAGGGGTTATCAAAGAAGAAATATTCGGCACAACTGTCGGAAAATTCAACCTCACCGGAGATGCGCGTACATTCCGAGGATATAATATCGACTCAGGCCACTACCTAGAAGCAGCGAAGGTACGCACCTGGCTCTGCCACTCATCCGCAACTCTGTTTAAGGGAACTGTGAGATGGCATATAAAACTCTCTACGTACAACTGCAATGAAAACCATCGCAAAACAGCTGGTGCGAGGAAAAACAAGCTGGATGCTTTATGAGTGTCTTTTTGATTTTACAAACAAGTAGAGGGACTTATGGTACACTTTCAAACTAACTCCGAGCAACTGACGGAGTCTTATGAGTAGGCCTTTATAACATTTCAGAAATACACTCAGTGGCGATAAATTTTCCCACCAAATTGATAATTATTTCATTTATTATAAATAACTTATTACTTAAACTAATCTACAAATAATTAATTCATTATCCTTGCAGATACACCACAAAGAGTTTCTCAAAGGACTGTTCGCCGAGAACCGAAAGCACGCGGTATGTTCTAGTAAAAATATTTAATTTAAATAAACTCTTTAAAAATTAAGAAATTAATTATAATTTTATAAAGAAATAAAATCCATTTTACAAAAAAAATTTTCATTAAGAAAAGAAATATAAAATATAGAAAGATGTCCTTTAATTAAGAAATGAACTAAATTTACGCCTTTGTTTTTTATCGCTTTTTCGCCTTTATTATTTCTTCTTCTGCTTGCTCTTCTTCTTGTTTGTTTTTGTTTCTTAATTTCAGTTTTTCATTTGCCATCGCATAATGTTTTTGTTGCGTTTTTGTTTTGCTTTACTCCTTGCAGGCCACTCACCGCCTACTATGGCAAGGGAAAGCGCGAATCGTGCGTTTCGTCGGCCACCACCACCACATTGCTGGGTCATAATCAGAATCTCGGTGTGAGTGCGAATTTACCGATGACGATGCAACGTGGCTCTAACGGTGCTCTGCATATGATGCCCACAGTAACGACGTTAAGCGTTATGCCGCGTGCGATTAGTCCGCTCATGAAGGTGAGTATTCGTATAAACGGACATATACACGTATATAGGGTGTTTAATTTAGACGTGTGGCATTCAATGAGATAATACTTGGCAGCCGCGATAGCTGAGAGATTAGCATTGCATTCAGCCATTCGAAAGGCCACAGTGGGAGTACTGGTCTGACCAACATCCAAAAGTTATAGAAAATAAATTTTTCTAATTGCGGTCGCCCCTCGGCAGGGAATGTCAAGCCCTCCGAGTGTATTTATGACATGAAATAAAGGCTCCTCAAAAAAAAAAAACCATTAGCCGTTGGGAGGTGGCTTAATATAAATTGTAGGTCCCTCCATTTGTTGGAAAAACATCATGACGCATGCCACAATATATGTATAGTTACACACAGCTGTTACTTGATTTCTATCTCAACACATCGCACGCTGCGTTCAATATGCGGTCGACCTAAATCGCCAAGCCGAGTCGGTAATTCGAGCAACCATGGAACAATTTTGTACCTCGTTTACTATAGTGCAGAAGAGTATCGAAGAATACCCGACTCGCTATTGGGCGCAAATATTGCAGCTGTGTCATCCAATTTATGGGAGACTATGGCGAAGGATCTTAGTTTGCGGGCTTATAAAATTCAACTCGTCCAAGAATTGAAGCCGAACGATCGCATCGCGCATTCGGTGAATGGAATCAAAACAAGATGGCCACCGATCCCGATTTTCTAAAGAAATTTTTGCTCAGTGATGAAGCTCAGTTTTGGTTAATCAACAAAATTGTCTCATTTCGAGTAATGAGGATCCACAAGCCTTTTTTGAGCTATGATTAATGACCTTTGTTTCCAATAAGGCAGCGCTACAAGTCCTACAGGCTACGACTTTTCATTAAAGGAAACATGGGGTGAGCGCATTATCTTTCGACATGGTGTTATGTGAAGTCGCCTTGGAGGAGATTGTTCGGCGCGTTCGTCCCCAATTACTGCAAAGTTGTCGAAAAATGGTCCCCTCGGTTGGAATTTATTCAAGCCAGCCGTGACGGTTACTTTGCCGAAGTCATTTTTAAAACATAATGACAAACCATTACATTTATAATAAAGCTAAATTATTGGTCATAACATTAAGCACTTCTTCTTATTTACTGGCGTAGATACCGCTTATGCGATTATAGCCGAGTTAACAACATTGTGCAATTCATTTCTTCTTTTCTCTGCTTGGCGCTAATTGGAGTTAACAGTTACAGCCAGGTCCTTCTCTACTTTGTCTTTTCAACGGAGTGAATGTCTTCCCCTTCCTCTATTTCTACTGCCGGGTATAGCATCGAAAACTTTCTAACTTGGAGTATTTTTATCCATTCGGTACGCATGCCACTTATGTTTGAAAACCACATGTCTGAAAAAATCACCCTTTAGTTATGCTTGAGTACATACGTGTACAGTATTTCTCATTTCATATACATACATATAAACTCTCGTAACTTTTTATAATTTTCTTTTTCTTTTGAATTTGCTGGTAATGCTGGCGAGTCGGGCACTTGGACAGGCGGTTAGTCAGCCAAGTTTAAAACCTCAATATTTTCACAGTTCATGCAACAGTCTGTCCGTTGGTTTATGCATCCGCCAGTTTATTACCCCGTTAAATTTGCATTTTTGCAATTCTGCATCTGCAATCGTCCAGCTCCCCGCAGTGATGTTCTGTTGGCATTTCAGCACTTTTATTCCCCGTTTGTTTATGTAGGTGTTTAGGGATGAGGGATGAGTATATGTGTGTGTGTTGCTACTGTGTGTTTTGGCTTGAACGTCGTGCGCATGTAAGTAAATACAAATAAGAAACACGCGCCGAGAGATATAACTACTGGATTATGCACATACCTACATACAAACATAAATGTAACTGTACTGATGAAAGGGTCTATAAAGTGCAGTGACGTCGAGCTGGTGCTGGACGCATATTTTCAAGGGATTCATTGCAAACTTGGCAATCGTCTCTGTCTGTTATTTCCAATTTGTCTTTTGCATTTTGGCTGCGCACGTGCCTCAATGTACAGTTAGTTGTATTGTTGCAATGTTGTGTAACTTTATCTCAGTTTGTAGAATGGCAATGATCACAATTTCATAGAGTGTTTGGTTGTTGTGCTTAGCTTAAAGTGTACGAATTGTGTAGATATTTGCTGAAAAGTTTTTGTTTAAAGTCAGTGTCTTTTCTTATTCGAAAATAGATTTCGATTTATTTTAAACAGCGCAGTAGCCCGGTAGAGTTAAGGCAGAATCGCAGGACTACTAAGCGAACTAGGGCGAGTTTTTAGGGATAGAAAAAGTACAATTTCGCGGACGAGTGGTTGGCATTCCGTACTGATATTCTGAAGACCAGAATTCTCATAAAATCCATTGACTATCGGAGACGACTTAAAATAAGGTCCGTCCATTATACTCACAGTTGTCCTTTCGGCAGGCTTTATTAACGTCTTTTTTCGACATCGGTACAGTACATCTTCAGAGCTTGCTTTTGAAGTACAATAGTAAAAATATGTGTGTATAATTCGAGGTATTGCAAACAAAGATTTCAAAGAATAATTAAAGTCATAGAAATTGCATGCGGCAAAGAAGTGACGGCAATAAGATACGTGGCTTCAGAAGAGCTGAAATTCTCTCTTGTACCTCGGGGCAAAAAAACCCTCTTCTTTTATGTTTTTCTTGTGTTCTCCGTTGTGCTACCAATTTCCGTCGTTCCGGGCGTGAGAAGCGCGCTCTGGCAACTACTACTACTACAACTATTACTACCACTTCTACTGCTACCTACTCCTACTACTATTACTACTACTGCAAATACTATTACTACTACTACCTACACCTCCTACTTCTACTAGTACTACTCCTACTACTGCTACTACTACTACTACTATTACTATTACTACTACTATTACTACTACTACTAATACTATTACTACTACCTACTACTACTACTACTACTACTTCTACTGCTACCTACTACTACTACTATTACTACTACTGCAAATACTATTACGACTACTACTACTACTATTACTACTATTTCTACTGCTACCTACTACTACTACTATTACTACTACTGCAAATACTATTACGACTACTATTAATACTATTACTACTACCACCTACACCTCCTACTTCTACTACTACTACTACTACTACTACTACTACTACTACTACTACTACTACTACTACTACTACTACTACTATAACTATTATTACTACTACTATTACTACTACTATTCCTACTACTACTAATACTATTACTACTACCTACTACTACTACCTACAACTACTACTACTACTATTACTACTACTACTAACTCCTACGGCCAATCGTTCCAGAGACTACCGAATTCGTCGTTGCTAATGTTCAAAGGACCATAAATCTTTTACAAAACTTTTCTCTCGAAAACTCTTACTGTCGACTCATAAGATGTTATCAGCGTTCTTCCCTTCACATCATATAGTAGGGAAGGAATGATGAGGGACTTGTAGGATTTGGTTTTGGTTTGTCAAGGGAGGACTTTACTTTTCAATTACCTACATAGTCCAAAGTAGGCAGGAGTGATTATGCGTTGGATTTCAAGGTTCCAAAATGAAATTATCTCCGACTTCCACTGTCGACGACTGTTTGCTCGTATTATTTTGTGCAACTCGTTTAGTATTTAACTGCTTTGTGATCCACTTTTAGAGCTGGCTGCGCTTGACGAGGATATATACTTTAAGCAATTGGGAATGGTGAAGAACAGCATCCTCCATTCTCAGTTTTAACTAACCTCATTTAATGTGAAGCTAAAATTTGGCTCGTTAATTTACTTTTATTAGATGAAATAATAAACAATAATAACTTAATAATACATATATATTTATTATAAAAATTCTGAGCCAAACTGAGAATTTGTTCAATATTCATCATCACTTCAAAACAAGTTTACAATATCACTGAATTCTAACCTAAAATCTGCTTTCTTTAAATATTTTTTCTTACAGCAAGGACTTGAGGAAAATTCTGTTTAAATATTTACGAACGTGTACTACGAGTATACCTATATAAAAGAAAAACCAAACAATGGCTTCCTCAGTAAGATAAATGACAATGTATATATACCTAATTAAAAAAATTAAAATAGATAAAGAACTTTTAAATAGGATTAAGTTTTGAAAATAAGTTTAAATTAAATTAATTTAGGTAATCGGAAAAGGGAAATTATTAAACGCAAACTAACGAATTTACTATAAGTACTCTAACTTTTTTAAGACACTGTACACTACAAGCACACCATCTATGTGTATATATGTATCACATTAAGCTAAGAAATTGTACATATTAATTGTTAGCTATTTACTTACTTATAACTGTTTTACATAGATATGTACCTATATGTAGTTAAAGAATTTCGAACCTGAACACGACGAACATTCATTTATAATGTCGAATATTGAGAGATAATGACTTTATACTGATAAATCTATTCACGTCAATGAGTGTTGATTTTTGAGTGCAGAGTTATGTATGTAAGCATCGTCTATCTCTATGTATTTAAATGTAAATAAATTAAATATAAGAAAAAGATTCTATAAAATGTATAAATGTTAAATGTGATAAAAAATAAAGGTGTTTTTCAAAATTCTATAATTTTTAATTTTCAAATTGAATTCCACGAAATACAATATAATAATAAAAAACAATACAATAATTTAACATAAAACTAAATAATATTAAATTAAATAAAATAAAAAATAAAAAATGAAATAAAATCAAAATAAATTGAGAATAAAATAAAATTATAAAATATGAAATAGAAAAAATTAAATAATATAAAAAACACAAATTATCTAAATAAATATAAAACAATAAAACAAACTAAAATAAAATATATTAAACAATATAAAATAATATTAAAATAACAAAAAAAATAACATAAAATAAAGCAACAAAATCTTAAGGGGTTATGCCACTCTAGGATTTTCAAAAAATCGCTTTTTTTTTGCTTTAAATAGTTCCTTAGGGTCTCAGAAATAACATATTGCAGT